>JALHBW010000019.1:0-170846 GCA_024339985.1 Tolypocladium endophyticum | reverse complement strand
CCCCCCCCCCGGTTCACAGATACTCAGCTCAGCCAGCTCCCCGGTATAGCTGTCCATACAGGAAACTAGCCCCTTGTATTGCGCCTGAGCCATCCATACAGTCTCTTACAGCTTGTAATGCAGCTGTACTTCAGGGAAGCGACAGGAGTGGCGCCGTAACGCCGTACACAACTGATAGTCACCCTTCAACCCGGAAGATCACCCGTCTCGAATCGTATGGACGCTCGGCGAATACGCTGAATTTGGACGACATGGCCTTCGCATAGATTCTGGCTGGGCTGTGTAGGGTCAGCTGTCACGCTTGGAGACTTGTTACAGTCATGCCTGGGATCCGGACCAGGTGACAAGACCGAATTCGTTGCGGGTTGCGATAGGTTCGGCGATCGATTGCTCTCGAATTCAACAGACTCTCATAGAATCACCGTAATCGATGCCGCAACCCGTTAGGAGGACACTCTCGAGCTATGGAATCAGGCGATGAGACCTGAGGTTGACGGCCTCGATACTTTGCGGCCTCACACAACCCCATCCTTTTTTGTAAGGGCGGCTTCCGTCGGACGATGCTTGCAGGAACGGCCGAGCTATTCATGCCAGAGAGCCACATGATTCATTCATGAGCGAGGCAGATTGACGTCCCTAAAGGATGGCTGGTCGATATTCCCTTGTCCATCGAGCTGCCACCGAAGCGTAGGCACTCATGTTCACTATGCAAAAAGCTCAACATGAGCGAGCAAAATTGCATAGGCACGAGAAGCAAAATCGCATTGCCTGGCGGGCGAATTTGTCCTCATTCAATGAGAGTTCGCTGGTAGGCAGGACCTTACTGGTTATGCGCGGGAAACTTGGCAATCTTGCAGAGCGAGTGTCAAATGTATAAGTGACGGGACATGAATGCATTGTAGTACCGCGTGGAGACATGCCCATACCAAGTCTGTCATTGAATAACCATTAGTAGAAATTTAGGGGTTCTTAATGCATCCAGTGTGATATTCAGGCTGGCAAACGTGCCTGTGCCTTTTCAGGAGGCTCTATCTTTCCTTCTTGATGGAGCAGGTTGGCATCAAGTAGTGCATCTTCCGTCTTGCGCCACCGACGATGAGCATCTACAGGCAGAACACTTCGTTCGGCACGGCCCTGGACATCGAGGAATTACTTGCTCTCGCAAAAGTTGTGAGATCTCGTCGAACTTGGCGCGGTCAGCTCCAGACTGGGTTTTGGCAAAGAGCAGGTGGCGTAGATGCCCCATGCGCTGAGTAGCTGGAGCGGGATTGCTTCATTTGTAATCATCGGGTGGGTCGCTCTCCAGAGCAGGTTTCTGAGCCGAGTCCACCGTCCCTGACAGCAGACATCCTGACAGCAAGAGAGCATAGCCCTCGACAGGCCATGCAAGCCGAGGAGCACAATGAAATGGAGCCCCGCGTAGGGCTTTGGCACTGCTAGGTATCGCGGGGCGCGAGCGGTTAATTGGCCCCACCCCCTCCACGCGAGACCTTCCACAATGCCGTGCAGCCGTCTCCCTGTTTTGACAGACAGATTGCGACAACTCGCTCGACGAACATCCCCCTCTGCCACACATCCGATGAACACATCTCTCTGCGCTGGAACGAGTCTTTGCTGTTGAAGTTGGGGTGATCCCAGGCCGCTGGTAAAGGTGCGGTCGTGTGCGACCCGTTCCACGAGTCTGTGGCACATGCGCCGAACTACAGGCAATCTCTGACGATCGCATCGAGGTTGGGCATTAGCTGCGCCATCTCCATGATGGACGACACGAAAATAGGTCAGTAGAAGCCATCAGTGCGAGCGCAAAGATCGCCAGAGCGCGTAGACCTCCCTCCAAGAGCTACTATGAGCATCTACGTATGTGTGACGGGGGTATACCACCGGTACTGCTGGCATTGGACAAGCCTGATCCTTGAACGCCCGCCGAGCGGCAGCGCTGATTGTCGTAATTGCCTGTGGATGCTCGGGGAAATGGGGCAGCGAGGAGCACCGTTGCAGCCCGACTGGACCAGAGGTAAGATCCACTGGAAATCAATCTCCCCACTAGGGACGGGCCGTCAGTGCCACGTGGATGCCAGCGACAGCGGCGACGCAGCATCCGCTACGGGAGAAACCTAGCCACACCGTTTGTTTGTTTTGGTAACCGGGGGCAATTCGCCTTCCACCGTGTGGATGAAATGGGATAAACTTCAGCTGAAAAGTAATTTAACTACGTCACATCTGCAGTGAGTCTTTGGTATAATTGAAGCGATGACACCCAGTTTTCAATGTACGACTCGAGTGATCCCGTGGTATACTTTGACACTCGCCGGAATCTGATAACGTCTAGTCCTTCCTTGAGAAGCATTGAGTCATCCGGGGTCTGGTGCGTGTCCCAATTCAGCTGGATGCGATTTGTTACACCTGAGAAGGCTGAGGGAGGGGCTTGAATCCGGGAACTGTGCCAAGCACCATGACTGGCACATATAACACCATCGTGCAAAAATGGCCATTCTTGGTGTGTTTTGGGACTTGTAACCCAAATTTCCTCCCACCTGTACGCGCTTCCCGAAAAATTTCTCCAACCACGCGATGTTGAACGATGACCTAGATGCCGCCTAGGTCCGTCGCTCCCGGTCGCCGACACGATTGTCTCCGAGCCAGTTTCCTCTGGTTGGTCTCTGGCCAGAGGCTGCATATGGGTCGAGGGATCCTCCCGCTGTGAACAATCAACCCCGCACTCAGCTAGGCAATGACTCCAATCACCTCAAGCCAGGCTTGCCAGGCTATTCTCATTACCGTTGTCGCAATCGTCGCCTACCTGTGACTCCGAGACAAGCTCGCGCCTCCGCATCCGCGTCACGCCAGGTTGCAGAGTATGGCCTCCGCACTCAGCCAGGCAATGACTCCAATCACCTCAAGCCAGGCCATTCTCATGGTCGTTGTCGCAATCGTCGCCTACCTGTGGCTCCTGGACAAGCTCGCGCCTTCCGCATCCGAGTCACGCCAGGGTGCAGAGTACGGCCTCCGCCAGGAATATCCCGCTGCAGGAGTACAAAGCCAAGCCGCCGACGGAACGACAGAGCATGTACAGTACTCGAGAACCAGGCCGTCATCCCGGAGCTAACACTACGTCTAGCATCGTCTTCGTCCACGGGTTAGGAGCCGATCCCAGCAAAACATGGCACCGTGGAGACGTGTGCTGGATCAGCCAGCTTTTCCCTCAAGACCTGGAAGAGGAAGGCATTCAATCGTCGGTGCGGCTGTTCACATTCAACTACGACTCCTTTTGGGTCCGAGACGCGAATTCGACGAGACTGGCGGACACGGCGCGGTCGCTTGGCCAACAACTGACCGGTGACAAGGTATGAATGCCCCCGTCAGACGCCGGACGGAATCTAATGGCGTGCGGCAGCTGCGCGGCCACGACCTGGTCTTGGTTGGCCACAGCTATGGCGGGCTGGTCATCAAACAGGTATGTAGGTCCGCCATGAACGGGGACGGGGCTGACTTGTTCAGGCCCTGGTTGACCAGCCCAAACTGCACGATCGGCTGAAAGGAGTGCTCTTCCTCGGAACGCCTCACCATGGATCGCAATTTACTCGATTCGGGTTGTTAGCCGCGCGCCTCCTGACGCCTCTGGATGCCGATGTCGAAATTATGCGTCCGTTGGTGGCAGGCAACGTCGACCTCAAAGACCTCGACGACAGGTTTCGGGAACACTTTGGAAACACGACACGGTTGTACTACCGCGAACGGAGAAAGATGCGCCGCTATCTTTTCGGCTTTATTCCTTGGATCCGCGAGTTCGTGCGTACTTACCCACGCTACCTGTATGCTATTCCGCTGACCTCTGACAGGTGGTTCCGGAATCCTCTGCCACCGCCGGCGCCAGCTTCTTGCAGATCATCGCTCTTGACGCAGACCACCGTGGCTTGAACAGATTTCGAGACCGGGCTGACAACAACTACCGACAAGTCGCGTCCCAACTAGTCAAGATCCTCTCGGAGAAGTCTCGCGATCTACCAGACGGTAAGCTGCTTTGTACGTGCTGGATACCAGTGCATTGACAATTCGCAATCTCAGGGCCTAGCTGTCAGGGTCACTGGCTGGTGCCGTTT
Source organism: Tolypocladium endophyticum (assembly GCA_024339985.1). Lineage (NCBI taxonomy): Eukaryota > Fungi > Ascomycota > Sordariomycetes > Hypocreales > Ophiocordycipitaceae > Tolypocladium > Tolypocladium endophyticum. Next base: position 166,746 of record JALHBW010000019.1, on the reverse strand, counting down.
GAGCGGAACAGGGACTTCGTTGGCCGCGAGTCGCTCCTCCAGCAGCTGGTTGAGAAGATCCATCCGAACGAAGACGAGAAATACTGCCAGAGGACCGCCGTCTTTGGTCTTGGAGGAGTGGGCAAGACCCAGATTGCCCTGGAGGCCGCCTTCCGTATTCGAGACGCAGATCACGCGTGCTCAGTCTTTTGGGTTCCCGCTGTCGATGCCATTAGCTTCGAACGGGCCTACCGCGAGATCGGCCGGAAACTCCAGATCGACGGGATTGAGGACGACGCCGCTGATGTAAAGTCACTGGTCAAGGCCGCCCTGAGCGGGAACCGAGTTGGCAGATGGCTCCTAGTTGTCGACAATGCCGATGATCTACATATACTGCCCGAGCCCCCCGGAAGCTCTATCGGTGGCTCATCCTTGGCCCAATGTCTTCCTTTCGGTTGCAATGGTTCCATCTTATTCACGACACGAAATTACAAGGCTGCTGTGACCCTAGCCGGAAAGAATCTTGTGTCCGTCAAGCCCATGGAGGCAGATGATGCTCATAAGCTTCTGGAGTCTAACCTGAATGTGGCGTTGGCGGCAGGAAGTGCGACACAGTTGCTCGAGTTGTTGGACAATTTGCCTCTCGCTATAAAGCAAGCGTCGGCGTACATGAACGAGAACCAGATCTCCACGACTGAATATCTAACGATGTATGGATCAGACGAAGACGAATCTATTTACCTACTCAGCCGGGAATTCGAAGATTTGGGTCGCTATGACAAGATCAAAAATCCGATTGCTGCAACTTGGATGATTTCATTCCGCAAAATCTTGTGCTCTGATCCAACAGCAGCTGACTACCTTCGCTTTATGTCCTTCCTTGCAGAACGAGATATTCCTCGGTCGCTGTTGCCCGACAGAGGGAAGGCAAAAGCAACCGAAGCCATTGGAACGTTAAAGGCGTACTCATTCATCAACGGGCAGAAGGCGGACTCATTCGACGTGCACAGACTTGTACAACTCTCGGCACGATATTGGCTGCGACGCAGTGGTGAATTCGGTAAATTTGCCAAGGAGACATTACGAAGGTTGGCCGAGGTCTTCCCTTACCCGGAGCATGAGAACCGAGATTCCTGGATGAGGTATCTTCCACATGCGCAGCGTATCCTCGACTTTCGAAAGGACGCGAACGATGAGAAGGCCGAGAGTGACCTTCTCTTCAATGTTGGAGAGAGCGTCTTTGTTCTCGGTAAATACGACGAGGCTGAACAGATGCACCGGCAGGCATTTGAGTCTAGAAAGCAAACGCTCGGTAGCGATCATCCCTCAACGCTTAGTAGCATGAATAACCTCGCCCGCGTTCTCGATAGCCTAGGCAAGTACGAGGAGGCCGAGCGGCTACATCGGCAAGCACTTCATCTTAGAGCGGAGGTAGTTGGTAAAGAAGATCCCTCGACGCTTGATAGCCTAGAAGACCTCGCCCTCGTACTTCGGAACCTAGGCAAATACGAGGAGGCTGAACAGATGCTCCGGCAGGCATTTGAGTCTAGAAAGCAAACTCTCGGTAGCGATCATACCTCGACGCTTAGTTGTATAAATTACCTCGCTAGTATACTCAAGAGCCTAGGCAAGTACGAGGAGGCCGAGCGGCTATCTCGGCAAGCACTTGAGCTTAGAGAGAAGGTACTCGGTGTAGAACATCCTGAGACGCTTATTAGCATGAACAACCTCGCCCTCGTGCTCCAGAGCTTGGGTAAGTATGAGGAGGCCGAGCAGCTACATTGGCAGGAATGGAAACTCTCAGAAAACGTACTCGGCAAAGAACACCCCGATACGCTTATTAGCATGAACAACTTCGCCCTCGTGCTCCAGAGCTTGGGTAAGTATAATGAGGCCGAGCAGCTACATCGGCAGGAATGGAAACTCTCAGTAAAGGTACTCGGCATAGAACATCCCTACACGCTTAGTAGCATGAATAACCTCGCCGTCGTGCTCGAGAGCTCGGGTAAGTATGAGGAGGCCGAGCAGCTACATCGGCAGCAATGGAAACTCTCAGAAAAGGTACTCGGCAAAGAACACCCCGACACGCTTATTAGCATGAACAACGCCGCCCTCGTGCTTGACAGCCTGGGCAAGTACGAGGAGGCTATGAGCTTAATGGGAAGATGTGTGCAACTTCGGATCCAGGTTCTTGGCCATGACCATCCATTGACGAGGGCTTCTCTTGGTGAACTCGATACCTGGAGGTCAAGGGATACTGGCAGGGGGCGGTACGATATGATGGGATTTGACTGTATGTCGCCGGAGTCCAACATGCGTTTGTCAGAGTAAGGTGTTCAAGAGAAAGGTTACGAAAAAAAATTTTCTTATTTAATTACACCTCAGACTCTCAGGGTCATAGGGGCCTTGGCTTATTAATACCTGGCGCGAGAGCTTGAGCAATGTTCTTCGAGACTCAATTCCGTAATGTAGATGAAGCCGCTCTATACTACCGCACTGCACAATCTGTCGCCTGCGTGTGGCTCCTGGACAAACTCGCACCTTCTGCGTCTGCGTCACATGAGGGCGCGGAGTATGCCGTCATTAGAAGGGCGCAAGCACTGACTTATTACTAAGGCCGATGGCCTTTAGGGCGGCTCTTCTTGACTTAAGCCTCGAGCTGGGTTACTTCCTCCGTCGACACTCAGCCAGCTTCCCAGTTTAGCTGTCCAGACAAGAGAACAGCCACTTGGCTCCGGAGACGGAAAATACTTTGGTATTCATATCGTTCTCAGCAGCAATCCAGAAAAGGGTTGGACACTCGTCGCCGTCGAGCCAGGCCTGCGGCGCCAGGCGGAATCGATTTCCTTGTTGGTGACGGACGCTGAAACTTCGTGAGTCGTGATGATTTCTGTTGTCCTCAATGACGCGGATCATGGCGCTGTAAAGAGTCTTTCTATCCCCCAGGTGGACGGGTTCGTGCTAATCATCCTCGCTGTGTGATAATGAAGCATAAATCGGTCGCAGGACTTCGCTTCTCTGGTCTCTTCCGAGACATCAGCACAAGTCAATCGACAAAAAGGCCAGCATGATCCCTAATGAGGCTCGCCGGCTTGGTGCTCAAGTCACCCATATGCAGGATCTTTCATCAGACAAGATAAAGAAAAGCATAGGGCAATAATCATTGGAAGTTGGCCCATGGCAAGAGATGAATCGATAATGTCTCGCACCTCCTAATGGGTCGAAAATTAACGAGCACACAGACGCCTCGAAATCAAGACTTACTAGTCATCCGATACTCTGCCCGAGCTCCAAGCTCGCAGTTGCTTCAGTCTTTTTCAGGCCCAAACGCTGTTGTACTGCATCTTGCAAGTGTAACGGAACAAAGGGCTAACGCATGTGAGCTTCTAGCAGCCTTCCCATGAGCCACAGGATCGGATGGCCTACGAGTTTCGTCTCGCTTCGATAGAAAATAAGAGCGGCAAATGGAAGGAATTGGGCCGAGAGTGTAAGCAAACGAAGGATTGCAAAAACAATGCTCACATGATCCGATGCTGACAAGGCTGTTCAATGACTGGCGGTGTGAACACGGATTTTGGCTCTCCACACCCCATTCATGAAATTGCATCCTTATGCTTCTCGGCCCTCAAGACCGAAAACATGCGAAATACTAGAAATAGCATGGCCACGTTCCACATGGTCTATTTCTTCGCTGATCATCTGAACGCCGTCGAATTCGAGCAAGCCACTGCCGTTGAGCAAATCCCCGTTTCCTGCTCGGCCGAGGGAAGCCCGTCGGGTCGCTTTTCCCGGGCACAAAAGCGCAGCACCTGCCGAGACAGGTAACGCGGTAGATCTTACGCCCGCCGTACCGGCGCAGCAGCCAAGAAAGGGAATGCGGGAGATCCGACGTGCCAGTTACCGGCACAGCGGTTTACGGATGATGCCGAAGTCCAGCTCCACCAGACCCGCTCGGTTACGCACCTTTGGGCGGAGGTTGGCCGAAAGCAGACATTGCTGCGATCCTTCACATGCCAAAGTCGGAAGATGGTCGAGACTATTGAAAGACGGCGTTTGCAGCTCCCGTTGATCGATGATTGCTTGACGTAAACATCGACTTATCCGATGCAAGGTTCCAAAAGCAGGGTATCGGAACGAGTGTGCCACGCATTGACATGTGATCTCGCTTCATGTCATGTCATGTTTTTATTAATTGATTGCCAAATGAGTTGAATGACGCATGCCTCTTTGAGTCTGAACCTGGGGAATCAGGCTCAGGAAATATGTGCTAAAGGCGAGGCTTTCCAGCATGGAGGTAGAAGTCTAGCTTCAACCACACTTAATCAATTTTTGGTTACATAACGCGGGGGTTTCATTGAACGTCATATAGCTCCAGGGTAAATTTATTGACACTTCGGATCGTCCCGACCTGCAGCTGCTCACCGCTGCACGGTATGGCGCCGCACAAAATGCTCGCTTTTCGCTTACAAAACCTCTGGACATAAGTTGAATCAATCCAAACGTATACTATGCATTGTCACATGTTAGCCGCAATCATTTCTCCCTGTTAGAGCGCTGAGCTTTCTGCCCGCCGTGCAGGTTGCAGCACCGGCAGCCGGAATGACATGCATGAATTTCGCCGATCCGTATTTTCCATAGGGCTTTTCCGCCAAAAAAAAATATTCTGCTTGGAGATCTTGACAAAGAGTAATCTCCGTCGTGCCGACGCTCAGCTGGTGATGGAATGATGCCTATTCTTGGCGCACGCTGGCGACGGCACGGAATAGCGGCGTGACAACATAAACATCTCGGGATCTTGCCTGGAAGCTTTGGGACGCTCGTCGCTCGAGTAGCATTTTAGAAATTGCCCCATCCCTTTTTAGCTGTTGCATCCATCCCTGCTTGCTGTCACAATGAGCACGCACCAACGGCTCGAGCTGCGGGCATATGCCGCAGCAGGGACTCTGCATGGGGCTACGGTTGCAACGTTGTTGTAGATCATAAAGTTGGAAAGTGTTCAGATTCTGCCGCAGAAGGACGCGCGACACAGAATCACAGCTTGAAGTCTGATGCCCAAGTACTCTTTTTGCGCTGCACTCCGTAGTGGACCTTGCCATTACACCGCCTGCGAGCATAGAAAACGTCGGCTGTTCGCATGGTAATGCGCAAAGCCGCAAGCCTGCCGCGTGGAATCAACAGCCTAAGAAGTAGAGTTTGGCGGCCCGTTCCCCTTGGCACATGCATGCTGCACGACCCATGTCGGTGGAGCGAGCCCGTATTCAGTTGGGGCCCCAGGCTGACGCAACAGGAAAAACAGCCATGCAACACGTGCAGCTAGACGGCGTCCAGGATTATGCCCGTTCGTGTAAGTGGTGCCGTGGGGAGAGAGGGGACGATGGAGACTGGAGGGGCACGCTTCCGAATACGGCCATTGTCACCGTTCCTGACGATCAGCCAGCAAAGTCCAGCTGGTGGAGAAGCAGTCAACTCGGGGTGCACGACTCGAGATGCATCCAGTCTGTGGGGGCATCTTACTACATGTCAAAGACGAGGGCTGACGAGGGCCGAGGCATTACGCGGTCGCAGTTCGGGTATCAAGACATCTCTTGATCCACGAGATCTGAACGCTCTTGACGCTCGAGATCCGGCTGCTTAACGCGCCAGAGTGACTGAGAGCGTCAACACACGCCTCTTACAACTTCTGTATGAAGTTCTCTTTCTGCCAAGCCAGTGAACCGCAATAGACACCAGCCTACTCGCATACTCCCCGCACGTTGCAAAGCGGCGTAGCTCTGGGGGAATCTTGCGGCTCCACGGATGCCTCACAGCCACACCCGCCTGACAAGCTTTCCCCCACATCCAACCTCGCCTCTCCACGTACGAGTAAGTCCTGGCCGATCCCCCAAGTCCCCTCCACATTCAAACACCGAATTGCAGATTTCTTGGTCTCGTGCACTCGGATCCACTGCCTTTCCCCGGGGGGGCCTGTGCTCTTCTCGGCTCCCCGGACGTCGCACACGAGCAGGCAGTCGAGCACATGCACATCAGGCCATGCTGTGTCGCAGGCCGTCGCGCCATCCGCGGCCGTGCGCCTCGCGGACGTCGTCGCCTGCCTCTGGCATCCCACGGCAAACGGGCCAAGCTACCTCTTAGGGCGCCGGGGACCGACCGGCCAAGGCCCTGCCAAGCGCCTTGCCGCCCTTCCACTCCGGGAAGTTCAGCCGGAGTCTCCGCCTGGTGCTTATTGGATCCCCCAACGTCGTCGACTTCCAAACTGGTCTCGCGACGCACGAGTTCCCCAAACCCCGGACGGGATGGATCCGGAGACTACGTGCGCCGCAGGGCAGCGCCGAGAGCATCCATCACCGGCCGCCGCGGAAGTGGACTCATTGCGGTGGGCATCGACGAGCTTCGCGTACCCACTGCGAGAGTTCAAGCGGCCAGAATGGGTCTGACTGTTTGTTTTTACTCATACTTGGAGAGCGACGATGTCGCAAACCGCAGAGCCTGCTCGATGGATATAAAAATGCCAGACCTCCCACCACGATGTTGGACTGTCTCGGACTCAGCAGCACAGCTCCTCCCTCATCTTCTCAGCCTTCGCTCCTCCGAAGTTGCCATCTCGCTCAGTATCGCAGATTTGAGTCCTTAGAGCACTTTCCTTTACAATGAAGGCTGGATATTTGCTCTCTCTCGCCGCCGCTGCGGTGGCAAGCCCTATCGGGTCCATCGAGGACTATGCTGCCAACATTAGACGGAGCGGTAAGTCATTAATGTCAAGCCCCCTGAAGACCATTCAGACTAATAAATGACCGCTCAGATTCCGTCACGGCACAGGACTACGACAATCTCAAGTTCTATGTCCAGCATGCCGCAGCTTCGTACTGCAACGTGAAGGCGGAGCCGGGAACACCCATTGTTTGCGGCGGCAGCTGCCCAGGCCTTGAGGGGGACAAGGTCACCATCCTTGAGACGTTTGGGTAGGTCGAAGTCCCGCGTACTATACTCGTGTATACCGGGACACTTTGCAGCTAACGCCGTGTTTGAGCAGTGGCGACTTGACCGGTATTGGTGGCTACGCTGCCATCGACCACGCTCGTCGTGAGATCATCCTCGCCTTCCGCGGAAGCATTAACATTCGCAACTTTGTCGCCGACGTCACCTTCATCTCTCAGAAGTGCGACCTGGTCGACGGCTGCAGAGTCCACGTCGGCTTTGCCGCTGCCTGGGATGAGCTCAAGCTTGCCGCCACGCGCGCCCTGGCGGCCGCTCGCATCGCCAACCCGGACTACAAGATCATCGTCACCGGACACTCCCTCGGCGGTGCCGTAGCTACACTGGCGACCGCCTATCTCCGCCGTGACGGCTACGTCCTCGACGCCTACTCCTTCGGCGCCCCCCGCGTTGGCAATGCCCAATTCGCCAACTACGTGAGCAACCAGCCAGGCGGCCAGTGGCGCGTCACGCATCAGGACGACCCCGTGCCCCGTCTGCCCCCGATCTTCACCGGCTACCGCCACGTCTCGCCCGAGTACTGGCTGGCCAACGGTGACCGCAAGCAAACAGAGTACAGCCTGGACAATATCAAGATCTGCCCAGGCATCGCCAACACCGACTGCAACGCCGGCCAGGGGGGGTTCCACGTCGTCTCCCACGTCTACTACCTCGAACACGTCCCTGCCTGCGCCCCCTTCCCCTTCAACGTCAAGCGCGACGAGCAGGATGTCTCGGATGAGGAGCTCGAGCAGCGCCTCAATGAGTGGAGCCAAAAGGACCAGGACCTCGCCCAGAAAATGAAGCGTGACGAGCAGGAGACTTCCGACGAGGAGGTTGAGCAGCGCCTCAGCGAGTGGAGCCAGAAGGACCAGGAGTTTGTCGAGAGCATGAAGGCTTGAACACAGCTCAGTCCGCCACCTCTTTTCGCCTAATCGGAGGGCGTACAAGTCATCCTGAGCCCGCTGGCAACCGCCCCAGTCTCGATACTAGAGGGTGGCAGCTGAGTGGGCTCTCATTGTTCCCACATTGCACACGAAAGTGTCTCACGAAATTAAACGGCCTCGCTGGCCAAGGACTTGGCCGAACATTTTGTTCATCTTCTTATCTGCACAGCGCATCGCATATACTGTCGCATGGCACCAGCGTTCTGTATTTACTTCACCTGCCCCTTTGCTTCTTCGCAGGCGTATATAGTCTTCCGAGAATGTACATACTACCATTCACCGTTCAACTCCATGCATAATCCTCTGGCACTGATGCAATGTGACCCGTGACTCCGCGCGCCCGAAAATCTCAGTTTCAACCAAAGCTTTGGAAAGTCAGAGCATTTACAGGCGGGAGCACACCTGTACCGCAGTTACCCCCTGCATGTCAGTCTCGTAACACGTAAGAAAGCAAAATCCCATGCCCTGTCCTTAATGCCATCCCTCGGTTACCATGCCCTGGGCATTAGGTACCCCCACCAGAATTACCCCGCGGGGGACCCTCACATCCTTGACCTTCATGCAGCCAAAGACATTGACCTCCTTGATCTTTGGGCAGGCGCGGAAGATGCAACCCAAAATGAAGTCCGTCACGTCCTCGCAGAAGCTAATTTCCAGCTTCTTCAATTCAGGGTAGTGTGCCTTGTCGTCAAAGACCTCTTCAAACGCCTCTTGCGAAATATGTCGGCAAGCATGAACGTTCAAGTGCTCCAGCCTGGCCCCTGAGTGCGCCATAAGCGCTTTGAATCCTTCGCCGCACAGGCCCACTTGGTCGTCATTATCGCGTGGTCGGGTTGAGTCAATGTGACGGCACTTTTGCAGGTCGACGAAATGCAGTGGAGGGTTCTCCCAATCAGTGAAGAGTTTAAGAAAGCCCTGGTCAGTCATTCTCTCACTGTCAGTAATACGCAGCTTGTGGAGAGAGCGGCACCGGTCGTGAATCGCTCGTAGAACATTGTCGTCGGTCTCTGGCACGATCTTCAGAGACAACGTCTTGAGCCCATGCCCAATCTTGTATACAGTACTAGAGACTGCTGCAGAGGAAGTGGGGTTCTGCAATTGAAGCCCGAGGTGCTCGAGTGACGAAAGTTCGCCAATGGCTTCCACGCCTTTGCTTGTGAGTTTCTGGTTGTTTTCAACCTTGAGTCGCAGCAGGTTGGGGCAATCCTTCGCGATTGCTGCAATGCTCTCGTCACCAAAATGGTTGTCGGTGTAGTAGACTTGCAGACCTCTCAGGGTCTGTCCTTTGGCAGCGAAGAACTCATGCCACTTCTCCTCGCTAAGCAAATTTGCACCATGGAGGTAAAAGCTTTCCAAGGCAATATCTCGAGAAAGAAGATAGTCCATGACCTCATCTTTGAATTGAATTGCACATCGGGCTTTGAACCTTCGCAAATTCGAAGCAGTTTGGAAGATGCTGATGAAGTCTTGTTCGCCCAGTCTCGCTCCATCGTAAATGTGAAGGGTTTCGGTTGTCGGTTGCGCAAACAGAGGCAACGTCTCGGACTTCAACAGCCTGCGTTTCGAGAAGAGTCTCGCAATCTTGTCGATCAAATGATCTGGCAAGTCGCCGAGGCTGTCGGCCATATCCACATTCTTGGCTAGAGTGTGAACACACAGTGTAGCGAGGCTCATCGTGCCCACTTGTCCGTCTAAGATGCGACTTTGCACGGCACGACGCGAACCGACGCCGCCAGCCTGCTTGCGTGGCTTCTTCTTGGGCTGGTTGCCCTCTCTCTCTTTCGCCAGTTCTTTTCCGCAAGGAGCACACAAAAGACCCCCATCAGGGCCAGCAAGGGAATAAGGCGTTACCGTGAATCTCTTTCCACAAATCGCACAGTTTTCCATTTGACCTGGCATCGGTGCGTGGCTTGACTCGAAAATGGCCCGAGCAATTTCGTCGTCGGACTCGGAACTGTCGGCTTGTTTCTTGCGCTTCTTGAAGGCCTTGGAGTTCTTGATCTTCTCTATGGCCTTTTTCTCAATGGCTTTCTTTTTCGCCTTTTCATCATCGGCCACACCACTTTGTAGCCCCGCGCTATTACTGGATTCGGCAGCAGGTGCCGTGACCTCGCCGTTCTGCTCGGCCTGCGCCGCAGCTTGCTGCCGGCGTAGGTCCGCATCGTCCCTGATCTGACGAGCAGAAATGTTGTGCGACTATATCTTTGGTCAGCAGATAGCTCAACATACGAAGCAGGAAGCGACTTACGGCAAGGAAGTCTGTCAAGGCTGATTGACTGCGGTCACGATTAGAAATGAACGGACAGAAGTAAGACTTGCAATGTGCTCACGGTCCAGTGATATTGCGAACAGGCCGGCCATTCTGGTCCTGATTAGGGGTCTGTCTCGGACGCGCCCTTGAAAAAGAGTATCATTGTCAGCTCAGCGAGCCATAGTGAGCCATCAATGTCTGTAGCAACTTACATTGTCTTCGTCGTCAGCTGCCCACCGGCAGACGTTGTTGCTCGTAGATGAACCAGGGCTCGGCAGAGGTAGGTTGGAAAAAGAGGGCCAATGGATGATGCGTGCCAGAAGCGACAGACAGAGCGACAGCTGGTCAGGATGAGACGAAGGGAGTCGGTGGCGTTCACGGGTGTTCAGGGACTTCAGCCTCCCCAGTGCCAATTACGTCGTGTCGCAGCCATGGCGCGGAGCTAACACGGTGTCACGTGACCTAAGTAATTTTTCATCAAGGTAATTCGCACTGTCTATATTCACGGCCTGTCTCACACGCTGTACTGCGGCGGAATCACCGTCACCGTGCTTACATGTCACTAACACGGCCTCTGTAAAATGCACGTGCTTTCGTGTTAAGTGAAAACGCGAGCATCCTGCTGATGCCGGTCCGGCACGCACTGTGAATTGGCGCCTTCTGCGACAGGTGGAAAAAGGAGCGGCAGTGGCAACTTTTCGTTCGTCACTTTCACGGTTGCAATTCATCACGTCTTTGCATCTACATCGATTGCCGTCTGCACAAGAGCGAGTTCTGGCAATTGTCCTGCTCGTCGAGGGCGGTCATCAAGCCTCGCCCTCGTGAGAAGTAATTGGGCTGACGACACTCACTGCGTCACCCAGGACACTCATTGACAGTCGCCTTCGCTCTCTGCGACCAAGCCCACCCTGTCTTTCTGCGGACACTTTCTGCTGTGCGCTCTCATCCAAGACACACAGTGACGTCTGCTGTTCAGTTTGCGGGATTGCATAATTTCGCTGCGGCTCCTCTACAAGCAACATTTTCAACTATTTATTGTGAGGCAACCGGGGATTGATCTTGATAAGAACATTGGATCTCGGCAATCACGATGCCTCGTGGCCGGCGCTCACTCCAGGGTGCAGCAACTCCTTCAACGGAGCAAATCTGTACGCAGCGATCCCAAGTCTTTTTGGATTTCGTTTTTCATCTAACACTTCATTTCATAGCATCCGTCAATGATTCTGGCAATGAGACAGGACGCCTGACCCGCTCCAGCTCGTCCAGGAGGGCAACGCCGTCGACCAACGGTGACAATATCGATGTGATGGGCGCCTCAAACAACTCCACGCCCATGGCAAAACGGCCGAGGGGCAGGCCTTCTCGTGCCTCCCTGCTTTCCAATGTTCACAAGTCCGCTGCTGCATCGCCTGCCTCTACGGAAATAGCACCTCCTAGCGTGAAGAGCTCGCGCGGCAGACCCAGCAAAGCCTCTGTTACAGAGAGCGAGTCTGTTTCATCCATAGCGACGCCCATCGATGCATCATCCGAAAGCGAATACTCCACCCCTGCCACGAGCAAATTGCCCACGCCTGTTGCGACAGACCAGTCTGCGTCTTCCAAGCTTTCCAAACCCGTCATGTCCTTTGAAGTCCGTCTGCCAGCAAGAAGTCATCGACAGGCTCCAGACACTGAACGGGCGTTGCGGAAGAGCATCTACTCTCTAAATGCTGGACCTCAACCCAATGACGGCGAAGTTATGGATGTGGACGATGACGATTTCTCCGATGCCTCTCCTGATGCCCAAACTGCTCGCCGCCTCCAGCATGAAGAGCTCGTAAAGGCAGGCTTGCAGACGACCTCTTCTCGCCGAGGAGGCTCTTCTGCAGGTCAATCGTCAGGCCCGCTGTCGACCAGAGCTGCACCAAAGCGCGGTCGAACCTCAGTCGGGTCGACAACTCAACAGGCACCACCCGCTAAAAGGAGCAAGGTGATTCCAGACTCAGAAGACCAATCGGCTTCTGAAATCAACATAGACGCTGAGATTGCCGCCGCGGCCGCGCTGGACTCCGACGAGCTGTCCGACCCCGGTGTCTCGGAAGACGAAGCCTCATTCGCCGATTCAGATGAGTTGAGTGAGCCTGAGGAAGTCTTCGAATCTGACAGCGAGGATGAGCCTCTGAGTGCGGTCAAGAGGGGTAAACGGCCAGCCAAAGGGCCATCGTCAGCCAGGAAAGCGGTGCTGAAGATTCCACGAGATCTAGCTGCTCCTCCACCTGCGGTCGGAAAGCACTCTCGGCTTCGCAACAGCATGTCCCAAACTGCCGCCTTGTTAGCCGCTTCTGAAGACGAGTTGGCCGACTCTCTTGAAGACTTGGAGTCGGATCTCACTCCCGTTTCTTCTGCGTCTGGCCTCAGTTCAGTCGACACTAGTGATGCGGAACTGGAAGAGCTTGACGAGGAAAATCAAACTGCTGTCAGGCGCGCTACTGCTGCGCGCCGAGCGTACAGGCGAAATGGGAACAATCGACGCCTTAAGAAGGAGCGAGTTCGTTTGGAAACCCACCACCCTGAGATCATTACCATGTGGGACGATTTAGACAATATGCCTATCCTGAAGGCCGGCATGGCCCAGCAACCCCAGAGCATCTCCCGGCAGCTCAAACCCTTTCAGCTCGAGGGTCTTGCTTGGATGAAGGAGATGGAGAAAATGGAGTGGAAGGGTGGTCTCCTCGGCGACGAAATGGGCCTTGGCAAGACCATCCAGGCAGTTTCTCTCATCATGTCGGACTATCCTGCGAAGCAACCGTCGCTGGTCCTTGTCCCCCCGGTCGCTCTCATGCAATGGCAATCGGAGATCAAGTCCTACACTGACGGCACTCTGAAAACATTTGTCTTCCACGGCACCAATCAAAAGGCCAAGGGCATCACTGTCAAGGAGCTCAAGACTTACGATGTCATTATGATGTCGTACAACAGCCTTGAGTCAATGTACCGAAAGCAAGAGAAGGGATTCAAGCGCAAGAACGGCATTCACAAAGAGAAGAGTGTGATACATTCGATACACTTCCACCGCATTATACTGGATGAGGCACACTGCATCAAAACGAGAACTACGATGACCGCCAAAGCATGTTTCGCTCTCAAGACCGACTTTCGTTGGTGTTTGACCGGAACACCTCTTCAGAACCGCATCGGTGAATTTTTCTCCTTGATCAGATTTCTCAACATTAAGCCTTTTGCATCCTACCTCTGCAAACAGTGCCCCTGCTCACAACTCGAATGGAGCGTGAACGAAGATAGTCGATGCACTAGCTGCAATCATGCCAGCATGCAGCATGTTTCCGTCTTCAACCAGGAACTCCTCAACCCGATTCAAAAATATGGCAACCTTGGACCCGGGAGAGACGCATTTCGCAAACTGCGGTTGATGACGGATCGAATCATGCTGCGACGACTCAAGAAGGATCATACGAACTCCATGGAGCTTCCCGTCAAGGAAATTTATGTCGATCGACAATTTTTTGGTGAGGAGGAAAATGACTTCGCCAACAGCATCATGACCAACGGTCAGCGCAAGTTTGATACCTATGTGGCCCAGGGTGTGCTTCTGAACAACTACGCGAACATTTTCGGTCTGATCATGCAGATGCGCCAGGTCGCCGATCACCCTGACCTAATCTTGAAGAAGAATGCCGAGGGCGGTCAAAACGTTCTGGTCTGTTGCATCTGTGACGAGCCAGCTGAGGACACCGTCCGCAGCCGCTGCAAGCATGATTTTTGCCGAACCTGTGTGGCTAGCTACGTCAGGTCGACAGATGAGCCGGATTGCCCACGATGCCACATTCCGCTGTCGATTGACCTCGAGCAACCGGAGATAGAGCAGGATGAAAGTTTAGTGAAGAAGAGTTCCATCATCAACCGCATCAAGATGGAGAACTGGACGTCTTCATCAAAGATCGAGCTGCTCGTCCACGAGCTTCACAAACTGCGTTCCGACAACGCTTCGACCAAGTCCATCATCTTCTCGCAATTTACCACCATGCTGCAGCTCATCGAGTGGCGTTTGCGACGAGCCGGAATTACGACGGTCATGTTGGATGGCAGCATGACGCCAGCGCAGCGCCAAGCTTCGATTGAACATTTCATGACCAACGTGAATGTGGAGTGCTTCTTGGTGTCGCTCAAGGCCGGTGGTGTGGCTCTCAATCTCACGGAGGCGTCGAGAGTCTTCATTGTTGACCCGTATGTTGCTCCCCGTGTCTTTGGATGTATCACGCAATGCTGACAATGCTTCAGGTGGTGGAACCCAGCAGCTGAGTGGCAGTCTGCTGACCGATGCCACCGCATCGGCCAGACGCGCCCCTGCACCATTACGCGTCTGTGCATCGAGGACTCTGTCGAGAGCCGCATGGTGCTGATCCAGGAAAAGAAGACGAACATGATCAACTCAACTGTCAACGCAGATGACAAGGCCATGGAATCTCTCACACCCGAGGACATGCAGTTCCTCTTCCGCGGCTCTTGAGCTTCTGCAGCTCCACAACACGGAGTTGATCTTGACGATGGACAAGAATAGATGGTTTCGCATCTTTTTGTCCTTTGAATGCAGCCACATGTAAGATTTGGGGCAGCAAGGAGTGACGGACGGATTAAACGAAAAGGGAAACAAGACGATGTTTTATAGGCACGAAGCTCATGTATCATGTTGGCGTTGGACGAACAAGCCACTGGGAAACGGAGTGGTGGTTCTGTTTTTAGCTTTGCTATCAAGCCTCTGTGCGAAGCCACTTTTTAGAGTTGCCAAGGAAACATTTTGCCAGAATTGCTCTTTTTACCGCCGTCATGGAATGCTGTGGCTACGTCCCTGTTGCATCTCGTTGAAGACTTCGCGTAGGCAGATGGTAGCCCTTGGCTGGATGTTGGTGTCACATCAAAAGCCGGGGCGGAAAGTCATGGTTTCGCAGCAGAGGAAGAGAGCCTACGTTTCTTCTCACAATAGATCTGTCTATGGTCGTAGTGATTATTTTCCAGTCGAGAACTCATTCCCATGCCAGAGCGGTTTCCCTCCCAGTCAGGGGCCCATGGAGGTCACATTTCACGGCGAGAGCAGAGAAGCAGGGACAAGGTAGAAAGAAAAAGTCCATTGGTGCTCTTTCTTTGTCGTCATTCCCTCCCAAGTCGGGTTCCTCCATTAACTCGTGATATATAAAGGTCTCGTGGCACGGGGTGGCGCGGGCAACAGAATCCTCGCATTTTTCTCATATTTTGAGGGTTTGTTGGTTTGTGTGTTGTGTCGGACACGCAGCCAGCTTACAGCTTCTGCATGGCGGCGACGTCGGAGGACTGGACGTAGTCCTCGAAGTCGGCGATCTCCTCGGAGAGCTCCTCCAGGGAGATCTTGTCGTCCTCGACGACCAGGTTAATCTGCAGCTTCTTGATGCCGAAGCCAACGGGGACGAGCTTGGAGGCACCCCAGACCAGACCATCCTTCTCGATGCCACGGACGGCAGCCTCGAGGGCAACCATGTCGGTCTCGTCATCTATAAATTTCGCATTAGCATGAGAGTATTTCGAAAAATGCCCGTCTTAGGCGTCGACCCGTCATCGGACGCGGTCTTGAGGGGCCGGCAGTGAGCGAACGGTGAAAACGTACCCCAGGGCTTGACATCCATGGTGACAACGGACTTGGCGGCGACCTTGGGCTTGGCCTCCTTCTTCTTGCGGTACTCAGCCAGGCGCTCCTCGCGGATTCTGGCGGCCTCGGCATCCTCCTCCTCGTCGTCGCTGCCGAACAGGTCGACGTCGTCATCGTCCTCGGCGGTGGCGGGGGCCTTGGCGGGGTTCAGGGTCACCTCAGCGACCTCGGGGCCGTAGACGGTGTAGGGCTTGCTGGCATCGCCGGACAGGCTGCTGAACTCATCCTCGAACGAGGCGATGTGCTTGTACCAGCGGGCGGCGTGAGGGTACTTCTCAGCGTCGGGGTGGGACTTGAGGGCCTTGAAGCAGGCAACGTCGGCCTGGGTGGCGGAGTAGCTGTAACGAGACAGGACATGTCAGCGGCGCTGTAGAGGAACAAGTGACGGGCGCAGAGCTGCCAAGAAGGGCGAGTGTTTCGGCGAGGGAGCGGTCAGAGGTGCACAATGTGCTGGGTTGTGTAATCGTATGCAGGTCTTGAGGCTGCTCAGGAACACGGACCATGGGAATCATCACAGCAAGGGGGGAAACAAGGGGAGCGACTATATGGTGCTCTGCTTCTTGGGAAGGCAGGGCATCTTACCCAGTGATGTAGGAGCGGGTGGCAACCCAGTTGTTCAGGACTGCATCGCCTCGGTCAGCCAAGAATAATTTTCGCGGGGTCAACGCGGCTCGGCGCCGACGACTCAGTCGGTCAAGCCGCTGAGCTTCAAAAGGGCAGACTCACGGCCAAGGCCAGCATCGGTGAGGAAGTCGGTGAAACCCATTGTGACGTTTGTGCGGCGGTGATTGTCGACGGGAGGAAGACGGTGTTGTCGGTGGTGGGCGGAGGAGGAGACAGAGTCGCAAGTTATTTATTGGATACGTATCTGGAGGGGTATCCTGAAGAGATTGCACAGAAAAGGTGGCGGGTTTGGATGGGAGGCCCCGCGCCACAGCCCTAGCGCAGAGGCCTGAGGCAGCCAGATTTTCTTATATATGTGCGCTGCGAAGCTGCATTGAGCGGGCACATTTCTTTTTCCCCGTGTGAACTAGTGAGGGATCTGATACTTGATGAACCATCTGCTGCAAGGAAAGCTTGCATCGTTTTCGTGACATTTCTCTGCGCGCTGCGGCGCCGCTTGCGTGCCTCTGCCTCTCGCCCTGGCCGAGCTCTGGTCCCTTGATGACACGACCGGCGAGGGGAAGCGGGAAAAAAGTTTTTGGCGGGGCAGCAGAGCCAGCAGTTGGGCCGCACCCGCAGTTGGGCTTGTGGCCAGCAGAGCGAGGGGCCCATATCTTGACTACTATACTACGGAGCACCCAACACCGAGCGAGGAGAGCTACGAGTAGAGAACACGTGGGTACAGGTGTATATGCTTCGCATTACTTTGTCTAGGTACTTTTCCAGCAGCAGCCCCTATTCCACCTGCATCATTTGTATGCATATATACTGTGTCTACTTCAAACATCCCCCCTCTTGTGCAAGTCTTGTCTCGATGGAAGCGAAAATCCAAAAGAAATTTAAGCCAGACGCAATGCCGCCTCGCCTCAAAGATCCAGCAGCGCCTGCGCGCCAGGCTCGCTGCAGACGTAAATCACGTCGTGGGCGTTGGAGAAGCCGTTGAACTGCGTCGCAGAGCACTTGGTGTAGGCGCCCATGTCCTCAAAGTAGAGCCAGTCGCCCACGTCCAGGACCGAGTGGAAGCGAGTGCTCTCGCTGATGCGGTCGATGCCGTCGCACGTCGGGCCCCAGACCGAGTACTCGACGCCCTCGCCGGCGCAGCAGGGGTTAGCAGCCGGCGTGTCGTACAGCGTCTCGCCGCCACGGCGCAGAATCTTGCCCACAGGCTGCTGGTGGTCGAACATGATGCTCGAGAAGTTGCCGTAGACGCCGTCGTTGACGTAGACCATGTATCCCTTGCCGTCGAGGGTAGGGTCTTCGACGGTGCGACGAGCAATGATGTTGCACGCGATGGTGAAGGCCGCCGACACAAAGTAGCGGCCCGGCTCGGCGATGATGTCGACGTTGCAACCCGCAGGGAAGAACTCGTCGAGCGCCCCATCGAGCGCACCAGCCATCTGTTCGAACGTGTCGGCGCAGAAGCCGCCGCCGACGTCGAGCGTACGCATGGTGAATCCATGCTCCCGGCCTTGCTGGAACACGGTGTGGGCGTCTCGGACGGCCTTGTAGAAGGCCATCGGGTCAGACGCACCGGAGCCAACGTGGAAGCTGACGCCGACAACGTTGAGCCCAAGGCTCTTGGCCAGAACCAGCAGGGCCTCGGTGGTGTCCATGGCGGCGCCAAACTTCATGCTGAGACGGCACAGGCTCGAGGTGTCGTCCGTCATGATGCGCAGGAAGAGCTCCGCCTCGGGGAAGAGCTTGGCGATCTTGTAGAGCTCGTCGGCGTTGTCAAACGTCATCTGTTTGACGCCCATGGCCTTGACGTAGCGGACGTACGAGTTGGTCTTGCAGGGCTGCGCGTAGATGATGCGCTCGGGGCTGGCTCCCATGGCCAGGACCTGCTCAATCTCCATCTTGGAGGCGCAATCGAAGCCGGCGCCCAGTCCGGCCAGGAGGCGGAGGACCTTGGGGTCGGGGTTGCACTTGACAGCTGCGAAACGCACACGTTAGAAACTACAAGCGTCTCCAAAGGCCACACGAGGGGTCGAGACTCACCATAGAAGGGCTTGATCCGGGGCAGAGCCTTCTTCCAGCGAATATGCTGCCTGTAGACCTCACCGAGGTCCGCGACGTAAAAGGTGTCCTCGTCGCCCGGCTCGCATACTTCGTGGTCGATGGCCTGCACGCGCTGGTGAAGAGCCTCGCCAATCAGCTGCTTGGGGTCAATGACAGCATGATGCTGATGAAGAGAGTCCGCAAGGAGCGGTTTCTTCATTAACATATGAGCATGGTTGACATGTTGATTGTAGGTGTCAATGACAGCCGTTGCCATAACCATATCCCTGACTGTGAAGCCTGAGGGATGATGCGTGTATGTTCTTGAAGATGTGTATCAAGAGCTCAGAGCTGGTCTGAGCTGCAGCGGGTCTTAGGGCGGTCGAAAGCAGTAGCAGACTGTTCCCTCAGTGGACTGGCGAGGCCTCCTCGACTCTTCCTCGGCGAGAGGAAGAACCTCCGGGATCCTCCTATGCGGCAGCTGGCGGGAGTCGTCAAACGACGGGGGCGGGGGCTGGTAGGCAGAGTCGTCGGGCGACAAGAGGGCGTGGAGGGTCTTAGGAGCTCGCGGCAGCGGCAGGAGGAGGGATGGCGTTGATGATGTGGGATGTCTTTCGAAGGCTGAAATCTTTGTCACTGACGAAAGTTACGGCCTGGGAAGCCGTGGCGAAGCGGGTTGCCTTTGATGAGACCAAAGGCAGTCAGGTGGTGAGGGTGCGTGGGAACTCTATCGGCCGCGATTGTTAGCAAACCAGACTTGACAGCACGTCGATCGAGTAGCGAGCATTGAGGCTTGAATGTGTACTGAAGAGGCGAATTGAAACAGCGATAAAGCGTCTCAGGAAGCCGCGGTGACCGCATAGCTCTTCCATGGGGAATGAAGGCACGCAGAGGACGGGGGCCGTCAGAGAGACGGATTGACTCACCTGGAAGTCCAAAGTCCCAAAGAGCAGGCCCTGACGAGTCAAGGCGAGCAGATGCTGAGCGATGAGCAAGTCTTTTATAACTTGCAACGGGTGCGTGGTTTTGCGTCGCTGGTGCTGGTGCAGTTGCAGTGCTGGTGTCGTCGCTCACGCGAGGGAAAAGAGGTTTGCAGACGGGAGAGGTAGGTTGTGTGCAAGCTGCGGTGACGATGGAGGGGCGTGGGCCTGGCTAGGTTTCTTCTCAAATCCTGGCGCCACACGAAAAGTTCCCCACACCAAATTTTTCGCTCCTCGACAACGCTACTCCGTACGGTACGTCAAGGCTCCTAGG
This sequence comes from Tolypocladium endophyticum, assembly GCA_024339985.1. NCBI lineage: Eukaryota > Fungi > Ascomycota > Sordariomycetes > Hypocreales > Ophiocordycipitaceae > Tolypocladium > Tolypocladium endophyticum. Next base: position 147,005 of record JALHBW010000019.1, on the reverse strand, counting down.
CTGGTTCCCGTCTTCTTCAGCCAGTCCCGTCTCTGCCCTTGCTGGGGTAGGATGGAGGGGATGGAGCGGCACCTTGGGCCTCCCGCTCCGACCGCTGCTCCACCCACCAACGACGCGGCTCGGATAGGTCACGCTCTTGCCTAGGTCGGCGATTGACACCACGCGGGCTGCAGCGCGGCAATTTTCCCGAGTGTTGCTACAACCTAGTCCGATACGTGCGAGCATGGCCTGGAGAGCGGGATGTCCACGGAAGGCGACGATGGCGGACATGATGATGTGCAACGGGCAGTGCAATCGACCGGCCTCGACTCTGGTGTCATCCGCGTGAGGGGCATTGCTGCCGCTCTGACGCGCACTTGCTATGTGCAGGACTAAAGACGATGAAAGAAACAACTCATCTTGTAGCTCTACTTTGCTCGCCGTCGAAGGGCCCGGGCTGAAGCTACGAGTATACACGCGGTGAGCCCCTCCCATCCGCCCATTTATGGCTCATGCCCTCCTGAGCAGTGCCACCTTTCCGGCCGCCTGAAACAAAACGGCTCAGCTTCAGCGTCAGCGTCTATGCCATGCATGTGCCACCGATCGCGGCTCTTCCAAACGTGCTCTCTGATATTACACGACCCAAGACCTGCAGCAAGCTCCCCCTTGTCTAGAAATTGTCCCGTAACCTAATAGCTAGCCGGCTGGACCGCAATCAGAATTCGCGCAGCGTCATCCAGCGTCACCGCTCCTCCGCCCTGCATGAGCTCCCCCGAGCTCTTTGATTTCTCTCCTTTCTTACAGGCTCTCCAATTGGTCACTGCGCCTCGGTCGACGCGGCTCGACCGCAGCGGCTACGTTTCTGCGTCTTGGCTGCCTCCTTCCGCGAGCTCAGGCTCTTGCGACCACGCAACGAGTCGCATGCACAGGGCGAGCTTGTCGCATGCATTTTTAGTCGCAGCGGCTGCATATCAGCAAACAATTGCATCTTCGGTACGTGCTGCGCGAAAATCGCATCCGCAGCAATCGGACCTCGAGTGTCAGTTGATATTATGAATTCTCCTTCCGGGCTCCGTAACCGAGACTCGTTTCCGAACGGTGACGTACGAGTTGCTCCTGTGCGGCCCCACGATATCTCCACAATTCATGTTGTGCCCATCCTGGCAATCCTGGACTTGCACCGCCGTACAATCGATCAAGCAACCGCTGCCACAAATATTGCACACAAGATCACGGCATATGTAGAGTAGCGGCTTGTGGCACAAGACAATATAGCTGTTCATTACCAGCTGCCGTGGCAGGACGCGTCTATAGCAGCATCCAGAATCATCACTCACACATGCATGTACTCTGTTCTTTAGTCCGGTAATCCAAGGCTCAGGGAGTCCGGCTCTGATAGAACGAGCTTGTTTCGCCAAGCCCCCAGTCTCTCATCAGCGCTTGGTACTTTCGTTCCGCAGCGCCTCTGCCGAGAGGGTTGTGACACCAACTTTGACTTTCTCTTGCGTTGCTCTGTGGTCTTACTGCCATGGAGAGAGGGCGCCGTTAGCCGCCCTCGGCAGAAAGATGTATCGTATCTGAACGCGTCCATCATATGCTTCCTTCATTAGTGTGGGACAAATGTCCCGCGGCCGAGGCCGCCTATCCCGCACACCGGACCGTGTTCGTAAGTCGTAAGCTCTATGCGTCTTTTTCGGGAGATGAGGTGTCTATATACCCGCCGTCCTCGTGTATATGTACATTTTCCGCCGTATCGTACACTGGTATATCGTACCTGGAGGCCGTCCGCTGTCGCAGCTCCCGATCGTCGCCGCTGTTGCTGTCCACGAAGTCGCGCCAGACCACATCGCAGATCCATTACTCGGAGGCTGCGCCAGCCACGTTCATCTCTTGCAACTTCCACGAGCCGTCTACCCACGGCTGTTTCTCGCCTAGGAAAGCCACCCGCTCTTCTCCCTTCTCTAGAGCCTCGACCAGGTACTTTTGCGCCGCGTTTCTTACTTGCTCCTTTGTCACATCCAGCAGCTGCTCCCTCTTCGTCTGTTTCATCTCTTCCGAGATGCCCGAGAGGAACCTGGCCATGCCCTCCTGGTTCACCGCTTTCGGAGCATCGACACTCTGAAACACTGAAATCTTGGCTTCCTCGAGGTCTCGGTCCGACCACTCTTTGTTGGCGGCCCAGTAGCCCGCGTTGCGCATTATGCCCATCGTATTCTGCGGGTTGGGATCCCGGTACGAGTAGAAGCCGAAGAGCCCGTCCAAGGGCTTGCAGAGCGCTCCGCCGCCGTAGGCGCCGCCCTTCTCACGAATCTCGTGGTGCAGGTATTTGTGCGTCAGCAGCTGTGAGAGAATTTGCAGCGGCGCACCGTCAGGTGACGTATACGACGCCGTCGGCACCGAGAGGCCTCCATAGTACACCTGATACGGCAAGGGGAAGAAGGTCTTACTGTCCCTGGGCAGTCTTTGGGGGGCCGAACTTTTCGTCTCGGCAACTCCCGTAGGCAGTCCACCCATGAACTTCTGCAGCGAGCTGGAATTGTCCTGCACGCTCTCGGAGCCACAGGTAATGGCTGTACGCATGTTGTCGCCCGCCAACGCAAAGCTTTGGATGCGCTTCAGCTTCGCTATGACATCCTCAAGCTTGTCAGACTCGGGTCGTCCAGCCAGCCTGGTCACGAGCTTAACCTGGGAGAGGCCTGCGACTTGCTGTCTCAGCCAAGCGCTGCGCGTCAAGCCAGCCTCGGAATAGCCAACGGCAAATCGATGGCCGGACGACGCGATGTCGTTGACGATGCCGTCCGCCGACGCCTGCAGCAATTGTCGAACTCTGAGGGCTGCTTCAGGGCTGTCAAAGTTGGTCTCCAGCACCAGCTTTTGCAGGATCTCATACATGACAGGTACATTCCTATCAAGTGCCATGCCAGTGAAAATAATTCCCTCAGCAGACTGGTGAAAGTCTGTTGGTGACGGCGTAGAGTGGTATCCAACCGAAACGCCACCAGTCTTGAGCTTGATGAGGTCCTCCAGCTGCTCCATGGTCATATCCTTGGTGCCCAGCCGCATGATGCTGTCCGTAAACAGTGGTATCAACTCGCGCAAGTCGTCGGGCAAGTTCTCCAACGTGTTGATGGCACGGAAGTACGTCAAGCCGTTGGTCGGCGCCTCTCTCCACTGGATGGGGCTTCCGTTGACCTTTTCATCTCGCAAAATCACTGGTTCCTTTGAGCGCGGAATGTCCTTGACATGAACCGTAGGAAGACAGCTGAGGTCCTCTGTGTTCGTTTTGTTTTGCTCCGCCAGGAGCTCTTGTTCTCGCTTCTCGAATTGAGCTCGAGCCTGGTCCTCGCCGCCGGCCTTGCGTACTGCCTCGCTTATCTTGGTGGTCAAGCGGCCTTGCTCCTCCTTGGCCAGTTCTTCTCCGTAGGTTGCAGAAGGCGCCATCGTAAAGGTCAGAGTATTGTCATTGAGCAGATACTTGTCGACCAGTCCTTCCAGGTAGCCGCCTTGCGCAAGCTTCGTCTGGAACGCGCTGATTGTGTCGTTCCAGGCAAGCGAGTCGAAAGGATCCGTGCCATTGAACCATCTCGGCTTCAGCCTGTTGAGCATTGAAAATCCGAAGTTGGCAGTCTTGTGCTTGAGGGAGAGCTCCAGCTGGTGCAATGCGCCGTCAATCTTAGTCTTGTCAAAGCCATTGTCCCGAGCTTGTCGCAATATCTCCTGGACACGGCCCTTCAGTTTGGGCACATCTGCCTCTTGAACGCCGGTCAAACCAATGGAGAAGATGCCTCGAATGGCTGAGCTGTCATAGCCAGCATTCGGGCTCCAGTCCGCACCCATGCCAGTTTCGACAAGACCACGATACAAGGGCGAACCGTAGCCATCCATTAAGAGAGTGGACAGCAGGGCCATTGAGAACGACTCCAGCACATCGGTCGTATCGCCGGTTATCCAAGACACAGATGTTTTGTACTGTCGATCGGCGTCGACCAAAGGATCGAGGGGTCCATAGAGAGTGACTTCTCGCGGCCCATCCAGCTCGATGGGTTGGTGAATATCCTTGTCTGCTCGAATCTTATCAAACGCCTGGAGCCTCGCGTCGAGCTCCTGCAAATGATCCGCCAGTGGCATGTCACCATAGGTAAAGAGCTTTGAGTTGCTCGGATGATAATGCTCGGCATGGAAGTTCCTGAGCTGCTCGTAGGTCAGATCGGTGATCTTGTGGGGATCACCTCCGGAGTTATTGATGTCAGGGAAGATGTGATCCTGGAATCGAATGTAGTATAGATAGCCCGCATCGGACATCTGGCCCTTCATCTCGTTGTAAACAACACCCTTGAAAACGAGCTTTTTGCTCTCCTCGGTCTCGCCAGCGGGATTCTCGGGCCCAATTCTCCACCCCTCTTGCGTGAAGTCAGACTGCTTGAGCAGCGGGTGCAGCGTCGAGTCGAGGTAGACAGACATGAGATTTTTGAAATCCTGGGCGTTGGTCGTCGCAAACGGATAGAACGTGTGGTCCGAAGCCGTGAATGCGTTCATGAAGTTTGACAAGGTGCGAGGGAGCATCTTGAAGAACGGGTCTCGTATGGGGTATTTGCTGCTCCCGCAGAGGGTCGTGTGCTCCAGGATGTGCGGCACGCCCGTATCGTCGGGAGGGTTCGTCTTGAAGCCGATGGAGAAGACATTGTTGCTGTCCTCGCGCGCAATGTGCAAGTAGTCGGCACCGGTCTTGTCGTGTTGCAGGTGCAGCGCAGTCAACTCGAGCTCGGGAACATGCTTGGAGCGAACAAGCGTAAAGCCGTGGAGCTTGTCGCCAGGTTTCGGATACTGCGACAGCTCGGTCACAGCCTTGCGAGCCGCGTTGGCGGCGTTTCGGAGCATGGCGAAGAAGAAAGAGCGAATGAAACTAGTTATACATCAGAATACAAGCGAGCGCGGCGGGCCAAAGGACTGCTGTTGGAAGCTCGAGATGCGATGAGTTGGATGCAGGTCTAGACCGATTTTCTGGCCGCGATGGAAGGACGAAGCACGATGTCACGATTAGTCAAAAGGCAGGGGTGGGGACCCCGACGGTTACCGGTGTTCCGGGTGGCCATCTGCTAACAGTGGACCGCCTTTGCAGTGCGCGCTTCGCTGGCTGGCCCCGTCCTCCACTAACGCACAGCCTTCGTTGCCTCACCACGATAGGCTGAAAACTACACCTCACCAACGCATCGTTGCAGCATCGATATTTGTCGACAGCGCCAACCGACGCTGTGGCAGCCGAAGTCTGCTCGTTGCACAGCGGTAACTCGTTCCGCGGGCCCTCGTTTGCGACTTGGAGGTTGCTTTTGACGGTACGAATCCCCCCGTCTCGAGACGACACAGCCGGCTTCGGCTGCACAACGCATCCTCAGTTTCATGACCCTCCATTCTAACCACGGCCCATCTGCAGGTCTGTCGCCGTCTGGCACCCTCGCCTTACCCCTGATCTTTCGAAGTACGCTTGACGTTGACTACAACGTCGGAGGTGACAGCCGTCAACCGCTGCGACGTTCCGAGGCATGCGACTGCATTTTGCGCGACGCTCTTGACTCGACAACGCCCCGAATGCGATACTTGCCCACGACCAGCCGACGCTCCAGTGCAAGTCTACCGTAATGCCTTCTGGCCAGCTGGACACTGCATTGGCCAACGGTCACGACAGCCATGCTCACCCGCCCCCTGTGACTGGCAAGAAAGCAAAGGGAAAGAAAGCCATGGATTCTACAGAGGCCTCACGCCTGTTGCAGGCGCGCATCTCGCAGTTGGAGCAGGATGCCGCTGGGGAGAAGGATCAGGAGCTTGAAATCGGTGAGTCTCATTCCTGGGCGCCAAACACTGCAGCTGCTGACGAGTGTGTCCGCAGAGCGAGAAGTCAAGAGAGCCAATCGTGACCTGATGCAACAAGTCGCCAAGATGGACGATATGCAAAAGATTGACCATCTGACTAAACGTTCGAGCGAGCTTCTGGCTGATATGAGACGGCTGGAAAAGGAGAACCAAAAGAACAAGAAGCGTGGGGACACACTCCAGAAGGAACGCGATACCAATCGCCACGAGCTGAGCAAAACTGTGGGGTTGAAAGAAAAGCTTGAAAAGCTATGTCGAGAGCTTCAGAGAGACAACAACAAGATGAAGGTCTGTTGTCGCTGCGCACGATGAAAGGGATCCCTGGCGAGATATGTGCTGACGTCGGTCTGGTCCCAGAACGAGAACAAAGATTTGCAGACGTCGCAGAAACGCAACAATACGGCCTGGGATGAGAAATATGCTGCTCTTCTTGCCAAGCTCGAGGGCTATCAGGAAGAAAAGGACACTCCGCGGAAGCAGATTGTGGACATGGAAGTGGACGAACTGTAAGGGAACCCCCTTTCTTATTCTGTGAAATGCACGTCATGCTGACCCAGAGTAGATTTCGAGTCCGTTTCAAGTCATTCATCGAGCAGTACGAGTTGCGAGAGTTGCATTTTCACTCCCTCATGCGCACCAAGGAACTTGAAGTGCAATACCACCTTTCTCGTCACGAGCGCGAAAAGAAGAACGCCGAAACCGAAGCGAGCAAAGCGCGACACCTCCAAGCTCAAGTTCAGGCATTCACCAAGACTGAAACGGAGCTCCGTAATCAACTGAACGTTTACGTCGACAAATTTAAGCAGGTGAGTAACCGCGGTGAAGGGGTGTCGAGCACAGCGCCCTCTTAGCTAACACGACGCGATCGACAGGTCGAGGACACTCTAAATAACAGCAATGACTTGTTTCTGTCTTTCCGCAAGGAGATGGAGGATATGTCGAAGAAAGGTAAACGCCTGGAAAAGGAAAACGAGGCGCTGAAGCGACAAAAGGAGGCAACCGCGGCCAACATCATTCGTATGGCGGAAGAGCGGCAAGAGTGGAAGAAGAAGCTGGACTCGGCTGACAAGAAGACGGAGAAGCTTATGAGTATTATCCAGCAGATGCAGCAGCAGGGGCGAAAGGTGCCACCAGGCCTGGCCAGCACGATCGAGAGCTGCTATGCCAACAGCCAAGGCGGAGGAGAGGGCGACGAGAGCGACTACTCTGATGAAGGTGAGGAGGAAGAACTTAGCGAGTTCGACGACGACGACGACACAGAGGAAGAGGCTCAGCCGACGGAGCAACAGGGGCGGCCCGTCACGTATGGACCTGAGCGGCCACCCCAGCCATCCCAGCCGGCCACCAACGGGCACTAGGAGGCCTTTCTGAAGGCTTTGGGGCTTGGTGATACGAACTTTGATCACAAGGCCGCGGCTGCACGGTGGGCAGCTACTGAAAGGGAGGCAGTTGGCCGCGCCTTGTTGGACCTGCTGGATCGCCACGAGGCGGAGCCCATCCCGCCCCTCGAGATGTTGGATCTTGTGAAGGGCATTCTGCCCAAGGGTGTCCCGTGGCCCGATGTCCGCAACATGTCGCGGCAGCAATTGGCCAAACTCAACACGGATCTTGCTGCGCTCACTGGCGTTCACTGGCGGCTCTGACTTGGCCGGGTTGCTGCTTGTGTTTGAAACGGACTGGACGATGTAGGGGTTGAGCTGGTTGTTGTACGTTATTGAGAGGTATCATCACAGAAGCCGTTGCTGCAGTGCTCTTCATCATCAATGCATCATCAGTGTTGTCTTGCTCGCCCTGCGGGATTGGGATCGCCTTGTGAGTCGACACGATTAATCACGGCTATTCACTGAGATATTCGAAAAAAGATTGTGAACGAGACCCGCGTAAGCTTCGAAAAAAGAGACAGAAATTTCGAACACTACGTGATTGAGGCATCAAAGTTTGGGAAAGCCAGTCTTTTGTCGCCGTACTCCGTACAGGGTACGTCGATGTGTCGCTGTTATACTCGTACGAGTAAGCCGACTTGGTGGCACGGCCCGCATTTTCGCCCATGCATGATGGCGTACGTACCTTAGTTAGCCCCCGTATTCCGTAAGTTAGTCCGCAAAGTCTCCGCGGGCTGCGCCGCGACGTGCGCGCGTTACATCGATAAGACAGGACACCCTGTCTTGAGCCGCGCACGCAGTCCCGCTCATACAACCCATCCTCCGCTGTCGACACGCGACAGCCTCACCAGTCGTCGACGCCGTTGCAATCGCATTCGGCATCGCCACCATGGACTTCCTCCAGGTATGTCTCTTGCCATTCCCCCGTGGCCGCTTCAATTGGAGCCCGTTTCGTCCTTCGGGCGTCGCGCGCTTCCACGCCCCATGACTCGGACAGCTGTGCTAACGTCGCAACCCTCGCCAGCGCCTCTCGCGGTTCCTAGACCGCCCGCTCTTCCCGTGGAAGAAGCTCATCCTCGGCTTCTCCATCGGCCAGTACCTCTTCGAATCGTTCCTCACCATCCGCCAGTACGGCGTGCTGCAGCAGACCAAGCCCCCCGCCGTCCTCGCCAAGGAGGTGTCCCAAGAGACGTTCAACAAGTCGCAAGCCTACGGGCGCGCAAAGGCCCGCTTCGAGATTGTCAGCGGCCTCTGGGCGCAGATCCAGAATGTCGCCTTCATCCAGTTCGACGTGCTCCCTAAGATGTGGTCGTGGACGGGCGACCTCCTGCTCAGGTGGGCGCCCGCGCGCTTCTCGGGCGAAATCAGCCACTCCATCGTCTTCGTCTTCAGCTTCATCGTCCTGCAGCAGCTGCTCAACCTGCCCACGCGCGTCTACAACACGTTCGTGCTAGAGGAGGAGTTCGGCTTCAACAAGCAGACGCCCCGGCTCTTTGTTACCGACATGATCAAGACGAACCTGCTCACCGCTGCCCTCATGCCCCCCATCCTCGCCGGTTTCCTCAAGATCATCCAGAAGACGGGTACCCAGTTTGTATTTTACCTCTGGGTCTTTGCCGCTGGCCTGCAGCTCTTCATTACCACGGCCTACCCCATCTTCATCCAGCCGCTCTTCAACAAGCTCTCTCCCCTCCAAGACGGCGAGCTCAAGAACAAGGTAGAGGCGCTCGCCGCCAGCCACAAGTTCCCTCTGCAGGAGCTGTTTGTCATCGACGGCAGCAAGCGCAGCGCCCACTCCAACGCCTACTTCTACGGTCTCCCCTGGAAGAAGCACATTGTCATTTACGACACCCTGATTGAAAAGACGGAGACGGAGGAGATTATCGCCATCTTGGCCCACGAGCTCGGTCACTGGAAGCTGGGTCACACGACTCGCCTGTTTGGCATCTCGCAGGTACGTCTCAATCTCCCACTGATTGCCCAACTAGCTCTGTCACTTACTGACCATGCCCGCAGGCCCATCTGCTCTACGTGTTCAGCCTCTTCTCCGTCTTCATCAACAACCGTTCCCTCTACTCGGCCTTTGGCTTCCACACCACGCATCCCATCATCATTGGTTTCATCCTCTTCTCCGACGCCCTCTCCCCCATGGATACCGTCATCAAGCTGCTCCTCAACATCATCTCTCGCAAGTTCGAGTTTGAGGCCGACGACTTCGCAAAGAGCCTCGGCTACCGCGCCGAGCTCGCCGCCTCACTCATCAAGCTCCACGCTCAGAACCTCAGCACCATGGACGCAGACTGGATGTACGCCAGCTACCACTTTTCGCACCCCCACCTGTCGGAGCGCCTCAAGGCCCTCGACTGGAAGCCGAAGGAGGCTCTCACCAGCGAAAAGGACAAGGATGCGGATGGCGCCGTCAAGGCGACCGGCAGGGATGAGCTGTAGAGGTGAGGTGTCGTGTCAGGCGAATTGAGGGATTTTAAAAAGAGATGGAGGGCATCGATAGAAGTGTCCAAAGTACGGTGCAAAGCGCCGATGGACACCAACATATCTGAGCTGATTAGCCTGTGTGGTATGCATCGGTCCGTAACAGATACGGACTCATTACAGACCGATGCACATCACAGTGGGTGGCTGGGATGAAGCTCACTCCGTATACATCCGTACTGAGTCGCATTAGAGAGACGATCTGCACGTTGCATGAGCAACTCAAGAATCTGGCTTCATTGAATAAATGGTTTCTCCGTGATCGCGTGGCAATGAGACACCATTCGCGCACTTGAGACAATATATTGTCTGCGCCATCTACATAAGGTCTACCTCTCAGTTCTCACGTAATGCGTTTTCTGAAAGACAGCCCGGTCCGAGTCGAACTCTAGTCATCCTCTGAATCTTCGTCATCTTCGTCACTTTCATCGGATCCCTCCGACCCGTCCTCCTCATCCTCGTCTTCTTCGTCGTCATCGTCGTCGTCCTCGCCGGTCTTCAAACCGTAGTCATCGTGAAAGTAGCTCAGCTCGCGCGTCTGTACCTTGTATCCTATGCTCTTGAAACCATTTTCCAATCCCTAGATGAGGTTAGCTTTCCTGAGCGGCTTGTGGGCGAGGGGGCCCGGGTGGAAAGGCAGGGTTGGATTGGAGTAACCTACCTCTGCCATCAATTTGGCGCACGTCACCACAACGTTGCTCTTTCCGGGCTCGAAGCAAGGGAGGATCATCTCCTTCAACACGGCCTTGATTTCGTCCACTGTCACAGCCCTGACGCGGCGCAAGATCTCCTTGTTCCAGTCCTTGGACAAGCCTCGAACGACGCCTTGGACAAAGTTCTGCTGCGCCGCGCTCGGCATCGTCGACTGCTCGTCGGCGAACATGACGACAATCTGGCTCATGGTTCCTTCCAGCAGGTGCCTGTCGACCTCAACTTCACCCTCGGCAATCTTGCGAATTGCATCACGCGAGGCCGTGATGGCCTTGTATACATCTGGCGAGCGGTATATCCGGTACGACAAGATACCCGAATCAACGCTGCGCGAAAAGTATGACCCGTACGCATAGCCTGCGCCTCGGACCGCGTTCCACAGGGGACCTTCGACAGCCTCGAGGTAGCCAATGGACACCATGATGGCAGGGAATCTTGGATCCTCCAGAGACGTAATGCTCGGCGCCGAACTAACCGAGTACGAGCTATCAAGGGTGGTCATAGGGATGACGACGGCACCAACTGACCCTGGGTTTCGTCCTTCGTCGTTGAGCAAACTCGCAGGCTTCGGGATGGGGACCATTTGCTCCTGCGGCTTTAGGGTCTTGGCGAGAGGATCCCATGTTGCGATGGGGTTTGACAGAGACTTGAGGTTTGCGGTGACCAGCAAGCGCGTGTTCTGGAAGGTGAACAGCGAGGATCGAATGGTGTTAAACCAAGCAACGACCTTATCCGGATCGCTCTTCAAAAGCTTCTTGAGGCGCTTCAGATAGACGGCCCGGACAAGAACACGTTTAGCAACGGTTAAAGAGGACTTTTCCATGTGGATTGCGGCGTCCACCTCGCTCGCCATGCCACGTCCGTCACGCTTGCCTTCGGGGATATCTGCCAAAGCCTTCGTGACGGCAGCCTTGAGTCGCTGGGGGTCAAACACTGAGTCAAACATCATGGTGCGGAGCCAATTCACTGCCGCGGCATACTTGTCCGGTTCAACCTGGAACTGAATCATGAAACCGTCTTGGTCGCCCAGCGAGCGGGACGAGCCAATGCCATAGCTGACGCTGTCTCTCTCGAGCTCCATTACCACCTGTTCAAAGTTGATGAGCTTGCCATCGCGCATGATGTGTGTGTTGAAAAAGTTGTCGCTGAAGATGGGCATCAAGGGTTTGAGTTCGACTGGTACCTCGGACGTCCCAACGTGGATCGTGATGTGAACAAAGTTGGTTGGTACGTCCTCGAATTGAATGAAAAGGGGCAGCTTGCTGTCAGGTGCTGCATCAATCAGTTTCTGGGCAGATCCATCGCCGACACCGACAGCCCGCCCTCGACCAGAGCGCGCGGTATCCGACTCGATGAAGTGGATAGACTCTGTTCCGGGGACGGCCCAACGATCGATAACCTCGGCCGGAATGGGCGCGTCGTTCTTCTGCTTGGCGTCTTCAAGCCTCTTTGCCAGCTTTTCCAAGCCCTCGGAGCCGAGCTCTTCCTTGCGCTTGGCTATCCGGGCTTCTTCTTCGGCCTTCATCTTGGCTGCAAGCGCAAGAGAGGGCTTGCCGAGAACAGAGATATGGTGAGCATCAGCCATCCACTTCCTCAGAAACTCGCGCCATTGCTCGTCTGTCCATTTCTCCAGAGTGTCGTATTCGCTCAAGGTCTCGAGGTCCTTGAGAGTCGATCCGTCTCGATTTCCAAAGAGGTAATCCGTGATTATATTGGTGGCGTAAAACGACTCCGAAGTCTCGGCGTGGAACTTGACCTGGCGCTTCTCTCTGCGAATACATTCTTTCATGTACTCCATATCCAATGGGTTGGATGCTACCTCCTTTAGAAGTTCAAAGAGCCGCTTCTCCACAAACTCAAGCTTCTCGGTTGCCACGCCAGTCGGCTGGAGCCAGATGACGGAGTTGGGTCGAGAATCCCACCAGTTGGTAATGGAACTTGCCAGCTCCTCGCGCTCTACAAGCACGTTTTCCAGAATGGAGACGGATGAGCCGCAGAGATACGTCAATAAGATATTTAGAGCTGAAGTGGCGATGAGGTCAATGCAGTTCGGCCCAAAGAAACCGACCAAAATTTCGCCGACTGATTCGTCTTCTTCGGGAAACTCGGCTGTGGTGATGATAGTCTCTTTCATACTAGGAGGCTGAGCGGAATCAATCCAAGGTCTAGGACAGTTTCCAGTTAGCACATCGCTTTTTGAAGTTTTGGTATTGGTTAGGTGACCATACCGTTGGAAGGCGGTATCGAGAGCTGGAATGTCATCCTTTATGCTCTCTTCAAACTCATCCAGGATATTGAGCAAGTTTTCGTGATCTGTCTCTCCGACAATAACCAGGCACAGGTTTCGCGGCTGGTACATATCCCGATGGAACTGTCGGATGCGCTCCGGGGTGAGAACACGCAGGGCCTCCGTCATGCCGCCAGTCTCATAGCGAAAGCCGACGTCTTCTGGATACATCAGTCGGCGAGCCTTGAGATCCATGATCTCCGGGCTGCGGGACTGCACAGCTTGCATCTCCGAGTAGACCACGCCGGCATCGTTGCCCTCTCCGTCAACGTGCCAGACCTCGGTAACGATGGCTTCATCGGTAATAGTCGGCAATATTATGTGTTCGAGGTAGACGGGCAGAACTTGCGCGAAACCATCCCAGCCGGCAGTCTCGAGAGTGTAGGCAGTGTGGTCAGTGGCCGTCCAGGCATTGGTGCCGGAGTAGGCGCGCGACGAAAGCTTATCCAGCAGACCCTTGTACTGGTAGCTCTTGGAGCCCATGAAGATCAGGTGCTCCAATGTGTGCGGTGCGCCGGAGTCGTCAAAGATCTCCGTGGCGAGAGTGAAGTAGCCACTGATCTTGGGACCCTGTCGGTCGGCGACAATGACCTGCATTCCGCTGCGTTCGGAGACATACTGCGTAATTGTGCAAGGAGCATAGTCTGTCTTGAAGCTCTGGATTTTGCGAAAGCCTTGTTTGAGTGACTTGGAAGGCATATTGGGCGGCTAGGGTGCGGGACGCCCAGGAAGATCTGTGGACAGGTCAGCACACTGTATCGAGGGCGGAAAAGCCAAGGGAACGTCTTGAGAAGGGGAAAAAAGAGGCCCCGTGGCCTCCCAAGCAACGCTTCGTCAATTGGCAGGGAGGATGTGAGTTCTCTAAGATGGGATTTGTGCAGGCCATTGAGAGGCTTCTCTGGCGGACGGCAAGGGGTATACACGACTGTCAACTGGACATCTAATGATAATTATGCCCATGATATGAAACTCCGGATTCGCATAATGCTTTGAAGGAAGAGCAATTGCCGGCTCAGAGCACTTTGATAGCATTGGCCGGGGCGACGCATATTGGGTGAGGTTATGCTGATGAGAGGAGCAAAGAACGCAAGTATGGCACTCACCGACACCGGCGTTCAACGAACAGCGATATTCTCTATTCAGCACGTCCAGCAGGAGACTATGATGAGTGTCTTCCTCCGCTGGAGGCGAATACGGTGTTGTCGCGGTTGGTCGAACAGGGCTCGACGGCGACAAGAGTGAATGATGGCTTGTTCAAGAACCAGCGCAGCGAATGAAGTGCCACTACCCCGCCAAGGCATGCAGCTTTTTTCCGGGCGCCGAGGTCGAGAAGACGAGGGGTCAAATTGACGATGAAGACGACCAGCATCAAGAGGAATTCCTCGACCGAAGGAAAAATGGTGACCACGAAATCACGTTCAAAGAGCAGTAACGAGGGGCTTAAACAATGGCCAACACCAGGTCTGCCGTCGTTAATCGGAACAATATCAGCCTGGGCCCCTCCACGACCATTCATCTTGTTAGTGGGGAGCCAGTGGTCACTGAAGCGCTGGACCAGGCCTATCTCCCCTGGCACGCATTGCCGCGCAGTATCGTCCTACCCTAGACCTGTCAAACGCACAGCCCACCCGTACCTGAGGCTGGCCTCGGGCTAAGGCAAGACCGGGAAGGTATGACCTCAGCAGACAGTGGACAGCTTCCACCATTCCGCGCAAGCTCGAGCACGACGATTTGACTCGCTCTACCACCGATCGCACGCACACCAGCTATACGCTGCGATGCAAGCAGTGCGTCTCCACGAAGAATACCCCTGCCCAATCCATGCCATCGCTGCCTGGCCGACACGCTGCTTCCCAGCATCGGCTAGAAGCCGTCTCGCCAGTCGCCTAGGATCGTAACGACGTGCCTCCGGGCATCATCGCGAGCCATGGCGACGGACGCGGACTCGGCGCAGCTTCGAGATGCCATTGTTGCCTTCTCTCTCGATGGCGCGTTCCCCGAAGATGCTGCCGAGCTGCCACCCGTGTCCGAGACCGATCTGCAGCCGACAGTCGACGCGCTGGCAAAGACCAAGACGGAGCTCGAGGTAGGTGGACACGCGGGCGCGCATGGTCGGCACAGATGCTCACCATCTTCCAGACACAAATCCGCACCATCAACGAAGAGACGAGGGACGACGTCAGCTCCTGGGTCAAAAATGCCAAGATACTCCAGGACGACATTATCCGCTCCAAGACCTTGGCCAGCGACATCGTACGGCAGTCCGAGGCGCCCGACGTCTCCGGCGAGGCTATAGAAGATGCTGAAGCCAAGATTGATTTCCTCAATCGCGAGGTACAATACAGCCAGCAGGTGCACATTGTCCTCCGCAAGATCAAGCAGGTGAACCAGCTGTTGAGCGACGTCGAGACGGCAAGAAATGAACGGCGCATTCTCGACTCGCTGCGATTATTAGAACGTGGGTGCTGGTCTAATCCTTCTCCCTGAGCTCGAGCCGTGCTGACGTGGAACAGAGTCGTGGGCTGCCATGGACCAAGTCGGTGTGAGCAGATCATGCCGGGTAATGAGACTCTTGGACGTGAGATCCTTCGAACTCAAGTCGGACGTCCACGAGGTCTTTGACCATGTATGGAAAGCACTCATCCGCGTCGATGTCGAAGCTCGGAAAGTGGCCATCTACGATTCTCTCCCAGGCAAGTACTCAACGCCCCGGTCATGTTTTTGGAGCGATTTACTGATTAGAGCAGACGAGAATATGAACCTGCCCGATGCTGTGGTTGGACTCAAGGCGTACAAAGAGGTGGACGAGCGTATGGAGCAGCTTTGGCGCAACCTGAACGCGACAATAGTGTCTCCTCGCATGGACGTCTCGAAACCCACCCCTCCGGCTGTCAAGGCTGAAGCCAACGAGCTGGAGCTCCAGGGCCAGGCCGATGCATCGATCGACGCTCTCTTGTCAGATCTGGAAACAGTGTTTGTTTTTATGGCCCGCAAGCTGCCGTCGGACCTTCTTCAGTCCCTCTCTAGAGTTGTGATGGGCGACGTTGTGCCGCGACTCATCCAGCAATGGCTCAACCCAGCCGTTCCCTCGTCTTTGACGGACATGACGAACTTCCAGGCAATGGTCCAACGTACAAGGGTCTTCTGCACAGCCCTTCACGAGGGCGGGTATACTGGCTTCGACGAGCTTACGGATTGGGCCAGCAAGGCACCGACTATATGGCTTGAAAAGTGTAGGGAGAATGCGCTCGACACTATCCGCACCAATCTTACCAAAGGTATTGGCAGTCCCAAGCAAGTCGAAAAGGTTGAGAAGCACATGGTCTCCCTTGCGGAAGGCAAGGAGCTTGCCACTACCGGCGCTGGTGCAGCAGCTGACACCAACGAATGGGGAGAGGACTGGGGCGATGCCTGGGACGACGATGAGGAGGAACAGCGCGAAGAGTCTTCGCAACCACAACCCGAAGCTATACCCCAACAAGGCGGCAGCGAGGACGACGGCGCGGATGCTTGGGGCTGGGACGAGGACGATGCAACCGCAAAGCCCCCAGTGGAAGCCGATACCGCCACGGCAACTCAGGAGGAGGATGATAGTGCAGACGCATGGGGTTGGGGCGACACTGAAGATGCCTCTGCTGGGCCAGCTGTGGCGGAGGAGAAAAGTGTCAGAAGCGCGGCTGGAAAGGCTCGAAGAGAGGAGACCAGAGAGCTTGTTCTCAAGGAGACCTACAACATCTCTTCCATGCCTGAGCCCCTACTCGAACTCATCTTTGCCATCTTGGAAGACGGCGCGGCTCTGACAAAGAATAACGGCGAGTACGAGCTAGTCTCTTCGACAGCGCCAGGGCTCTTCAGTTTGCCCACGTTTGCTTTGGCGTTGTTCAGAGCCATCTCACCATATTTCTACTCCCTGGATGTTGGGGGCAACATGTCAGTTTGATCGGGTTTTACTGCCATGCCTAAAGCCAAGGCTGACCCTTTCTACAGGTTTCTATACAACGACGCAATGTATATTGCTGAAAAGCTGTCGGAGTTCTCGTCTACATGGAAGCAGCGGGAGGATTTGACACCACGAGCTCGCAACATGCTACGTTTGGACAACGACATCAAGACGCTGCAGAGCTTCGCGAATCGCAGCTACGGGAATGAAATGAGCATACAGAAGACCGTCTTGCAGGATCTTCTCGGCGGCTCGCAAAGCCTCATTCAGCAGGATGAGATGGAAGCAGCAGTCGAGTCCGGAACCTCACGGATCAGGACTATGGCCGCTACGTGGGAGTCGATACTCGCGCGCTCCGTCTGGTCTCAGGCGATCGGCTCCCTTGCGGATGCGCTGGCCACGAGGCTTATTACCGACGTGCTCGACATGACGTCGATCGGACAAGAGGAGGCGTATAGCATTGCTAAGGTCATTGCGTCAGCCACTGAGCTTGACGATCTGTTCCTGCCAAGCAAGTTGAGGGCGACAGAACCGACCGAGAGTGAGGTTCCTGCGACTGCGCAGTATGCGCCGAATTGGTTGAGGCTCAAGTATCTCAGTGAAGTGCTGCAGAGTAACCTCAACGAGGTGAGGTTCCTCTGGCTGGACAGCGAGCTGAGTCTTCACTTCACAGTGGAAGAGGTGGTAGACTTGATCAAAGCCAGTTTCGAGGACAACGCCAGAACGAGGGGGACGATCAAGGAGATTCAGGGCAAGCCTCGGCCGATGCTAGATGGCCGGGCTTGAAAGGGGGGTGTATTTAATTCAGCCAACAATCTACAACTGGCGGCTGTGCCGTCATGATGAAGCCTACCTTAGCAGCTATACCGAACCTCCATGCTTCTTTTCGCCCATTCATGCCGAAATGCTTCTGCTGCTTCTTCATTCGCTTCGGCAGGGCGAGAAACCGGTCGTGGACCAAGACAGCAAACAACTGATAACGGTTTGAACCCTTAGCATGACCCTTGCAACGGTTCGAGCAAGGAATGGATCTTGAGCAAACTTGTTTCTGGCTCGGCGACCTTCCGAAAGAGCTTCAGGTCATGACGCGTCGTTGCAGTTGCATCGCTCGAAGTGGGGTGTTTCTGATAGATTGAAGCCACCGCCGCGCATCAGCTCACTTTGCTGCGCCAGATCCAGGAGGATACGGTGACAACAGAGGAGGGAACATCAACAGCATGATGCGGCCGTCTCCGCGACGCCGAAGCTCATGGCGTCGCTGCCTCAGTGCTGCTGTACAAGCAGCCCAGGCGTGAATTCAACAGTGGCGTTTCTGAGTCGCGTCCAACGGCAACACGTACACGTACATGCATGGACACTAGTCCATTGCAAGGCGGCCTGTAAAATGGCACCATAGTGGGACATGAGAAGCGTCTGTGAAGTCCCGGGTGTGCTATTTGCGCAGGGCTCCTCGGAGTGAACCCGTGTAATCACACCCCCATTGCAGGTGTACAATCCTTACAATCCTATAATACGACATCTGGCACAGACGATATACATCGCGTGACCGCGAGTGACAGTGGGGATATCGGGCTTTCCGACTTTAGCGATGCCCCAGATACAGCTTGCAAGGCTGGCTGCAGTAGCTTGCTGCATGCGGAGGTGGCCCCAGTACGACGGTTGGATCTGGATTCGGCGTTCACGAGCAGTCAGAGCAGAGCCAACCTCCGGTTAACGACAGCTCACCTACAGGATAACATCACGGGAAAGCCAATAGCCGAACAGCCCTATTCTCACGCCATCTTGTGAGTGGTTCGGAGCGAGCGAAACCGAAACTCGATGACTTGCCGGCCGGAGTGCGGAACGGAGCTTTCTTGCAAGCGCTATCTTTGTGTGACCCTCGGCTTGGTCTATTATGAGGCCGCAGCTGAGCTATCTTGAGACAAGACGAAAGCTTCCGGGTTACATCGCAGAGTAGGAGCGGCGGGTTTGCTTCGATGCCCTCGGCACGCACACACCGAGCGGCAAGGAGTCCCGGTCCCCCCCACCGTGTTACCCAAGTCTATCTCGCGGGTTCGAGACTGATCTCCATGAGCAAAAGGCAAGCCACACATCGGACAGGAATGCTTTCTACTCCGTAGTGAAACCGGTGAAGAGTTGGTGGCCGCCACGCCGGTGCGAAACCAAGGCCGGCGTAGCAAAAGCAAGCAGCGCAGGATCGGGGAGGACCACCCACCCGGCCGGGATGGACGCACACTCAAACTCCCGCATGCCGCATACCGCACGTTCCGTTGCGGAGCAGTTCACGGCCCCTTGCTGCCATTCGTCTCGCGGAACGGAGAATGAGGTGACGTGAACCAGCGGAGCGCGTATCAAACGACTCCGCGTTCGATGACCTTCACGGTCGTGTGGGGGTATCGGCCTTTTTCAAACCCTCAGCTTCGTCGTGTCAGCCACAGAATTGTGCTCACGCCGCTGAGAGCGCCCTGTTTGCGCCAATCGATGCCGCGGCGATGATGCGATGCCTCGGCTAGTGATGGTTCAACCAACAGGGAGGTATCATGCATACCAAAAGCAAAGCGACGCGGGCTTGATGACGGATGTCGGCCCGCATGGGCAGGAACCCGCTTGGTATTGGGCCGGGGTGGGCGGGACGTTCGCAGGCTGGCCAACGAATGTGACGGGTCGACCTGCACGGCGACACGTGGAGGGCGGGCTGACCCAGACGCTGCTGCATCTCAGCTGCCGCTGGTCTGACGGTTTCGGAGTGCATGCATAATGGAGGCTGACGCTCATGATGAGCGAGACGCGGACCTCGAGATAGGGGTAGCGGCGGTTTCCCGCGGCGAAAGAATCTTGACTGTTTGCGATCGTGCTGATCCCCATCATCGGACACATGGCCCCTCGAGCATGGCTGACGGCCTTGCTCTGGCCCTGCAAAGGCACGACTTGAGAGTCAATGCAATGCACTGCGTCGGAGCTCAGCCTCCAGCTCAGCCTCCACCGCCATCAAACGCTGTCTCGGAGTCTCACCTATTCGGGCGCAGCTGCACTTGCGACGAAGGGGATCCGAAGCTTTAGGAGTTGCGACTTGGACCTGGTGGAGGGCGTAGGAATCTCAAGACGTGCGCCTATTATGCATTCCTCTTACCTATGCTCGGTTTGAGAAAGCCGTCGTTGATGCCGCAACGATTACGCCATGTATGCATGGCGCATCTGGAAGAATTGAAATGTTTACATGGCTGGCAGAGACATTGGCTCAAGTCAATGGCTGGGCTGAAGAATGTTATAGCTCAAGATGCATGACAGCAATGAACACTGAAGGTCCGAATGTAGTGCCCAAGCTTGTCGTCAACATGAACTCGAGTCTCATCCTACCCTATAAGCCAGACTATGCAAACATCTAGTGCTATCACCAACTCCACCGGTTATTTTTGAAATTGGGGTTGCTAAACTGGAAGCACACATGGTTGTATGCATGTTGTCTTTTGCAAGTGTTCACATGCTTGACCAATCTATGGCCGACAAGTTTGAAGTTCGTCCAGATCTATGGTGAGAATTACATGGGTGAACATGGCTTTTTGCCCCTGCAATATCCAAATGTGTATAACTTGGTCTTGTCTAAAAGAACAAAAATATTGCACCTGGCGAAGCGAGAACTGCTTTTGAAATTGTGAATAATGGCATGTGAAGTTTACTTGCAAAGGGGTCGTCGATTACACACTCTACGTTTTGGTAATATGGTTAATCAAAATTGTAGTCCATCGTGTAAGAGTGATCCACCGCTGGGTTTTTGGTCGATCAAACAACACCGCCCACATCACGCAATATTCAAAATTTGAAACGAAGAGACAGTTTAGAGGGATGAGGACAAGATTAACAAAAGTCCCCAGTTTCGTCTGCGGATCAAACATGATGTGTAAGGTAGCTCAGCGATCCCGCGGCGCTTCAGAAACAGTTGCACTGCTTAAAACAAAGTGTAAAAAGTCCGATTAAGAGACACACTTGGGTGAACATAGGAAGTGTCCAAGTGTTCATGGTTTCAGAATCGACATGGGCATGTTCTCATTTGAAGACGAACATCGGAGTTGGAACCTCAGTCAATTCACGGGCCAGAAACAGCTCTCTCACCGAGGGGCTGCTTTCCGGTGTCTCAAGTCTCAAACTATAACGTGACAACCCCCAAAAAAATGCTCTAGATCTCTAATCGGAGCCGAGAAAGGAAAGTCGCTTCAAATTTTTGATAATGTGAGCTAGCTGAAGAGTTCAGCTGAATCCTCAGCCTCGCCGTCGAGACGATGAAGTGCATCATCACCAACATCGCACATGATCCGGCAACCGTAACCTGAGGTTACTGTTTCAGCTCGGCGCCGAGTCACGGAACCCACGGAAAGCAAAAATCTGGTGATTCTGTTCAACTCCCGGCGAGGACATGGCCATCCGGCCCCAAAGTATGAGCGGTGCAACGACTCGCCAAGCGGCGAAGCGGTCAAATCATATCGCCGTGGTGACGCCGTTTCGCCCAACGAATTGTAATCAGAGCGAGGTGAGGGTTGCGACGGGTGATGACAGCTGCCGCCCGAGTGCCCAGATCTCCCCCTCTCTTGGCAATGCCGGACATATCGTTGCAGCCGAGTACGTAGGCCTCGACTACCAATGATTATTTCTTGATGACGTTTTACGCAAGCCGAGGCAAATGTGGAGTTTACGTCCAGTGTCACCGGCAGTACGGAGTACCAGCCTTGAGAGTTTGGGTCCGAAGAGTGCTCATGGCGCATGTTCTCAAGGCGGCAACTCTAACCTCGTAATTCGTTCCCGAGCCTCGAGGCGCGCCTGCCGTGTTGTCCCGACCGTCCGTGCGCGCATCTCGCACGAACAATGGGATCAGTAGAGTTTCGGTTAGCTCTTGCAACCCAAGAACTCGGCAAACGGCACGGACAAGTCTCCGCAGCGAAGAGATATCAGCTACAATGACTCAACCAGAGTTTCGTGCTCGGTTGCGTTTGGACAAGTTGCCCATGGTAGCAACAGCTCCGTACAGTCCTTACAGGAGATAGGCTGCATGGCGTCTGCAGAGTACGCAGGTGCAACCGCAACGGGCCTTCGCGATCCGGCATGGCCTTCGCGAGAAGCAATGCAACATCTCCGAGGGCTGTTCGATCCGCTTCCTCGTACTGTCCAAACCTACTCCTCGGACATAAACCGAACTGCAACCTCGCGCCTACGCAGAGCCTCGTATTGTAGTGCCAGGTCCCATAGAGGGCAGATCCCTAAGCGCAAAACATCTGGCCTGCGGATCCCCTGGGCAAGAAAGAAAGCGACGAATGCAGCGTAGCACTGCAACATGTCCGCCTGCGCGGCACGGGGGGGGGGGAGGGGGCTCCGTCCATCGACTCCAAGGGAACCTTGGCATTTCTCGTATTCCCGCCTGCTGTTAATTACCACCAGGCCGAGTCGCTCACTATCTAGAGCCACGTGGCTGAGGTAGCCAGCAACATCATCGGCAGCACCGCCGCGCAGGAGCAAAGTTCCCCGCAACTCCTTCGCTGTGCCATCGGGTGGCTAATTTTGGAAACTGTGGATGCAGAGCAAGGGCAAGACGATGCAGTTGCTGCTGCTCTGCTGACTTTCTTGGCTTAGCATCACTTTCCGCGGCGCAAAGAGGCTGCATGGGCATCGAATTCGCATGGCAAAACGGCCCTTTCTCATCGTGGGCTGATGACGACGATGGGCACAAGGGCGTGCCTTGATCCGAGAGCGTGCCACGACAACCACCTCAGTCAGACACCGTCTCCTGCAGAGAGTCAGTCAGACAATGGGGCTGGGGCCATCGGTCACAAAAAACAAGCCGGCTGCGGAGCACAGCACAGCGCATCATGGCGCAGCGCAGTGCGTGCGTGCGCTGCGCGCGTAAGGCGCGTTGCTAAGCTCGTTGCGCGGTGCGCGCGCGATGCTGCTGCCGTCGGCGTTGGCCACACCTGTGACCTCCTCCACCTCTTGCGCTGTCCATCCATCAATTGCCACGAATCCCAGTATCATGCCCACGTGAGAGGCCATCGCGGGGTCGCCAGGGGCCGTGGTTGGAGGAGGGTCTTGGGGGATGCCTGTGTGCAGCAGCAGAGGGTGAGGGGAGGAGAGCAGGCAGGGCAACTCGTCTAATCTCAGCCTCTGCATGATCGTTCTAGAAAGCCTCTCCCACCCACAAGCGCGTGTTTGAGGACACCTGGCTGTGGCCTCGCTGACCCGGGGGGCTGGCCAGACTAGGATGCTCACTGGGGACACTCCCAGTGAGCCTGATGGAAGGCCTTGCCAGCGTTGATGCAACTCGCGGACAATGCGGAAATGCGCCAGTTCCTCGCCTCGGCTCTTGGCCATGGACACAGCTTACCCCTAAAATTAACTACGGGTACGAAATCGTTGGCGTTCAGCTCCTTGAGCTCGCACCCGAGCGGGCCGAGAGGTGGATAGTGACCGCCATAATTAGCGAAATTGAGTGGAATTGGAGACTGTTGAAACATCGGCCAGCTCATTCCCCGTAGCCGGGACTATCGGACAGCTGAAGGAACAACGGCATCACCCAGCAAAGGCAGGTTGTAAGACGAAACGAAACTGACAGGCATGGTAATAAGCGGCGACAAGAATGCTGCCGACGGGCCATGTGCGAGCATGCATGCCCAACACGACCGACGGAGCTCGATATCCCTCCAATTTGACTCACTTGTCGTGCCAGCGTCGGGCAACTTGAAAGTCGACAAGGTACGAAGGGGTATTACTCGTAGTCGGCGCAGCCGCAGATCACTTCGCCTCGCTCAAGGTGCAGCTCCGTCGGCCTCGTAGCAGATGCGTTGCACCCATCAACGCCATTTCGAGGGCTTGTCCCGTCGTAACAGTTGTCCTCGTACTGGGGGTCGGATTGCAACATCTCGGTCTCGCGACATGTCGCCATCATGGCGACAACGTGCCAGAATCCGGTCCCCTTGCCAATCGCACTGCAGCGATCAGCATGCGAATTCGTAGAGGTGGGCTGAAAGCGCCGACCAGTCAGGTCAGGGATCCACGACTCAGGCAGAGCCTCGCTACTGCGCACCAGGGGCAAGCCTTCGCGGGGAAGGCCGATCGTTTTGCAAGCCACCCCCATGCTGAAACGTGCGAGTCCAGAACAGCATGCGAGTCATCCGCGCATCCCAGAGACCCTGCCTGGAACCTTGCGAATGCGCCTCCTCGGGCTCACTTTAGACCATCAAATGCTGGCTGGTTTGGCCCCGTCATGAGATGATTGACCTTGACGACTGACGCGGTGGTTTCACTTACACCGAGTTGCCGGGATACCGTGCGCCAAATAGACTCTTGCAATGCCAGTAGCTCGGAGCTTGGAAGATGCAGGGCAATGCATCAAGTATAGAGTCGTTCCTGGACCTGGGATAAGCAGCAACCGATCTCCAGGGTCCTGCCGCACAAACGCCTGGCAGGTTCCACAGCAGCCTTGTCCACAATAAGCGTCTCAATCGAAACCGCCGCGACGTGGGAGCAGCCACGGACTCACAACAGCGCCAGAGCCCGAGGCATACCCAATTGCTCCTCGGCTGACTGACTTAACATTTGCGAAGTACTGGTACGAGCTGTACTGTAGCGTCCGCGACGAATGAGAGGAGAAAGCAAGTGTTGCAGAGCCATCAGATCAACCAGCAGAGGATAGCCTGTCCACTTGCCGGATCCCTCAGCAAGAGCCGTCAAGATGTGACGCCGCGGGATTTCTTCACAACGGCAGCCTTGCTTCTTTGCCTTGGAATGTTGGGTGACTTGGGGAGCAACGACTAATGGGACCGGCCCGCTCCCAACTTGCCCCTACCAACAACAGGACATGGTAGCCGCTCGTCGAGACCCTGTGGTCCCTGGCAGTGACAGCGTAAATCATTGTACCTTGTCCGTCGCGAGAATGCTGTCGCGGATCTTCTCTGAACGCTGAGTTGTCTCATTGTACTTGAGGGAGATTGCCGTGCGAAGGTTTGACCTTCGCGAGCTCTTACAGCGCGGCTTTAGAGTTCTATGAGCATGCCCTTTGGAATGGGCTATGTCTCAAAGCTCTGATATCAGGCGGGACAGATATGAAGATGGCCCACAACAAGTGGTGAGGAACTGAGCTGATGCAGTGCTTAAGGAAGCATGGGAGACGGAACTT
The DNA here is from genome assembly GCA_024339985.1 of Tolypocladium endophyticum. Classification (NCBI taxonomy): domain Eukaryota; kingdom Fungi; phylum Ascomycota; class Sordariomycetes; order Hypocreales; family Ophiocordycipitaceae; genus Tolypocladium; species Tolypocladium endophyticum. Next base: position 122,190 of record JALHBW010000019.1, on the reverse strand, counting down.
CAACGGATGATTCGTCCTACATCTTACATCTTTAGTGCGCGTACAGGCGACTGGTGCAGTCATTCGACATCGGTACTCCGTACACTGCTCCGGGCCGCGTCAGACGGGAGGGCGGCTGCGGCCGCCATGGAACGTGGACGGGCCCCTGATTTACTCTTCAGCTCTCTAACAAAGGCGACGGCGCAAATCTATGCTGTCTGACTCAGTCGAGCTGAAAAGGGATACCTGTCTGAGACCAGGCAAATGAGTTCGCAGGCAGGAACAAAGAGCCCGGTTGGCTGTAGTAAGGCTGCGTGATTCCAACGATTCCGCACGAGAGGCCTTGATGCAGTTGCGCCGCACCGACACCAATGCATCGGTGCAAACAGTGGTGTTCGGACAGAACATGGCATATCTGCTCTGCACGGTAGTTGAGAAACAGCACAGCCATAGGGCCCCTGACACGCCACGACTCGACGAGGCGCACTCAAGGTCCGGGATGAAACATGGCCTATCCTTCTAGTCGGAGCTGGCCAACCCCACCACTACGCCAATGCGATTGGCCATTGATGTTGACGAGCTTCCTCCCCGCCGGTCCCTGGAGGACGATAGATGCCGGCTTCAAAATAATGATATGCCGTTTCAATATAAGAGCATCATTGTATGGCCGTCAGGGTGCAATTGGCCCGCATGATATTCCATGAAGCTCCGTTGGCAAGGAAATGCATGGCCGTATGTGTCTGCGCAAGAATGGAAATGGTCCAAAGGCAAACGGAAGGGCCGCGCGCTGCCAAATGCAGACAGAATGCAGATTTACAGTTTGGGACCAGCGGTCTTTCGTCAATCGCGCGCAGAGCATGCGAGGCACATGCGCCCGCATGATCGCAGGCTCGCGGAACGTGCTGCATGGTCCACCCTGACAGAGCCTGAGCCGTCGAGACCGTCACCCTGCGGCTGCATGAGGAGGAGCCTTTGCTATGTACAAGTGTTGTCTCCTGCTGCTGGAGCGCCGGTGCTGGTGCTGCTGTGATCAACAATAGGTAGCCGCGCGGCCTCCTAACGAGCGTCGCCAGAGACCAGTTGGAGCACGGCGCCAGCTCGGGCGGGTCCTGCTGGTGCACCCCTGGACGGAAGTAGGGAGGAATCATTCGAGAAGGCAGCCAAAACGGAAGGGCAAGACGTCAAGTGTGTCTCAGAATCCTGGCACGGAGGGACAACCCTGGCCCATCTCATGTCGGCCCCTTCTCGAGGCGCTCTGCCCCAGCCTGAGCGTCGTACTCGGGCTAGGACTGCGCATCCCTAAAGCGACGCGCCCAGCCGATTGGACGGCGCAAGGGTGAGGACGTCATTGCGCTTCTGGCAGCTCCAGCAAATGGGATCGTCCGGGGTGGCTAGCGTCTCCAGCGTGGCCCAGCTCGTCGGATCCAGCCATTTGGACGACAGGTTTTCGTCTGGCCTGTCGCGGGGACCCCCCTACGAGTACCCAGCGCGTCAGTCAGCTTGGCGGCGGCCAACCTTTTGCCCTAACAGCACCGCAGAGCGTGCTGTTCTACGCGTATCTCACACCGCATCGGATCTGCGCCGGCGACGGCCAACAGCGCAGTTGCTGGCATCGAACCGCGCCGCCAAGAGCCCACGTGGCTAGAGTCCGTGACCCCATGACGTTGTTGAGAGCCGCATCGCAAAAGTCGGTGAAATTGTTCTTTCTCCAGGCTACGTTACCTCGCAGCCCGCGGCCCTTCGATTTGGGACTCAAGCCCCGCTGTATGAACCTTTTGACGACGGGAAGCCCGAGGCGGGTTTGAGCTTGAGCTCCGCCCAAACCTTTTGCGTACGTATGATGCTGACGACAGATGGGGGGATTTGGCCGCGCCGCCCCCGGGGGCTCCCCGGCAAGTGAGACTTCGGAAGAATACTCCGTGCAGGCACATCGCTGCACCGCCAAGCATCCTACCGAGGCTTGGAGCGTCGGGAGCTGGCCAATTGCTGACGGACAGAGCTGGACGGCACCAGGCACGACGAGGCCGTATTGTAGACGGGGCAAGACAGCGAGGCGCTATACGAGGACAGGCCAATGCCCCAGTGCGGTCTGCTGAATCCTCCTTTGCATTTGCGCACATGGTGAGAGACAGCCCGCAGTAGACTCCTCTGGGGTAGGGTGAAAGCTTACTGGTTGTGAAGGCACCTAATTGAGGAGGAGGCAGTGGATGCGAAAGCCCGAGGCAAAGTTTGGGAGACCTCCTGAGGTACCTCCAGTCCCCCCGGGGTACCTGCTCTGCTCGCCGTCAGCTCAGCGAAGTAGCTGTCCCTCAGGTCCTTCTTTCTTGCTCCAGACTGCCTTTCTCTATCGACACCCCTCGGCCCCAGACTACCGGAAACTTAAGACATGCCGCTGCCACCGCGCCGGATGATGCCATCGCGCTGGTATCACGATGGAGCTGTCAACAGCAGCGCGCCCATCATCATCTCACAGCGCCGCACTTGAGCCGGACAGCAGCAAGCTCCTCGCATGAGGGCAAATACGCAAGTCGGGTCGCTCCAGTGCTGTCAGCTCCCGAAACACGCCAACTCATGTGCCAGGCGCATTTCATTTCCCCGCGTTTTTAGGGTTTGCCTGTTGTGGCTGGCCTCAAACTTCGATGCGCCGCCGTAGAGAGTGGTTGAGTACCTTAATCTACCCAACAGCGCTGATTGCGTCAATCAGCATCTCCAGTGGGGTGGAATGCGGCGCTTTGGACCAGCTACGCTGATAGGCGATACTTTGACGTTCTGACGGCAGGCGCAAAACTTACGGCGGCTAGTAAGGTTTGCAGATGACGACCATCCTCTGTCAGGGTCGGGACGCAGAACAAACGCTTTGTGACTGGGCACTCGCCGCACATGGCAAAAGTGGTGCTGCTGTACCTTCTCGTACTTGGAAGTTTTGACCGGAAGGTTGGACATCTTTTGGGCAATAAGTTCGGAAGCGCAAACACGATGGAGCTCCGAGACGGACCGGCATTGCTGATGCCGCTGGGCTGGCAGCTGACCGCGGTTGTGCTCGGAATGTCCATTCACTGACACGTCACGGCGGTCTCGGTGCCGCGTTGAGGACGGAGACGTAGTTGGGAGGGGTGAGTCAGATCGAAACCGAACGGCGGCGTCCGACGAGAGCGCCATTGGACAATGCGCGGGCCCTCGACATCGAGCTCCAAAAACCTGCGAAATAGCTTGCAGCGGACCGCCGACGCTGCGAGATTGGATGGGGGGCCGAGGATTCCAAAGCCACAGAAACGCCCCGAGAGGAGTCGTATGCATCCGAGGAGACGCTCGAAGCTCGCAGTTGGTTTCGAATTCCGATGCTCGGAAGCGCCAATGGGATGGATGAGGCGCGTTTAGTCTGGGCTTGGCTTTTCCGTGTTGGCTGGCTCTATTGTCAGACATCCTGAAGACATTGTCACAGCACCGACACCTTGGGAGGAATGACACCGGACCTCTTGCCCAAGATAGGATGCGGGATGCGCACTCTGACCGCTAAAACGCTCCTCATGGTCACGGCTGTGTTTTGTCGTCTTGTTGGCGGCACGGCGTTTCGGAGTGCTCCGTGTAGGCGGTATCAGAAGAGGGGGGTAAACTAATTTACAGCACAGCAAGCCACGAGTGAATATGGTTATGGGGCCGATTGAAGGAGCGGGAGGCTCAGCAAAATCCAGAAGACCTGTGAATCGGCTCGTTGGCAACGCTCCGGCCGTTTTTGCGGCCTGTTGCGTCGGACCACGGAGATGCAGGTAGCCTCGAGAGCAGGGGATTGGACAGGTGCCTGGTCATCAACGCGAACAGCTGACCTCCGCAAGCGCTGTGCTTCACTGGTTTCAATAGGGGCCGACCGGTGGTTGGCTCTCGCGGCAGCAATCTGGTCACCAACAGCATACCGTACACACAGTACTGTGCCGTACGCGCACGCATCGACTCGTAACGTCAGTCAGGGCAGCACCCGCGTCGTTGGGCCTTGACGGTCATGTGGCTTCGGGTTGGCGTTGCACGGACAATGGCGCCTGCAGCGCTGGCTCAGGATGGCCAGTGACTGATTATCACCCTGTGCCAGCGCCCCCGACTCCGGCCCCCGGCCCCCGGCCCCCAGATGTGCGGGCCAACATGAGGTTGGTGATGAGAATCGCGACGGCCACTGGCGAGATTTGCGTCCTGCACCCTGCGGGCCGTCCAACCCCTTTTCTTCCGTTGCTCAAGGTTTTGGGGATCCTCGGCTTGGCCAGCCCAGCAGCCGCCATGCGAATATGTAGCTCTCCCAGCACCGAGAAGTGCACAGTCGTGGCAGTGGGGACACGAGGCCCTGAGCTGCCACTCCTGCGTCGGCTTACAACTGGCGAGGCAGGGGGCACACAACTTGCTGCAGTGCTTCAGTGGGAGAAAAAAAAAACATTAAAAAAAATTCCATGTCCATCCATGGACGGGCATCCAGATGGCGGATCCCTGTTGCGGGGTGCGCTGAAGGCGCACATGGCTCGGCGAGGTACGAGGCACTCGTAGGGGGCGGGGCGGCACCTGCTTGTACCGCGTACCCATAGAAGCTTCCCGCCTGCTCCGTACGGTACCTTCAGCCCAGACCCGGGCGATCCGCCATCGTGTCCATTCTCAGGGCGGTCGGTCCCTGGGCCGTGGAATTTCGGTCCGTGCTCGCAGCGACTGCCTGATTTCGTCAGTGCCTCAATGGTGTACTGCCCAGTACCTCCCGCGCAGGGCTGTCTTCCATGCTTTTGCGGTGCCTCTGCGCCGTGGCCTTTGCCTTCCCCTGGCGACCTTCTAACGCCACACCCCCGGCTGCCCTCTGGCTCGCGAGCTACGAGTACTCCGTGCTTCGCGCCAAACCCGCCCAAGGGCAGAGGTCTCGCTGCATTGCTTTTGGACGTGTATTCCGGAGGCCGTGCAGCGTCAATGTCCTTGGGCGAGTGCGAGCACGGCGCACATGGCAGGGATCGCGCTGACTCAAGGACGCGCTGGGCGATGGAGCTGGACGCAGCAAGCTGTCAGCCGGAAGATTACCTTTAGCTATGCTGCGCGACGGCGCCTCGTTCTATTCTGGTACGGAGGATCCCATGCGTACGAAAGGTACTTCGTACCGAGGAGTGCCTTGTGGAGTGCAGACGTCACCGCCAGAGATTGCAGTACCCCGTGCGTGCCTATCTCTCGTGGCGCCTTCAATGTACCTGATGTAGCGGTCGGTGACAGACAGAATGTTGCTCGCGTACGGAGTACGGGGCACGGAGAAGTCACTCTCGCAATGGATTCCTGGAGAGCAAGGGTCGCCGTGGGAAGCCAGCGACAGTCAATCACTGCCTCGCCTCGCCTCGCCTCGCTCGCCTTGCCGTGGCCCCCTGCCCGGGCTCTGGTCCCAGCCTTGGCCGTGCCTCTGCGCAGCGTTGCACGTACGTCGCTCCAAGCCCGGCAGCAGACCTGGCCCTTGCCCTGCTGCCCTGCCATGTCACGTCAGGCCACGGCCCTCGTCGCTTGTGTGTCCTCGTCCAAGTCGTGTTGTTGTGTGACCCTGTCCTCGCTTCTCTCGTCGTCACAGCCCAAGCCCAAGCAGCCCAACCTCAGATATAGAGCTGCATGGGCCCCCCCCTTCCGGCCATCCCCCAGCGCTGAGCAGCAGCGACCTCCATAAGACAGCGCGACCGCCCGCCGCCCTTTTCGGTCCCGTCACTTTGGGTCACGCTGGGCCAGCCTGCAAGCTTTCTTAGCCACACCTCCTTCGGCGCTCCACCGCCTATGCGCACGCCTCCAGGCCGTCCCCACCCCCTACCGCCCTCTAACCTAACCTCGCTGCTTGCCAAAACCATACAATACCACTTTGTCTGCCACGGCCAACTACCACCGCCTTGATCCCACACCCATCCTTTGACTCAACCGCCGCTCTTCCACAACCACCACCGTCAAACTCTCGCAGGCGCCGTCACCAAGAGGATTCGATCCCGTCGCCTGCTGCAAAACCACGACTGCCCGTCCCTCTCCAGCGCTGCGTGCTGCCCAAGTCTGCGCCGGCATCTGACTAATTCCATCTGCCGGCACCAGCGCCCTGTCGCCTTGGTAGCTTCTGCACCTAGCGACAATCTTTGTTGCGGCTCTGCGGGCGCGCAAATCCGCGCGCACAACTCCAAGGGGACCCCCGGCCTGTCTCCCGAACGACTGGCCGTGCCACAGCGACGACCGCGTGCTCGTGTGCACATCGACGACAATTCGCAGCAAAGGTCTGCGTTGTCCATTTGCGCATCCTCGGTGGCACGACCTCCGACCCGGTCCCTCTGCTGAGCCATCCGCCCCGAGGACTGGCGCTCCCGCCGGTGACCAGGACTCCCAGTCTCGTCGCATCTCACAACGTCACTCTTACTCTGCTGCTGCTGTTGCTGCTGCCGAGTCGCAAGGACCGTTGTCGTGCAGCCATCGCACCCGAAAGGAGCGACGTGCATATTCTAATACCACCACCACCACCGGCAGCCACTGCATACTCACTCGGACACGACATTGGGCCTCTCTCGCTCGACCCGACAGCGAGATCTGCCCCCTAGCTCCCGTACCGGGCAACACACCAGGCCCAGGCCCCTCGTGTTTTGGACCGCGGAAGCCAGCCCTCCGCTGCAGCTGCAGCGCTGTGCCTCGTGCAGAACCTTTGCCGCAGCCCCTTCGGCGCCGCGCCTCGGTCATTTGCGACACACGCATCGTGAGAGCACCTCCAGGACGATCCTTGACTCCGCGACCAGGTGCAAATCAGCCACGCAGTAGATCTGCCAGCTCGATTTCTTCCCCGCATTCTGTTCCTGCCCCGGCCCGTCCCAACATGCATATCGGAGCTGCCCTAGGCTTATAAAGTCGACTCAGCCTTCCGAGGCGCCCCCGGCTTGCTTTTCTCATGCTTGTACTACGCCAGCACGACCATGTCGAGCGGCTCAGACCCCAATCAAATGTCTTCACAACATTCCGCGGACCCTTCAAGGTCCACGCTCTCTGCCCAGCTTCGGCGTGCTCGCCCCAGCCAGGTCCAGACCAACTTCCACCCGTCACAACAACAGACACATCAGCATCCCTCCGGCATCCCAATTTCCGCCATCAGCGCCTCTTCAGCGGCCTCTAGTTCACGGCTCGGCTCGCCCATCATGTCTCCGGAGACAGCCGTCCTTACAACGAACTCGTCGATCCAGGCCTCACCTGAACCTCTTCGACCGAGAGACGATGATCAGTTCCCCCCCAGCTTCCAGCTCCCAGACTCCATTCTTTCTCGGAGGACCAGCGCAAACTCCCTCGGCCACAGCTGGGTTAGTAGCACCAGCCCCATTGCTGAGGCAGCCTTCGACAACAGCAACGGCATCGGCCCCATGGGTAGCAACGCCTCTTCAACGGCCACAAACAACAACGCCAGCAACACCGGCAAAAGCAACCTGATCCGCCGTCTGTCCAGCCGGGCATCGAGACGAATCACCAGCAGGAGGAGGCAATCATCGGCCACGCCGGCAAGCCGTGATGGAAGTGTCGGCCCCTGCTTCCTTCGACGACGCAGTGACAGCAACACCACTGCCCCGCCAGAATATGGTGCCACCTCTACTGATTCCGAGTCGGACCTCGACGAGAGGGATGACTTTGCGTCAATAAGGTCAATGTACCTCGACGGAGCCCCTCGAGGCTCGTCAGCAAACAGCACGACCGGTTCCATTGCTGGGAGCGCGAATAACATGGCTGGTCCTGTTATCCCCTTGCAGCTCCAGCGCGGCACCTGGCTGAGGAAGATCTCCAAGAAGAACCGCTCAAAGCGCATTCGTCTCGTCTATGAGCCCGAGACGAATAAGCTCTCCTGGGACAGGCTTCGGCCTAACAAGTTCCTTCACGTCGACGAGATCAGGGAGATACGCACCGGCTCCGATATTCAGCAGTATGGCCGTGATTTCAACATCCCAGAGTCGGAGCGCTCTACCTGGTTCTCCATCCTCTACACCATTCCCGAAAAGTCGAAGACCAAGTTTATTCATCTCATTGCTGACGACGTCGAGACGTGCTTCACCTGGACAACGTTCCTTGATGCGATGCTCAAGCATCGCCAGGAAGTCATGACATCCTTGATGACCTTCAGTGATAAGGCCATTGCGCAGTACTGGCAGAGCGAGATGACGAGGCAATATGGAGACCAGCCGCGCAACGAGACGCACGAAGAAATGGATATTGCAGGCGTCATGCAGGTTTGCCAGAATCTGCACATATACAGCTCCCAGTCCACTCTCCAGGCCAACTTCCGCCTCTGCGACGCCCGACGCTGCGAACGGCTCAACTTCTCCGAATTTTTGGACTTTGTCCGGCTCATGAGGCAGAGGTCAGATGTCCAGCGCATCATGCGCAGCATCGCCGCCAAGCCCGGGGTCGGCCTCACGTTGCCTGAATTCCTGACCTTCCTTCGGGACGTGCAAGGCGAAGATGTTGACGCCAATACGTCTCTGTGGGAGAAACACTTTGTCAAGTTTGTCCGCAGGCATAGGGCAGACGAGGGTGAAGGATTCACCGCCGAGAGCGGCACGAGCATCATGTCAGAGGCGGCATTCGTCAGCTTTCTGGCTTCTCAGCATAACGGGCCTCTGGTTGACGAGCCTCTCGAATACACGCTCGACCGGCCAATGAATGAGTACTTCATCTCAAGCTCTCACAACACCTACCTCCTCGGTCGTCAGGTTGCGGGGCAGTCCAGTGTTGAGGGATACATTGCTGCCCTTGCGCGAGGGTGCCGATGCGTCGAGGTGGACTGCTGGGATGGTTCTGACGGCCAGCCGCAGGTCGTGCACGGCCGCACGCTTACCACCGCAATCAGCTTCAAGGAGGTCATGACAACGATCAATAAGTACGCGTTTGTCAAGTCTGGCTTCCCGCTCTGGATTTCGCTCGAGGTTCACTGCAGCCCCGCACAACAAGAGTTGATGGTGCAGATCATGAAGGAGGCATTCGGCACTCGCCTGGTGACAGAACCGCTAGATCCGGCCTCGGACAAGCTGCCGTCGCCATCAGAGCTCATGGAGCGCATCCTCATCAAGGTCAAGAAGCCCGGCGGCAACCATGACAGCTCCGTTGTCGAAGTCACTGGCCGACGACGTGGCGGCAGCCTCAGCTCGCCTCTGTCCAAGCCCACGATCCCAGACTACAGCGTGTTCACTCCGTCTCAGTCCCTTCCTCAGAGCCCCCTTCTCGCTGCAAGCACCCAGGCACGACGACTCGTGAGCAAGAGCCGGGTCAATACTATCACGGAAGGCGAGGTCCAAGACCTGATGAGCAGCAGCACGAGCGATAATGAAAGTGGAAGCGAGATTGGCTATATCGCCAGGTCCACCAACAAGACGACAAAGGTCCTCGGCGCACTGGGAGTCTACTGCGCTGGTGTCAAGTACTTTGGCTTTGACACTCCCGCTGCCAAGACCTTCAACCACATCTTCTCCTTCATGGAGACCAGCTTTGCGAAGCACTCGCGGACCAAGGAGTCAAAGATGGCGTTGGACATTCACAACATGCGATATATGATGCGTGTCTACCCTGATGGTATGAGGTTCGCGTCGAGCAACTTCGATCCCCTCATCTATTGGCGTCGCGGCGTGCAAATGGCCGCTTTGAACTGGCAGACATTCGATTTGGGAACCCAGCTCAACCATGCCATGTTCGAAGGCGGGACGGACGAGTCCGGATATGTCCTCAAGCCGCCTGAGCTTCGCGATATCCAAGTTCGTCCCTTCGACTCTGCTATTGCTGAGGGCAAGAAGGAGCGGTCCGTGGTCTCGTTCAGCATCGATGTGATTTCGGCGCAGCAGCTGATGCGACCGGCCAACCTCTCAGCCAGCAAATCGATGGACCCGTACGTCGAGGTTCAGGTCTTCCACGCGAACGACAAGCGCGACAAAAAGGAAGCGGGCTCGACCATGCTGTACGACCACGACACGCCCCTCCAATTCCAGACTGAGGTGATCCGGGAGAATGGCTTCAACCCCATGTTCTCTGGTGGACAATTCAGGTTCAAGGTGACGACGAAGCATCCCGAGCTTATCTTTGTGCGCTGGTCTGTCAAGCTCGCCAGCTACGGCGAAGGCTACAACAGCAAAGACGGCGCGGCCATCGCGACTTACACTGCCAAGCTCAAAAATCTTCGACAGGGTTACCGCACACTTCCCCTGCTCAACCACGCCGGAGACCAGTACCTCTTCTCCACCCTATTCTGCAAGATCCAAGTCGACCCCATTGAGACTAGACTTTTTGACGCGCCTCCTCTGGCGCAGGATGTGGGCAAACTCAACCGCCTTGGTGGAAAGGTGTTTGGCCGAGCCAACACGAGCCCACGGAGCACCTTTGAGAAGACCATCACCGAAAAGAGCAGCATGGAGAAGAGCAGTTTCGACAGCTACCCATGAATAGGCATCGTCCATGACCCATGCACCTATGCCTGAGGCACCCGGGTGTGTTTAACGGCACCCCTTCCCCACGGTATCCTCTATGGCAGCGACGTCGTCATTAGAAACGAATCGCGCAGCCACATCTTGAATTTCACCGGGTCCCACGATCCGAAGCGATCCTGGCGCCGCACAGCGGTGGGACAGGCAGCCCCTTGTCATCTTCCTGGGCTGGTTTACCCTTTTCATCTTTTTTCCTTGTCTTACTTGCTTGCCAAGGGGCATTTGCCAACCTGATTGGCCTTTCGTTTTTATTTCCTTTGTTCACCATGGCGTACGAAAACGGGACAGAGAATACCCCCATGTAGGTGGAGTGTTATATACAACATTTTTGCTTTTATCTCCAGCGTTGATACAGGAAGTCCGCGGCGGAGGGAGGGAGGCATATACCATACTTGTACTTTTACAGGACTCAAACGGGAAAGCATAGCACGTGAACGGGGAATCATCACAGGGACTACATATACAGGACACGCATGGGCCAACATGTTTTCTTTCATCACCTCTTCTTTCAGGTCTCGCCACGTCGTCGTCCTCTGACCCCGTGCTGTCTCTTGCAGCGGCTGGGCGACCGGGGCGATCGGTGTTGATCCTCCTTTGCTCTCCGACTTGGCTGGTGTCTCTGGCTGGCCTTTATGAAGTCGCGTGGGCGGAGAGGAGCGGCGGAGAGGCAGCCGAGCCACTTGGGTGGGAGGACTTTGAGCCGCATCGAGAGTCTTTTTGTCTTGGGCGTTTTGCGTGTACCGCAGGGATGGAGCATTGTTCTGGACTTGTTGATAAAGGGATTACCAGTGGCTCGCGCTGCGTGGGTTGGCACTTCTGGCGTGGCTAGCATTTGTCGTACCAAAGAAACTACTTCATGAGTGTTGATCTCCCTGCTCGTGTACATGTGATGGTACCGTAGGATCAGCTGGTTGTGGCAAACATCCCTAGGACCGTGTCCGATCGCCTCCCCCTTACGTTGGCATGACTCGGCTTCTCTGGGCCAAAGCATCGTCAGCACATGGAAAAGAGTGCTTGCTCAGTCGGCTTTCCTCTATCGACGCCCCCGGGCATGGGCGGCTACGAGGTATCGTAGATCAGACTGGCGCTACTGTGCCGCACAGGTCCCTGCATCCAGGGGATCCGCGCCGCCACGCACGTCAAAATCCGGGGTCTCGTAGCCCCCTTTTCTTGGATGCGGCGTTGTGGGGACGAGGGGAGCGAGCGGGAGTGGCGATCTACGAAGTTGGTCCGCAGACGGATTATTTGGGCTATCAAACTGCGCATCAGATCCAACGCCTTCCCCTTCCCTCTTCGACGTGTACTGGGACGGCGCGAAGGATTGCCTCCTAAAACGTCCCTCGCCCGTGCCCGAATTAATTCGCAGACAAATCCGTCAGGAAGTGTAGTGTATAGGTATGCAGGCGCGCTCGGCCATGAGGAAAGATTGCAACAAGAGATCCTATTCTATAGATCCACCGTCCTGAGAGAACCATCGTCTAGTCCACGCCGTCATCTTGGAACTGCGGGCTCACGGTTCTGTCACCACCCTCGCTCCTGGAGCTCTCCTTGCGCAGCATGCCACTCGCGCCACCGCGACCCCAGCCTCGGCCATTCGTGACGACGTCGAAGGCCCGGCGCTCAGCTTCGTCGCGGCTTGTTCCATTTTGTGGCCCCTCGCCTCTGCTGGCCATGGGCGTCAGCTCTTCGTCGTCAAAGTCGAGATCACCATCAGTGTCGAGCTCTTCCTCGAGCGTCCTGCCGCTCGTGTTAAGGCGCTGCATTGCGACTCCTTGTGTACCATCAGCGTACCGATTGGGATCTCTGCCGAGAACCCGATCTGCTTTGCTTGGTGTTCTCCGACCGGTGAATCCCGCGCTCCCCGACGGTGCTTGGAGGGTTTCATTCCTCCACGGCGCGTCGTTCCTAGCCATGACGTGCGGCTGTTCGTCTCCGCCTCCCCAACCCGCGTTGATTTCTCTCGCTCGCTGCTGCTCTCGCTCTCGCCTCAGCTGCTCGTGTGCTTGCACCCATTTGGGGCTTGCCTCCCATGACCACCCATCGCCGGTGGTGTTACATATTGGAAGGAACCATAGGATGGGTGACGGCCCCAATAGGTGTTGCAGATTGCGTTTCCAGCCGAGGTCGAAGGCGTTGGGAAGCTTCTCTGAGTCCTGTTCGTCGAGGTACTCTTCGTAGCGCATGCGGCTCTGCTGGCGTTCCCTCTCGTCATACGACAGTTGAACTGGGTGCGCTCCGTCGACGCTGTAGGGGCGAGGCATCTCCAGAGTGGGCCGTCTCTCTTCACCTTCCTCTGGCCGGGTGATTCCGGGCAACGCGTTGGCATGAAAGTCCACAAAGTGTTGGGCAGCCTCGGGGATCCTGTTGGCTGGATCGTGCGTTTGATTGTAAGTCTTCCTCAGCGGCGACAAGTACCTCGTCTTCTCTAGACACTCAATCGTTGTCTGACCTCTGCTAGCGAGCAGAATGTGCCAGCCCGTAAATGCACCAACAACAATGCCGATGATGCCGCTTATGACGCTCAGTATGATGAAGTTGACGGGCATGAGGGCGTCCACGTAGCGCGTCGACTCCTCCACCACCTCCCCCCAAACCCAGCTCCCGCTAATTGCAAAAGCATAGAAGCTGAATATTGTGGTATACACCAAGAAGAGCAGGAAAGCCTTGTGGTTCCGCAGGCCGATGCAGGTCGCCAGCCAGGGGCAGTGGTGGTCCATCTTGAGGACGCAGCGCCTGCAGGTTGAGCAGTGGTGTGCGCGGTCGGGCTTACGGGCCTGGCACTTTTTGCAGAAGCGGAACTGGCCATTGCTCTTGACTGTGAAGGACGTGGCGGGCGGGTGCGCTTGTGACGTCGTGGGCAAGAGGCCGTAGCCGTTCTCGTTGGTCGTTGAGCCCGGGTTCGTGAAGACGGCCGTGGTGTAGGACCAATTCAGCAACAAGTATAGGGCTACACCCAAGGTGGAAGACGTCGTGCCTGCGGTCAAGTTGGACACGTTAGTTTCTTTCTCTTCTGGACCTTGGGCAACCAGAAACTTTGAGGCGGGCCTTTACCTATCCAGCTGCTCTTAGAAGTCACGGTGCCAATGGTGACGACGACCCAGACCGCCCATGTCGTCAAGCCGTATACAAACACCAAGGGCAGGTAGGTCGCGACCGTGCAGCACACGCGCTCCACCTTGCGCGCGAAGCGCCGGGCCATGGTGATGCCCAGGCTGCGGCCAGGCCGACCGTCGTTCTCGTCGGCGTCCAATGTGCCGTTCTGCTCGCTTCTGTGTCTCGCTGCCGCTGCCTCCCGTCGGCCAAGGTCGCTCATTCCATCGCCCAGCGGACTCGATGGTCGGGTGCGCTGCTGGACGTCAATGTCAGCGTCGAGTTAGGTGCGTGGTGAGGTCTGACGTTGCTGGCCGCGTTGGTCTCTCGACGTGGGAGTGAATCTCCGACGTGGCTTAGCTCATCAAGGGGCAGGGATGACGACGGACGCATCCGACTCGCTGGCCTCCCACCTACTCGCAGCCAGCGTCAAGTGTTTCCAATGGCAAATTCAATTGCACTGAAGCTCCCAGCGTACCATGGTTGTTATGACCTGCACCTAGTGGATTGGCTCTTTCAGTCTTCCTTCCAGTTAATCCTCCAAACAGTCCCGCCCAACAATCCTCCTCTGGTATCAATAGTAAGGTGGAGGACCATGGCTACCCCAAAGGACATGGCGGACTGGCATCTCTGTGTCGCTGAATTAGAGGCTAAGACGCTTACGGCATGGCACAAAACGTTTTTGATTTCACAAGGTGGCGGGTGCCTTTGCAAAAAAAACGTTGTGACTATCTGAGGGCTGCAGAGACTATGTGACGGGAAATCCCGTAGCCAGCCGTCGGCCGCTAATCGAGTTCTGGATATACCGTGTTGCCCATGATAGAGGCGTCGTCCTCTTCCTGGTAACGGCCGCCGACGTCCTCATTTCCGCGCTCGTGATGATGACCGTAGGCATCATGTTGGGGGTACATTTCCTCGTCCTCGTCCTCGTCTTCCGCACCACTGCCCGAGTCCATATCATCATCATCGGAGCCCGACCTTCCCTCGTCGGCTGCGGCACTATCCTGAGTATACAATGAAGGAGGCCGCTCTGAAATGATACTCGGGCTCTTGCCGGGCTCCCGTACTCGTACGTTGTATCCTGAGCTCTTCTTCTTTGGCGGTTCCCGACCGCGTAAGACTACTAGCTCGTCATTGGTGAGATGAAGATTTGGCAGCGGTAGATGAAACGTGGAGGAGGCAGGCTTAGTTGGCGTCCGGTCGCCGCAGTCCAAAGTTTGCGCAAAGTCTGCTCTTGTTAGATGTCGACCAAATTGAATGGCAACCAATTTTGTCTTCATGATGGCCTTGACTTTGGCCCATAAACCGCCGTGGTACCACCCGCTGTTGACATCCCAGGTGGGACGCACCGCGGCATTGTCCAAGAGCTCCCTGAGCAGTGGGTCTGTGATGTCGCATACCTGCCAGACTTTCCCGTCTGTGTGATACGACTCTCCATCAAACGTGTGGCTCTGAGATTTGTCCACCGCATAGTCTTTGTTGAGGCTGGACTGCGACCTGCGGAGAGACGCCCAGGTTTGCTCTTGGTGGGCTACCTTTCTCTTGGACAGCTTGAACATGAGCGTTTGGTAGATGCGGTACTTCGGATCTGTCCTGGGGTCGAGGCCGTACGGCACGACACCGTCTCTCCAGGGGCCACCTTTAAACTGGTATGCGGTATAATTGAGATACCTTTTTAATTCATTCCAATTCCGGAGCTTTCCACCTAAGTGGTTGAGCAGAGAGCGGCGAGTCCAGACAGGGCGGTCTTGAAAAGCTTCCTCAAGCTGAGCTATGACTTCCATCGTCCTGGGATCTGTCACGTCAGGGGGCATCTGAGGGCCTGTCGGGGCAGGATCCTCGGCACCGATAAAGTAGCCGACTTGCTTGACTGCGGTAGTATTGATCGTTTCGCCGTCCTCGGTGGTGCGGACGTAGGGATTTTGAGAGTAATTGTAATTGAATGGCAGGCTCATGTGAGTAAAGAGTGGCGGTGGGATGATGTCCACGTTGGGGCCAACATCCGTGCCAGGTTCGAACTTGAAGTTCTTGATTTGTTGAACTGAGGCATATCATCAGCGGGACGCATGACTGTGATTGTCAGGAAAGATAAGCTACACACCATCTCCAGGGAGGACCTGTTGAGCGTATCGTTGTGCAAATGATGACTTGGACATGTCCCAATAAAAGTCGGCCAAACCTCTGAAACGGTGCGTGTGCTTGATGGTGCCAACAGCTTCCACCTGATACTTGTCGACATTGTCGGCCAGCTTACGCCGTAGGATTTTTGGGTCATCAAGCCGTGAGATCGAACAGACGTTATCATTTGATGTGGCCCTTGTGGTATCTGCATCCCCGATATCAATGTCGCCCTGCCAAGGACCATCGGTCCCTCGCTTTCGTTTGCGCCCTGTCCGCTTAGGAACAGTGACTCTGAGCACAACATTGTGCGACTTGGCATTATGAGACATGATGGGAGGGCAAAAGGGGCTCTCGGGGTTCAGGTAAAACGGTAATGAGCTTCTCGTGGGATCCAGGGTCTGTCGAAACGTGATTGTCAGACGTATCTGAGCATGGAAAAGCGACAAGAGATGCGCATTACTCACATGGGTCAACGAAGGGGCTCGGCCAAAGGCTTTGATAGCTCGGTCAATGTTTTCCACCACTGCGGGGATCTCGACCGCAGCCAGGTATCGTGATGGTACTGGATAGCGCGGGGCTGTATCTTCAGGATCATCACCGTCGGCGACTGCAGGCGCAGGCTGGCCGACGGCCTCGTCTGAATCGCCGGCCAAGTCATCAGTAGCCCTGTTAAATGAGGAGCTCATGGTCGCCATTCCTTGGCGGCTCGTTTCGAAACGGCGAATATCAACCTTCAGTTAACGTGTAAGGCAGAATCTCTTGTGAGGTGGATGTAAGGCTGGTTGTCGTCATGATTCGGTTGGCTCTGTTTCTAACGGCTGAATGAACGATATCAGGTGAGATGAGCCCGCGGAGCAGCTTGGTATCTCTTGCCTATTAGCGGCCTAACTCACACCTTCATTCCGTCTGCAGAACATCATACTTGGGATGATAAGAGGTGAATGGTTTTGAGAACACGATGTGGCATGCACACTGTGCGCGCTGGAGCTCAGGCCTATCCGCGTACCTTGGGTACCCCGTAAGATACGGTGTACCTTAGCCGACGTCACGGGGCAGGTCATTGGAAGGAACAAAGGTGTTCCAGGTCCGATTGGATTGGTCCGTGCGCCTCGCTCCCGTGACCACTGACGAGCTCCAAATCTAGCTGCCCTCAACAACAGCTGCGAGAAGGCGGACAGAACCGTTTCCAGGCTCGAGCTTCCGTCCACAAATCTTCTTCGACTGAATTCTGAATTGTCCGTTCCCGCGGCCGGCTGCTGGCATCCTTCTCCGCCACCAGCCTCTCTGCTTGAACCAATCACGCCAGGCGGGGCAAGCTTCAACTCCCGTCCCGTTCCTTGCTGGAGCCCCAGACCCTTCTGGTGTCCCTTAATACCTACCTTAGTACCTTGATACCTTAGTGCTGCCAGTGTCTGGAAATAGCCGCCCAGCCCCCTGGCGAACTCCTAGCGCACCTCGGTGCAGCGCACTCCAGCTAAGGTACTACCTTAGGTACCTGCCTGGGCCACCAGACAGCGCCTTGGCCCCCATTGCCGCTGCGCCAAGGCCCGACCTTAGTCGTAGGTACCTCGGGCCCCCGCCAGCATTCCACCACGCCTCCAGCACCTGGCCAGCACCGCACCGTGCTCGCACCCGACACCTCTCCCCGCGCCCATCATCATCCACCTGCCCACTCCCACCCACTCACCATTCATCATCCGCCAGCCCTCCAATCTTGGCTCATCTCGGCGCCCAAGGCAGACAAAGACACTTCTGCCACCACTTCTCCCCGTCCACGACTCGCCGCCTCGAGTCGTCTGTCTCATCCCACTTCCTCTTCGGGCGCGTTCGCGATCTACAGCCATCCCCATCGTCAACAACAACACGCAGCGGCTGACGGTGGTCCCCGAGCGCAGAGCGAGCCTTGGCCAGTTGGTCGACTGACCCTTGCCCGAGAAGCACTGTGGGCCTGTTGCAACAGCTCCCGTGCGAGCGTGCGTGCAGCCGTCGAGCGTTTGATCGAGGCCAGCCCGCCGCAACACCTTGCGCCAGCTACCGTACCCTCGGACCCCTGTCATCTCTGCAGCGCGCGCCCCCGGGTCTGATCCAACGATCTCCTGTCCGCCCTCTCCACGACCTCTTATCACGGCCGTCTTGCACACTCCGCACTTCGTCCACGCGTTTTCGCGATCCGAAGCAGCCGTGGAGTAGACCACCGCGTTGAGCCGTTGACCTCTCCACCGCCAGCCCTCGCGCTTGACGTCGTCGCCCAGTTACCCCACCGCACGTACGGGGTTGACTCCCGACGCAATCCCATCTACTCGGCGGAGGAAGTTCAGACCGAACCAATGTTACCGTCAGGCACGATGAAACGCTTCAGTCAAAGAGTTGTGAGTAATATCTGCAATGGATGAGTTGACGACCCAACGGAGCTGCCGTTGGGTCTGGCACCACTCGATGGCTGACTGTCGGAACCCCCGCAGCTCTCGCGAGGCAAGGACACCGGCAAGTCCTCCAAGAAGAATAAGGATTCGAAGGACGGAACCGCATCTCCTTCGTCTCGAGACCAATCCAACCAGTCTCCAGTGCTCACGCCGTCCTCGTCGACGTCGACGCTCAACGACATTCGAAACAAGCCGCTGCCTCCAAACTCCGCCGGCCATGGAGGCGATCACGGTGCACCGAACCAGCCATCGAATCTCTCCAACGTTGCCCAGCAAGGCAGCCTCCCTGATCGTTTTGGCTCCATGGGAGGTGCTTCGAGCCCCAACGGCGGCAACGCCAGTTCCCGGCTACCTCCAACAGTCGTCATCAGCCCAACCCCAGGCGTAAGGCCCCTTCTCTATTAAGCATCGTCAGGATGTCTTCACGCCTTCCACTTATCTTCGCGCGCAGTCTTCCGCAGTGCTGACATCAATCAATTAGCATATCCCTCCTCCAGGAGCCGCCGAGACGATGCCACACGATTTGGCGCCACCCAAAGCCGGCCAAAAGTCGCTCATGATCCACAGGGGCATTGATAACCGCGATGCGATTCCCGAAGGCCTACGGACCCCCAAGCGGCAGCATTCGTCTCGCTTTGATATCTCCGCCCACAGAGAGCTGGAGAAGCTTCCCGGGTTTCACGAAGTGCCTCCCAATAGGCGCCAGGAGCTGTTCATGCAAAAGATCGACCAGTGCAATGTTATCTTCGACTTCAACGACGCTAGTGGGGATATGAAAGCCAAGGAGATCAAGCGACTTGCTCTCCATGAGCTGCTTGACTATGTCGCCAACAACAGGCAAGTCATCACGGAGCCCATGTACCCCAGGGTTGTCGACATGTTCGCCAAGAATCTGTTCCGGCCTATCCCACCTCCCGTCAATCCTCAGGGTGAGGCTTTCGATCCGGAGGAGGACGAGCCGGTCTTGGAGGTCGCATGGCCACACATCCAGGTTGTGTACGAATTCTTCTTGCGCTTCATCGAAAGCCAAGACTTCAACACCAACATCGCCAAGGCATATATAGATCACAGCTTCGTTCTGCAGCTGCTGGATCTCTTCGACTCTGAGGACCCTCGCGAACGAGACTTTTTGAAAACAACGCTTCATCGCATCTACGGCAAATTTCTCAACCTTCGATCTTTCATCCGTCGGTCCATCAACAACGTCTTCTTCCAATTCACGTACGAAACAGAACGATTCAACGGCATCGCGGAGCTCCTCGAGATATTGGGGTCCATCATCAACGGCTTCGCTCTGCCCTTGAAGGAGGAACACAAGATCTTCTTGACTCGTGTTTTGCTTCCTCTTCACAAGCCCAAGAGCCTTAGCATGTACCACCCTCAGCTGGCCTACTGCATTGTACAGTTCCTGGAGAAGGACGCTTCTCTGACGGAAGACGTGAGTTGACACACTTTATTGCTCTTCGCCACAACATACTAACGAGGTTAGGTCGTCCTTGGGCTTTTGCGCTACTGGCCCAAGGTCAACAGCACGAAGGAGGTTATGTTCTTGAACGAGGTCGAGGACATATTCGAGGTGATGGATCCTGCCGAATTTGCCAAGGTTCAGGAGCCTCTGTTCCATCAACTGGCCAAATCTGTGGCCAGCCCACACTTCCAAGTCGCCGAGCGAGCACTGTACTTCTGGAACAACGAATACTTCTGCAACCTCGTAAGCGACAATGTGGAGATCATTCTCCCTATCATGTTTGCACCCCTCTACGAGAATTCCAAGGGCCACTGGAACAGGTACGACGCCTCCC
The DNA here is from genome assembly GCA_024339985.1 of Tolypocladium endophyticum. Lineage (NCBI taxonomy): Eukaryota > Fungi > Ascomycota > Sordariomycetes > Hypocreales > Ophiocordycipitaceae > Tolypocladium > Tolypocladium endophyticum. Next base: position 102,312 of record JALHBW010000019.1, on the reverse strand, counting down.
TAGCCACTGGCTAATTTTATGCTAATGTCGTCAAGGACCATTCACGGCATGGTGTACAACGCCATGAAGCTTTTTATGGAGATAAATCCGCAGCTTTTCGACGATTGCTCCCACGATTATACCGAGCAGCAAAACAGTGCTGCGGAGCGTGAAGCTCTACGAGAGCGCAAATGGGCGGCTCTTGGCGAGAGAGCGAACCAACGACGAGCCTCGAACGGTGGCGTCGTAGATGCGATGCCCCGCACCCAAGTCGGAACTCTGCCGCGGGTTGAGGAAGCTGATCCTGCCACCGAGGACAACCAGAAACGACTTGATTCTCTCAAACTTCAAGACGCTGCTGGACGACGACCCAGCATGCACGAGCGGCAAAGCTCTATTGGCTCGTCGAGAAGTCGGTGACGGCCTTGACCCAGACGCCGGCATGTCCTCGCCTTCACCTTTTGTTGGACCTCACGCACTTGGCACGAGGTTTCATAGAAACCTCTCCTAAATTGCGGATTTTTCAACAAGGGCGAGGTCACTGTCTGGCCCCATGCCATCAAATTGCGTGGCAGGCAAGCATTTTTACGCCCACCCATCCCACATGGCTTTCCTGAGACCCAGGGCAGCACCACCATCCTGCGGGCTGAATCGGCCGAATTGATATGGCTGATTGGCTTTCAGCGGGCGTCTGTTCGCAAGATGGCCAACCTGCCCTTGATCCGTTTCTTTGACCGCTCTTCACGACCATCGAGCGTCAACATCTTTTTCACACACAAACTTCATGTCTGACGGCTAAGATGCTAATTGATTTTTGATGCCTGTTCCTCGGATACGCAGCACAGGCCGAGGAGGGCGGGCTTGCTGCACTTTGAATACGGAAGGAAAAGCGCGATGAATGCTTCAGATACGCAAGAGCTTAGCATTCATGTATGCTTTCTGTTTCGCCACTTTCACGCTGCCGTATTTTTTTGGTTCTCACGAACACGAAAAGCATCGGTGCTGGGAATAGGCGTATGGGGTAGATACGGTGAAAGGCCGACTGTGAGTGACGAAACCCTTGCGACGGAGCAGGCGCGGTAGTTTCTCTGCTATACCTTAGGTACGCGAGGGTTGGTCGTGGTGGTCTGCCTTGCTTTATCGCTGGATGCTTGTAGACGATGATGAGCACGTCGAAATTCAAATCGGATAGACTTTTCTTCACTGTTGCCTCAACGCTTACAGATGAGGGCCGTGATCAGCATGTCGTGACTCCTAATCGTGCGATGCAACGTAGTCTACTTTTCCAAGACGCAAAATGTTTCCAAGGCCTCCTAGTACACTAAGAGTTCACACTGTTCTGTCCTGGTACTTTGAACTTAGTATCTCGTATGGAGTACATCATGATCGGCAATTTTGTATTTTCCAAAGGAGGTGAGAGGCATCACTCGCCAGTACTACAGAATGAGTGGGTGCCTATGCTTGTGGCCGCGCTGTTGCCTCTGAGATTGCTCTCGCCAGCCTACAGAGAGGTAAGAGAGGTAGGGAGAATCATGTTGCTTCATAGTCGCGTTTCCTTCATGGTAATTGGTGATCCGTTTTCCTGAACGGACGAAGATACAACCCCAGAAATCATTCGTACAATATCTCCAAACCACACATGGCACTTCGCGAGCAGTGTTGTGCAGCTGAGGAGCCTAAACCTTCAGCCATCAACAAATGCTCGCCTAGATTTCGACTCAGTGGTTGCCGCCGTAGTTATTACCGCCGTAGCCACGACCGCCGCCGTAGCTACCGCCCCTTCCTCGGCCCCGATAGCCACGGCCTCCCCCTCCTCCACGGCCTGCACCCGGCCCCCAGTTGTTGAACTGCTGGTGCCCATTGTAGGGTGGCGGCGGCGGAGGAGGAGGAGGCACTGCGCCCGCTCCCCAACCGCCCCCCATCATCTGCGGCGGCATAAATCCAGGCTGATTCGAGCCCCAGGACTGCGGAGGAGGAGGAGGAGGTGGTGGTGGTGGTGGAGGCGGGAAGCTGCCTTGGTAAGTCCCTTGATAGCCGATCGGAGGCGGCGGCGGGATGGGGAAGCCTCCTACTCCCTGATGAGGCATCGTAGGGACGTTGCGAGAAGCCGTAGGCGGCTGATGAGTCGCGTGACTGTCACTGTGGCGGTAAGAGCCGGGTGAAGGCCGGCGAGGTCTCGATTCTGTGCGCCTGGGAGAGCGGGACCGGCTGCGAGAGGACCAGCTACGGCTTTCAGATCGTTGCCGTCCTGATCGACCTCTTCGTGCAGGTGGACTGTAGCTGCGGCTGTCTGAGCTATCTCTACGTCGAGATCGGCTCGGAGTCCGACTGCCTGAGCCGCGGGGGCTACCGCTGCGGCCCCGGCTGGCGCTCCTAGAGCGTGCCGAAAACTTGCGTCGTTTTGGGGACCGCGGAGAACGGCTCCTCGAGGCTCTGCTAGGTGGGCTTCTCGCCCTCGGACGCGATTGTTGGAGCTGCAAAGTGCTCTGCGCACGTAGGCTCTGGCCATCTTTCTTGCGCGCCTTGGCACGCCCGCAGAGGGACCTTGACCAACCCCAGTATGTTTCGTCGTCGTCGGGCTCTGCCACCGAATCGAGTCTCTTTTCCTCCCCCATTTGGCTGACTTCGGAACCGACTATGGCTTGCAGGTTTTCCTTACGGTAGAGCTGTTCTCTGTCCGACAGCGCAGCCTTGGCAGCTTCTATGAGAGTTGCATCGGCCGGCCCCTTCGAAAGCTTGGCTGGGTACATAATATTGGTCCGGCGGAGGGGCGTAATGGAGTTGGGGGCCAATTCAGCCAGCCAGCAAGCGGGTGGAAGCTTGGCCCATGGCGCTTTCGGATCGCCGTGGCGAGACGGTATGGTATACGGCGTTTCTTTCGCGACCTTGAGCGCCTCGTCGGATAATTGGATGCGGGTGCCAGAGTTTCTGTCCGACGAGCGCGCAAAAGCGTCTCGAAGTTCCAGTATCGTGGCGTCGGGGAGATACCTCCGCTCTTCCCATAGAGTAATGAGATTCCGTACTTTCTGCAAATGCTTAGGGCACTTTTCAAAGCTGGACGCGGTCGCGACCATGTCTTGTAAAGGACCCCACCAGGCCGAGTCGATCCAGTCGTTTCTCTGCCTAGCAACGGCATGGTGCAACACATCGCTGGCAATGTAGAGGACAGCTAATCTTCTTCTCTTGACGCTCGGTCGGTCGAAATCCAAGTCCATGCTCTCTGAGAACGCGACGAGCAATGAGCCCAAGGTTGCGGTCTTCCTTCTCGACTCTAACACATTGGCGATGATCCAATTCTTGCATTTCTGTAGGCTCAATGTTCAGAAGACCTGCCTGGAAAAGGGGACGCAGAGAGGACTCTGCTCTCGAGCGATAAGGCAAACCTGGACGTTGGAGCGTGAGCACTCATCGACGGCGTTGTCGAGCAGCTTGATGAATTCTTCGACGTTGCCTTTGGTCCGAGGATTCGGGTCGCGGCGGAACGAGAGCGCGAGCGCAGCTTTCTCGCTGATGAGCTCTGGAGTGGCCACCATCGCGGCAAAGGCGCGCTTTCGCGACACACCGGCTGAGGTCGTTCAATGCGACAGTGGCAGAGACAAAGTCAAGGTGTGGTGACGAGGCTGAGGCGGCTCGATAGCGGCCGTGGTGCAGCTATCGAACCCGTGGAGGAGCTGTGGTGGGGGCAGCTGTGCGAGCCCCAAGTCGGCTAAGCTCCGGGAGACAAGCACCGTGGGAACGGCGATATGCTTGGGTTGGCAGAACGGCGCAGGGGTGATATAGCATGTCCTTTCGAGAAGAGATTCAAAGCCTGGAGAGAAAATGGTCAGGGATTGCATGGCAGCGTATAGTTGAAAAGCCTAGTAATGTCCAGCTATGAAAGTGCCGGCACACTGCGGCAAAGGAACCGCCTCAGACCGAGCGGATACATCCGTAAGTTGTAACGAAAGTTGAGCAAGCTTGTATCAGGCCTGCAGAGAACCTCAAGATATCACATCATTACATGACCGTAAACGCCGCATGCTACTTTGTACATGAACACTTTTCCTCCTGTTAGCATATCGCCCAGCTCTCGCCACATCACGAAAACCGGTCCCCCTTCGGGCTCCGATACGGAGTGCTGCTTTCGAACTTGCTCTTCTCCCCTACGCGCTGCGATTCTGTCGCCGGAGCATGTCTTGTCGGCGCAGGATCGTTGCTGCTTGCCTCTTGACTGGGAGAACAAGCGCTATCGGTCCTCGCGGGGCCGCCGTTCGCTGTGGCCGACGAGCTCGATGCGGGGACGGAGTATTCGATTGACTGGGCCTCCAGCTTCTTCTTACGGGCCTGCTCAAGCTTGTTCCTACGGTCCGCGTTGATCTCTTGCTTGGCAAAGTAGTAGGCGCCGGCTCCGGCTGTCATGGCGATGTCGTTAGCAGCTGCGCAGGCGCGCCAGCGGAAAGGAGATTCCCTTACCGACACACAGGGAGCCCCAGCCCAGCCTGCGCAACAGGACCTCGGGTTAGTGATGCGACGACGGTCACGGGGGTGCGGGCCAATGCGAACCAGAAAGACTTGACCTGTGTCGTGTTAGCACGTGTCGGCGAAGCTCAGGCAGGACTGGACTTGCGGTATTCATCTTGATGGATGCGTCGGGATACGTCGCGTGTTCTGGATTGGTACCAATTCGATTGCGCTTGAGCTGCGGAGCAAGTCCGGAGGAGAAAAGAAGTGATTGCTGGCGCAATGGTGATGAAATCGCAGAGATGGAGTTTGTCAATTCTTAACTGGGTCCGGGACTCGTACCATAAAGGGTCCTTGGCGAATACCGTTACAGCGACCCGCCTGCGGAGGGAGCTCCAGCACAGCCGCGACTCGGCTCAGGTCGCCACCCTGCTTCTAGCTTGCCTGCCAGGCCGCTGCAAGGCCGCGCGCTATTGCCGGTCCTGGGTGCACTGCCATATTTAGCGCTTGGGCGAGGCAGTGGAGCAATGCTGACGAAGTTTCAGCTTTCGCACTGTATATCACCACCGGGTCTGTAGAGGTTGCTACAGTGTGCAAAAGTCGTTGCCGCCTGGCACTGTATGACATCGAGAGCTCCCCTGGTCGAAGCCCCCCAACGCCGCACCGGCGGCGTCGTGGGAGACACGCAAGCCACATCAACGACGACGGTTTCTCAAGAGCGCTCACGCCCAGCAAACGTCTCTGCTGTCGCGACCCTGAGCTGCAGACTCTGTTCCTGTAGCTTCACAACGGAGTCATTGCGCAGCAGCATGCCTCTCGCGAGCCCAATGAGACCTCTTTCCAGCAGCACCAATCAACGACCCCTCCCGACGACCACCCCTTCAGCATCGCAAAGCCGTCGACGTGGCCGCGCCGCCTTCCCTTGGTACCTGAACGTCTAACAGGCTGCGCAAGCTGCGTACCTGCACAAGCCTCGAAGACGACAGCTGCGGGCCCTTGGCTGTTCTATGACAACGACCGACGAGCACGGATGGATGTGAGGGGCACTGCGACCCCAGGACCCCGCCGTCGAGATAAACCAGCTCTCCAACATGGACCCCCCGACGGGCGACGGGCCCGATGGCTCTTCCATTGTGAGCTGCCTAAATTACCACTTGAATCCATCTGACAGTCTGTAGAAACCGGTGTCTTCGCTCCTCGCCCGGTTCGAAACACTGAACAAGTCTCCGGGCGGGCAACAGCAGCAGCAACAACAACCCCCCTCGCGGCCGATATCACCAGCCCCAAAGCCAGACAGGCTACGAAGCTTCAAGTCGCTGCATGAAACAGCCCCCGTTCCTCTAGGGAGTCCGGGCAATGCACCCGCTAAGCCTGCGAATCGTCCCCCGGCCGATCGACCCCAGCCGGCCCGCGAAGGGAGCGGCGCGCCTGCACTCCCACATTCGTCGACCCGGCCACCGCTCGTCGCCAAGCCGCAAAGCCTTTCGATGCAAACACCATTTGTCACAGTACAACCTCCGCAGTCACCGCCGAAGGGTGCAGCAGCGGCCATCACCTCGGGGGACCAATCGCCCTTCCTAGATCCGGTGTCTGCCTCAAGCCGCGACGCTCTTGTCACTTCGCCGAAGCCTATAAAGATTCCCAGTCGGCCGATCACTCCTATCAATCCCATTAGTTCGCCAAAATCTCCGCGCTCGTCACGTCCTCCGTCACCTCCGCCACCGCGGCGCTCTGGGGAAATCAGACGAGATGGCGGAGCAAAGCAACCTCCGCCCCCACCCGCGCCACGATTAGAAAGACCAGCGTCCAATCGACAATTCCCTTCAAGTTTACCAGAGCTGCACGGCAATCAACTCGTAAAGAAGCCAGACATCGTGAAGGAAACTTCTCCCTTCAACAGCCCTCCTGCCAGTCCCGAGAACGAAGACGATACGCCACCAGAGTTACCGGCTCGGCCCAGGCCTCAGGTCCGGAACGATAAACCGAAAAAGTCGCAATTGCCCTTTGGAGCGTTTGAAGCACCTCCAGTGCATCACTCACTAGCTGTAAAGCAGGTGGGAAGAGATCAAGTTATCAACGGGTCGGTCCAAGGACAAATCACTCCTCAACGTACTGGGGAACATCGGGTCACGCACCCATCGAAACCTCCGGTTTCAGACTCACTGCAAGTGCTTGCCAGCCATACGATCAACGCACCGCCGCGTCCTCCGCGACCGGTATCGCAGGGCATCGCTCCCAAGGCAGAGCTGCTTTCTTCCTCGGCACCTCCCACCAGGCCTCCTTCGCGAATTATGTCTCACGAATTCCCTCCGTTACCGGCAAGGCAGTCTTTCAATGCTGGGACGAGAGACAGGACTCCTGAGAGAGCACGGCTGGAAAACAAGAAGGCTTCTTTGCCCGCCGCTGCTCCTGCTAAGGCTACCATGCCTGGTTCTGGCGCGGAGAATGTTGGTCACGTAACTTCATATCCCGACACAGCCAACGCAAACCGTCGGCCTCCATACGTTAAAAAAGGCTGCCATGAGATCCAAACGAAATACGACCCCAGAGTAATTGACGTCTGCGGTGAACTGGTTTGCACCAGTGGCCACTTGACGCGCGTTTGGAACCTCTTGGATGGCGAGCAGATCATGAGTCTAGCCCATACCGAGGGAATCAAGGCAACGGCCGTGGCGTTCAAACCTGGCAGCGACATTGATGCAGAAGGCACCATTATATGGATAGGCACGAATATTGGAGAGATTATGGAGGTCGAAGTAGACACACAGAGGATCTTACAAAGCAAAGCCGGCGTACACGGCAGAGCCGAAGTTGTCAGGATATATCGGCATCTGAATGAGCTCTGGACCTTTGACGAAGGGGGCACTCTACACGTTTGGGGGCCTGACGCTGATGGAACACCGAATCTCAGCAGCCCTCCTCAGCAGAGCTACAAGTTGCCGAAGGCCCACACCTTGTCGATGGTGGTAGGTGACGAGTTGTGGCATGCAGCGTCGAAGACTATACGCGTCTTTGCGCCTTCGCTGGATGGGAACAAGCCATTCCAGGTTTTGGTCAGACCGCTCACGGCAGATGGCGCGGGCGACGTTAGCGCAGGCACGCAGATCAAGACCCAGCCCGGAAAGGTCTTCTTCGGTCACGCCGATGGCAAGGTTAGCGTCTTCTCGACTGTCGACTACTCTTGTTTAGCAGTCTTGAGCATCAGCTCTTGGAAAATCAACTCCTTGGCAGGCGTGGGTCAATATATATGGGCCGGATACAACACGGGAAAGATTTGCGTATACGACATCAGCCAAAAGCCTTGGATCATGAAGAAGGAATGGCAGGCACACGATCAACCCATTTTGAAGATGAAGGCCGACCCGGCGAGCTCGTACCGCCTGGACCGCCTGCAAGTCGTGTCCCTTGGAGGGGACAACAAGGTGAAAGTGTGGGATGGCATGTTGCAAGACGACTGGCTCGAAGAAGACATGAAGTCGAAAGACACCAAGTATTGCGACTTTGATGAAATCACAGCCATGATCATGACCTGGAATGCGGGTGCATCAACACCCCACAGCCTGCGCTACTCGGACGCAGATGCCAACTTCTTCCAGGAGTTGGTACAGTCGAGCAGATCTCCAGATATCTTTATATTTGGCTTTCAAGAACTTGTTGACCTGGAGGACAAGACTGCCACGGCCAAACGGTTTCTCAAGTCATCCAAGAAGAAAGAGGGACCAGACCAGGAGCGAATGAGCCATCAATATCGCAACTGGCGAGATTTTTTGATGAAAACGCTGGATGACTATATGCCCGCCGACGACTTATATCATCTCCTGCACTCGGCTCCGCTCGTGGGGCTCTTCACGTGTGTATTCGTCAAGTCTTCGCTCCGGGAAAGGATTCGCAACTTGAGCGCCGCAGAAGTGAAGCGGGGAATGGGAGGTCTGCATGGGAACAAGGGAGCGGTTGTCGTCCGCTTTCAAATCGACGACACGTCGCTCTGTTTCCTCAACTGCCACTTGGCAGCCGGGCAGTCTCAATCCAACTCTCGTCACAACGACATTGCAGCAATCCTAGAGACGAGCCTGTTTCCTGCAGAGCGTGACCCGGCGGTGCAAATAGACAGCTTCACCGGCGGTGGCGATGGCACCATGATTCTCGACCATGAGCTTTGCGTCCTGAATGGCGACTTGAACTATCGAATCGACACCATGTCTCGTGACACCGTGGTGAAAGCAGTTCAGCAGAAGAATCTGGCGAAACTTCTGGAACGCGATCAGCTCCTTGTTGCGCGCCGCCGGAACCCGGCCTTCCGGCTGCGTGCGTTCGAAGAGATGCCCATTACCTTTGCTCCAACCTACAAGTACGATGTCGGCACAGACAAGTACGACACGAGCGAGAAGAGGAGAAGCCCGGCGTGGTGTGACCGACTGCTTTTCAGGGGCCGCGGAAGGGTTCAGCAGCTGGACTACATGCGGCACGAGGTAAGGGTCAGCGACCATCGGCCTGTCACTGGCAGCTTTCGCCTCTGGGTGAAAAGGGTTAATCCAAGGGAGCGGGCTGTGGCCTGGATGGAGAGTCAACAAGGCTTTGAGGACCTGCGGCAGCATGAAATTCACGACGAACAGTAAGCCATGAAAATCGTACTTCCAGGTGATCTGTACGCTGACGCACGTGAACAGGGTGTTTTACTTGGTGAATACGTGCGGGTCGGACGAGGCCGCCAGCAGGCAGTTCGTGAAGGAGAGGGCATTGAGAAAGACCCAGGGAAGTTCCAGAAGAAACAGGAGTGGCTATTGAGGATGACGAAACGCACACGAATTATGTCCGGCATGGTATGCGGTAATTATAGGTTAGGCGCTGCATTGGGAGGGTTTCGAGAACGTCGTGAAGAACTTGATGGCAATCAACAGGTTTATGCAGGTAGAGTGCAGGGCATGGCAAATGCTTCATGCACGGCTGGGTACTTTCAAGACATCCATAGGTAGACAGCGCGATTGGTTCATCGCCGCATTAAATAGGCACATAAGCGACTCTCCGCGGAGAAGCGTAACGCTCCAGGAAATTGCCTACGACCCTAGGTTTGGCGCATTTATCACATTGGGAGCGGTGAAAGCATACTATTCCGCCCAAAATATTAGCGAATAAGGAGCACATAGTGCGTTTGTGTATCTGTTGAATCTCCTGAGCGGATTTTGCTTCGGCTCATTCAGCTGGCTGAGATTCTTCCCTCGGCAGCTTCGTCGAGGGAGCGTCCTCTGGAGGGTTTTCCTTGCGGGCTGAAGCGCCTGACAAGTCCTTTTCCTCTTCCTCCTTCGCGGCCACTGGTGATTCCTCCCTATCATGGTCTGACGTGGCCGGAGAGTCTGCAGAAGCGGCTTCTTTTGATTGCTTCTCTTCTGAATCCTTTTTGGGGGCAAAGAAGATGGAAAGGACGAGTCCGATTCCTGCCATGGCAATGGCACCGTAATAGCCAGCTCTGTAGCCCTCCAGCAAGGCATCAGAATCTTGTTTACCGCCTTTGTTAGAGGTGACGGAATCGGAGATGACGGTCAGGACAGCTACACCGAGGACTGCACCACCGACGTTGAGGAACATCTATTAAGATTGTGAGCACAAAATTCACTCCGTCGCAAGTTGAAATACGGTTTCTTACGTTATAAACTCCCGACACTGTGCCTTGCAGCTCAGCGGAGGCCGTCGCTACAACAGAGACGTTGCCGACAAAGTAGACGGTGCCAACGCCAGCGATATAGAGGATCATCCCGGGGAGACAAAGACGCCAGTAATCATCAGCGGAGCCCATGCGACAGAGAAGTATCAAGCCTGCGATACAGAGGAGCCAGCTGGCAAGAAGCAGCTTGCGGGCGCCAACGGGCTGCAGGAGCATGGGAACGATGAAGTTGACACCCATGGCTGTGATGCCCAGAGGTAGGAAGCGGACAGCGGTAGAGAGCGCAGAGAAGCCGAAGCCTGGCGGGAACGCATGTTAGTCAATCAAGTCTGAAGCGAGTGCGCAAAGGTTGCATACTCTGTAACTGAAGCGTCAGGAGATAGTTGCTCCCTTGCCAGACAGCATACGTCAAGGCCGCAGCCACACAGCCCAGGACGCGGACACGTTCATTGAACATGTACCTCGGCAGAATCGGGTCGGAGGCGACCTTGAGCTCAATAAAGATGAAGATTGCCAGGAGGCAGACAGCGACGACAAGAGTGGCAATGACATCAGGCTCGCGCCATCCATGGACGTTCCCTGTCGTCAGCCCATAGACAAGTAGAATAAGGCCCGAGACAGAGAAGAAGGTGCCGAGGAAATCCAGACGAATGTGGAGCGAGGACCATGGACTGCGACCGTCGGACGTTGAGGAGGGGCCGGGGAGGTTGTGCGTGAAGAGCAAGGCGAGAGCGGCGATCTCGAGGGCACCTTCGACGATGAGGCTGATCCAGAAGATCTGTGTAGAGATATTAGATATGCACGCTTCGTAGAGGCTGAGAGTCTGCTAACCCATTCCCAAGAGGCGAGGGAGGTGAACAGGCCTCCAATGATTGGGCCGAATCTACCGATGTTAGAGACTCTAGGGGTAGGAGTCGAGACGGGAGGTCTCTTACACAAAACCAGTTGATCCTGCAGCCCCCCAGGCACCAAATGCCTTGACTCGGGACTGAGGGTCTTCAAATGACAAGGCGACGAGTGACTGAGCGGAAGGGATTGTAAAGGCAGCGGCGAGTCCTGCGATCGTCGCCAGTCAACATGCGTTAGTTCCACGAGTTTAGATGCGCGGCAGAAGGCAGGTTATACCCTGAAAAGCTCTCCCAACGACAAGGCCAATTTTGTCGTGGACCAAGCCGCAAACGAGAGTTGCTATATTGAAAAGTGTCATGCCAAAAATAAGGATGTTTTTGTGGCCGAAGATGTCACCGAGCCGGCCGCCTGCCATGAGGAAGCCACCGAACTGAACAAGGCACGAGGTGATTAGCGCAAAGAGACTTCAGAGGAAGTTGAGGCTGGCTCACGGTGAGGGCGTAGGCCGTGAGCACCCATTGCAGGGAGCCGTCATCGTAGCCCAGGTTCTTTTGGATGGTCGGTAGGGCAATGTTGGCCATGCCAATGTTGGCAATGTCGACAAAGAAGACCAGACATCTGAATCTGGGTCAATATTGCACTGCGCATGTCGGCCGGGTTGGATGGTCAAGAGCTAGGAGTCCTCCAGAAGTACACTTACACTATAATCAGGGTCGCGATGGACGCGGCCTTGAAGGGCTCCCCGGAAGCCATGGCAGATGACTCAATTGCACGATGTTCAGCGCAATCCCGCAGCTGAATTGTATTTCGGTTTCTGGCGAGGCTAAGAGTTTGTGGTGCCGCAGCTGGTGGGCTGCGGCCTTTGTAAACGTACGACCCTCAACTAGGCAAACAGACGGCAACGCAACGCAACGCAACCCTCATTTGAGTACTCGCGTGGGTCTTGACTGAGTACGAGTAATTGCTCCCCAGCTGCAGGCAGCGGCAATGATGCGTTCGTACACGGATCAGCGCGGCGTATCGGGATAGACCCCGTCGGCCGAGACGCAGAAAATTAAGGCCCTAACTTTGCCCTGAAGGCATCGAATCATGAGATGACGGGAGGAACCTAGCCAGGGGGGCCGGGCCGGCCGGTTGACAGATTGAGGGGTCAGAGTGGATTTGACTGGCCAGAAAGGTTAATGAAGCGTCTTGGCTGCTGATTCTACTCGTAGGATTTCCGGAATGCATCTAGCAGAAAAAAATTGAGACGCAGACCCGAGCTCCTGATGGATATTTACGAGTAATGCGTCGTGCCAGCCGAAAGGTCACGCATGGCCCAGGGTCCCCTCTTACACACCCTGCAGGAAACTCAAGCGTACATACGTGAGACGGCAACTCTGTGTGGCAGCTCTGCCCGATGCCAGCCGGCATCGACGGGGCAGGCGAGAGACCCGCGCCGCGGTGGAGTTCCCGTGCCGTCTGACTTAGCTGCGGGACGGTTGTTCCGTTTCCAACTATGACGACCGACTGTCAGCACAGAGCCAAGACCAAACGGGACGTGGCTGACGGTTCAAGGTTCTTTTGCATTGCCTGGTCCCTAGATGATGATCGATGCAGACAGGGGGTCGGCTGGTGAGATGCACATCAGAAGCCCACGTCGACGTGAAAACGTCTTCTGTCCACTCTGAATCCAAGAAGCCAGCATTTTGCCTTTCAAGAACGGGAATCCTTCGCAATAAGATGCGGCAAGCATAACACGTATCGTTTCTCCAGGAAATTTTTCGAACTGAACCTTATCGCCATGTGTCGTCGGCAAATTGCTGGGATCAGTGGCTATATGCAGTGTCTGTGTGCACATGGAAAAACTGGCTCGTCGTCCCACTTCTCCAGAGTCGGCTTGACCATGGGTCCAGCCCCCAGCACTTGGGTCATCTAAAGCCGCCGTATTACCATCATTGAGTCGTCGGCTCGGCTTGTCGTGGCCTCTGCTTTGCCGCGGCATGTTGAAAATTTCCTCGATCATACGAACACACTGTGGCTCGTAAAACTGTTTTCTCCCCAAGAAAATCCGTCTCGCCAAGATCCGGTGGCGCGATTTAAGTTGCTGCCGGCAGAACGATGTTACGCTGCTGTGGAATGCAGCTGTCAGAGGGTAGTATTTTCTACGTTTTGACTGTCCTGCTTCCACCTCGGCCTAGGCCGTCAGCCACATGGCACGGCCTGCAGCAGGGGCGCCGCGATGAAATGCCTGCCGCGTTTGCCAAGACTTGGTGAAGCTCACGATCGAAGAGCTTTTTTTTCTATGCAGGCGTCTCGCCAGTAATCGGGTACTCTCGGCCATTGTGATGCCGCAGGGGACTGCTGCAGCATCCCGGGCAACGGTTCGCCTACGGTCCCGATATAGCTTCTTCTACCCGCGGGTACTAGCCGGTCTCTACCAACTGAACCATCGTTGACAGTAGCACTTGTGGGGCTTTAACATCATTTTAGTGAAATGGAAAGTTCAGATGAACTTTTGGCTCCCGCTTCCTCAGTTCCTTGGACCAGGACCAGGATAAGTCGAGTATCCTCACAAATCCAAGCTATGGGCAGCGATCTACACATGATTGGAGGCCAATTGCTATGCTAAGCGCTAATTGATGCTTGGGTCCTAACTTTGTAGACTAAGTCTCCCATGTCGAGCATCGCACCAATGACCTATACACATCACTTTCCGATAATATGATATAGACTGCGGTATCACCTTTGCATATGTCGTCACCAAGAAGTCAGGGACAAACTACAGTCTCATGTATGCCGGGGTGTAGCCTTGCCAATTGGATGTGGCCCATTCAGAGCATTTACTGCCACAAGTTCCCCTATGTCCAAGACTCATCACGTTGAGATGTGCAAAGCTGAGGTCATCCGGCATGCACGGAATCGACTTCTTTGCCCAGTCCCTCTCACCACTGCCGTCATTGTCGACGCACGAGGTCGGGTCAGCCTCGGCGAGAAAGAACTCTCCATGAGGCGGAGCTGTTGACTCTTTTCACCCCATCAGCCAAGCATCAGGTGAGCCGGATGTTTTCGACCTCTCAACTATTGTGGACACGCGTTTTTGCTCAAGCTCGAATGATTACTTTCAAGTTTGTGTTACACATGGGATAGAAATTTTCTTTCGCCTAGTCTTGTTTCGAAACCTTGCGATCGATGCAGTACCATGCAGGGAAAGGTACGTTGCGGTATGTGGATGCAGGTCAGGTAGGTCACGCTCTGCACCGAAGCGGAGAACAGTCGTCTATCGAGCGTCCAGAAGGATCCCGGTCTCCACTCGGCTGCCTTTCTAAATTTAATGAATCTACTGACTAATGAGTACACCGTTCTAAGTTGGAGAACTTCTTGAAGGACTCTGACTTCAAAGCCCGAAGATGCCGTAGGACTGGGGTCGGTCTATTTACAAACGCCTAGTACATATATTTGTAAATATACCGCGTGCGGAATCAATGCCACGAGTTGACTCCACTATGCCCAAATCCATGTAAGGGCAGTTCCGTGCGTGGTATTATATTCATAGACAAGAATCCGTCGGCACACGGCACTGAAGACTTCATTCTTTTCACGATTCTGGTTCTTCCATACCCAAAGATTATTCGATTCTTCTGTCATGTTCGGCACCTTTGGCACCACGTCTCTTTACCAAGATGACATGTGCCTACTCTCAGGGCCGCCCAGCGGTGATGGTACCACTGCGTCCCCCAAAAAGGCGCCCATTCCAGTGTGTGTATATCCGGTGACCAAGAGCCAAGAGGGCATGTGGGTGGAGTTTCAGACAGATCCCTTGAGTACGAAGTACAATCTTACTTTGGAATGGGATCTACTACGAAATCGAACAGGGGCAACACCTCTCATCACCGATATTCTTCAAGGTGAGTTCTTCCATTCTGTCTCTGTGGCTGCTCTATTAATCCTTTCACAGTAATACAAAAGGTTACTACACGACATGCTACCTTGCGATCCATGTTCTCTGTCATCGACGGCAAACCTCATCTGGAAGAATATACCGCAGAGGATGTCGATCCGGAGATTCGCATCGTGTACCGCGAATCATCAGTCATCTCGGAACGCGCCATGACCCAAATCTTACGAAAGCCATTCACACTTCAATACGAGCTCCCTGCACGTTGGGTAATCTTGCAAGATGCGAAGGCATTCAGAGTCTATTTGGTTGGCCATCACATCGTCGTCGACGGCCAGTCTATGACCAACATTTCACGCGAGTTTATTGAATTGTGGGATAATCCCGACGCCGTCCTTCCGCCCGTAGTTGGGTTCAACACCATGCATATGACAGAGGTGAGCTGAAGTCGCTATTGAATTCAAGTGATATCGCTAAGTGGAAGCTGTAGCGAGCGTGGGCCAGATCACAGACGTATTATGATAATCAAAAGGTTCTTCTTGACCAAGCCCGAGGCAAGAGCAACAGTTCATGGCCGAAAGAAGTTTCGAAGCCTAGTACATCCAAAGAGAGCTATAGGGAGATTGATTCTTGGTGCACGTTTCCCAAATCGGTAAGCTGAGCACATTATATGGTTGCCTCCTCGTCTTTGTTGGTACGACATGTCTGACAACTGGGCCAGGAACTCGACGTTTGGAGTCAGTTATTTAGAACCTCGTGGTTTCGTGTCGCTACTGCACTGGTAGGTTTGCTCGTCATTGACAAGACGCGCCCACCATTTGGTCGAGATGAGGTGCTCTCCGTCGGGTTCGGCAGCCGCCCCAAGGAGATGGGGGCATGCGTTGGCCAGTTTGCCAACGCGCTACCGGTGAAAGTTCCTCTGTGGAACGCTCTCCATAAGTCGGACGGGTCGTTCAAGGCCCTTGTTGCCGCCGTGGGTAAGAACATCAGCGCTGTCAAGAGGGCTGAGTTGTTCCCAGCTGTGGACGTTGTTCGATCGTGCCGCAGCTTGAACATCGACTACGAGCCACCAAAGGTTGCCGTCACCTACTCCCCGAAGCTTGCCAAGTCGGAGTGTCGCTTGTTCCCCGTCGAGGGCTCTTGGGACTTGTTTTTCTGCTTCCTTGAGTATGAGGACGATGTGAAGCTCGGCGTAAGAGATAATCTGATCCTGAGCAATTATCAGGTCTGACAGGTGTAACAGGTCATATACAACCCCTCGGTTTTCTCCAGAGCAGCTTTGAGGAGCATGAAGACGCAGTTCGACCACCTAACTGTCTTGAGCAAAATTGACAAGGTCCAGCTGGTGGACATGCTCGGCTGGCTTCCGCAATATCCTAGTCTGCCAACAGCACCGGCCAAATCGCAGGCCAATCCTGTCAGACACGTCCACCAATGGTTTGACGCCCACGCACAGAGCAGCCCCAATAGCTTGGCCCTATTCTCTGCCGAGATTGGTAAGTCCATGACATATGGACAGTTATATGCTTCTACGGAATTAAAAGCCAAATGTAAGCTTCCTGCGCCGCGAGTAGGTCTTGCCATGTACTGATCTACGACGCAGACTTGAGGGCACGCAACGTTCGCCGCGGAGACAAGGTTCTCATTCACATTCGGCGTGGCTTCGCAATCCTTGAATGGATCTTAGCTTCTCTCAAGTGCGGCGCCGCATTTGTATATCTCGACCCTGAGTTTACAGAGCACCAACGAACTGCGGTAATGCAGAATTGCAAGCCTAGCTTGGTTATTGATGAGGTCTCGGCTCAAGAAGCAGCGACTAGTAGCCTCGATGCTTCCGACGAGGCAAACGACTGTCTCGACGCATCAAAATACGGCACTGCAGATGAAGACCTTGCATATATAATCTACACGTCGGGCTCGACAGGTGAGCCGAAAGGCGTCATGATCGAGCACGGCAGTCTAGCAGCATTCGTACGAGCATCGAAGGATGTATTTGAGGTCGGCTTCGGTACTCGCGTCCTGCAGCTGGCGTCCTTTTCGTTCGACGCATCCATTTTGGAATGGAGCAACGCGCTATGTACCGGAGCTTGCCTATGCTTTGCCGAGTATCCCAAACAACTTGTCGGCGAATATCTCGCGGAGGTTATTGAGAAGAATGAGATCACATTCTTGCAAATCACTCCAACGGCTCTGGAAACCCTACCCTTGATCACGGAATTGCCCAGTCTGCGACAGATCTCCCTGGGAGGAGAGGCACCGTCGCGCGAGATATTCGCCAAATGGCACTCTCGCGTCAACCTTGTCAATGCATACGGACCAACTGAGGCAGCTATCGCAGTGTCGTTCAACAAGATGGACAAGTCACAGGAACTTCCGGAAGTCATCTCAGCCGGCCGCCCTAATCCCCAGACGGACGTCTACATCTGCTCCGAGGGCTTTGGACCCGTCCTCGGGCCGGGTATCGAGGGGGAGATTTGCGTAGCTGGACCTCAGATCGCGCGAGGATATTGCGAGAAGCTCGATATCACGGCCAAGAGCTTCGCGACGCATGCTAGCGGTATGCGCATGTACCGAACTGGCGACAGGGGCATGTTGCTGGATGATGGATCGGTGCTCGTCATGGGCAGAATGGACAGAGAGCTCAAGGTGCGCGGCTTTCGCATCGCGCCAGAAGAGATTGAGAATGCCATTCTGGACGCAGATGTTGGTGCCCAAGAGACTTCGGTTCAGCCGTCAGAGAATGGTCTCGAGATGCTGGCCTTTGTGGCCCCAAACACCGTATCATCCAGGCATCTCTTGGATGCTTTGAAAGGCATGCTGCCTAGTTACAAGGTTCCGTCGAAGATTCATCTAGTCGACAGCCTCCCAAAGAATGTTAACGGCAAAATCGATCACAAAGCTGTTAGATCCATGCGCAAGGAGCTCGCGCAGGCTGATGTTTCGGAGTTTGTGGAGTTTTTAGAGGAGGATAGCGACACGGATTTGGATGTCTGTGACCCAGCAGAAGACGAAAAGATTGTCGGACAGATTTGGCAGACCATCCTCGGAACGACGACTTGCCCACCGACTGAGGTCAATTTCTTCGACATTGGCGGCCATAGTCTCCTTGTCCCCAAGCTACACGACCAGTTGAAGGCCGCATTCCCCTCAAAAGCGGTCCGACTTGTTGACCTCTTCCACCAGTCCACCATCAAGAGCCAGACGGCTCTGTTTGGTGGCGGTAAGAAGCCAGCTCGTAGCGTTCGCCGCGCAGTCAAAGCCCGAATCATCAAAACGCCCATGTCGAGCTCCTCGGCCTCCACCGTCGACGAGTCTCCTGTTTTCACTCGTACGGCGGCGACTTCGGTCTCTGAAGCTCCCAACGCTCCAGAGGTCGCCATCATTGGCCTTGCGGGGAGGTTTCCAGGGGCAAAAAACGTCGATGAGTTTTACAAGATGCTGATGGACGGCCGGTCTGGTATCCGCTGTGCCGCCGAGACCGGCACGGAGCGTAAGACGCTGCCTGGGAATGTCTGGGTCTCCAAGGCGGGCGTGCTCGATGACATTGAGGACTTTGATCACGAGTTCTGGAACCTCACTGAGGAGGAGGCCACGGAGATGGATCCTCAACAGAGACTGTTTATGGAAGTGGCATATGAGGCTCTCGTGGACGCAGGCATCGACACGCGCAACATGCCTGGAGGGCGCATAGGTATCTTCGTTGGGTCTGCAAACCATGCCTACCATCTTTACACGGAATCAGTGGCATCAGACGCCTTCCTCCGCGAAAATCGGGGGTTTGTGGCACCATCCATCTCGGCGCGCACGGCATACCACCTCAACATTAGAGGCCCCAACGTCACGATTCAGGTCAACTGTGCTAGCAGCACGGTTGCTCTGTCGCAGGCGTTTGACGCCATCCGGCTTGGTCGATGCGACATGGCCATCGTGGGCGGTGTATCTGTGCAGCTCTACGAGTGAGTCTTGTGCAATAATCAGTCTTTTTTTTTCTTTCGAAGCACTAACGCCTTTTCAACAGAGGCGGTTACATCACACAAAAGGGCCAGATCTTCTCATCGCGTGGAGAGTGCAATCCGTTCGACGCGCGAGCGGACGGAACTGTCCCTGCAGACGCTGTCACCGCCGTTGTGCTGAAGCGATACTCAGCGGCGATTGCGGACAACACGAAAGTCTATGCCAAGATCCTTGGCACTGGCATTGGCTCGGATGGCGCGCTGGATAAGGCAGGGTATCAGGTGCCGTCGCCGCGAGGACAAGCAGATGTCATTAAGTCGGCGTGGGACGTGGCTAGTTTGTCTCCCGATAAACTCAAATACGCTGAGTGAGTCGCGTCTTCGCATATCGCCAGATGTCGGATACTAATTGCGCATGAATAGGATCCATGGAAGCGGTACTCCCATCGGAGACGCCTTGGAGCTCGAAGGCCTGAGTTTGGCAATGAAAAAGCTTGGTGGCGGTAGCAAGTGCTTCACGGTAGGGTCCACAAAGGGCAACATTGGGAATTGCCAGGCATGTACAGCGAATCCTGAGCTAACAAAGACTTGGCTAACGGTGTTCCAGCACACTTCCGGACTTGTGTCGCTCATCAAGCTGTGTAAGTCAATGCAGGCCGGCGTTGTACCTGCCACTAAGGGTCTCGATCAGCCAAACCAGATGATCAACCCGGACTTGCCAATCACCCTGGCCAAGGAACAAACTCGCCTTGATACCGAAGACATCTTGGCCGTTTCCGCTGCGGGATGGGGTGGTGTAGACTCACACGTCGTGCTGGGCTACCCAAACCAGCAGCTGCTCAAACGCACCACAACGTTGATCCCCAAGTCAACATTCAAGCGCAAGAGCCTGAAAGCACCGCGGTTGAGGCCATTTGCAGTAGCTGAGAGGCAGCCAGAGCAATCTTTGGCTGCCATTGTGTTTGCAAGCTGTGCATCAGACATTTTTGGTGTCGAGATCGACGCTGATTCGGACCTGAAGCAACACGGCCTGGACAGCAAGTCATTCACTACCTTGGTGGGAAGAGCTGCAGAGCAGCTCTCTGGGCCCCCGGTGGGGTAAGATACCTTGATCTGACCCTTTCTGGATCGCAAAGCTGACGAATATAATAGAGTCAAAGGACTGCTTCTGCCCGAGTGCACGCCGCGTTCTCTCGCGAGGATTTATGACGAGCAGCTCGGCGCATCCTCGGCCACAGGCGTCTCATCCACGATCATCCAGCCAGGCAAAGACGTGATAGTCGTGTGTCTCCCTGGTTCGGGCGGAAGCTGTGCTGGTGCCACGCCGTTGCTGGAGCGGCTGCCCAAATGGGTGATGGTCATGGCTCTCGAACACCAAGGGGAAGACCCCACGAAGGCACATGTGGAGTCGTACCTCGACATCGTCAGACCTCACATTGGTTCCTCGAAGATTTTGGTCGTTGGAATCTCGCTTGGCGGCCTGTCTGCATTGCGTCTGGCGACCCTCCTCAGCAAAGGAGGCCATGTCGAGGGGCGAGGTCTGGGCGTGATTGCGCTGGACAGCCCTCCCATCGATTTGTGTCCTAGCCTCGGGGGAGTGAACGATGACATGATGTCTTCTGTTGGCCATGTCGCGTACATTGGGGGCGCAGCAGGCCTGGGCGGCACAGACCCGGCCGCCAAGTCGCAGTGGGAGGCTTTGCTGCCCCATTTGGCCACGCACCAGCTCGACTGCGGGCATTTCGACGTGTGGGGGAGATCACACGCAGCAGGCACTGCTGCCATCATTGAAGAGGTCATTGAGGCAATGAAGCAATGAAGACATAGTTTGGTCAGAATGTAACATGGCCGTGCTGTTTGTCACTTGCGGAGCTGGATTGATTGCTGCTGTCGGTGATAGATTGGCTGAAATTGAGGTGATGAATACTGGCAAAGATTGGCTTCTAGCTCGCGGCTGGGGTGCTACGCGCATATCTTGTGACTGTAACGAAACTTGAGGCAAAATAATAGAGATCTGTTGGTACTGTACGAGTACGGCTTCTTGGCGACTTTGCGAACGCAACAGGTTTATTATCCCCGAGGTTGAGATGCTCGGCAGTTGCGGGCCCCGCCTCGGTGAAGCCTAGGAAATTTGGTTCAGGTCGCGGCTACAAGCGTCATGGCTCAGCCTCTCGGCAATAAATCTCATCTCGGCGCCCGTCAAACTCTCACCCCCATACGCCTGCACCGGCCACACAGCTTCAGCTGCATCGGCGTTTGGCTTGGATTGGCGGGAGCGGTGTATTGTCATACAGAATTGGTCCTTGCTTGTTGCCGAATATAGTCGAGCCGCATCTTTCCGTCGACGCCACGTCCCGATCGCTTCACCGACAGTTCTTCACGGGCCACCGAGCGAGCCTCGGGGCACCTTCGGCCTTGGAACTTTGCTGGCACTGCATCAACCAAAAATGGCTACTCCAGACGAAAAGATCTCGTCTGCGGCCGCAGCCCCTAGGAAGACGCCGCTTGCTGCCCCCACGCCCGACAGCAAGCCTGTGCCGAGGCTGGAGCTGACGGAGGACCAACAGGCCAAGTACGGCGCGCTGCTGGACAAGGCCAAGGCCTTTGCCAACATCACCTGCGACAAGGAGAAGGACAAGTCAGGCCCGCTGACGGACCGCGAGCGTGTCTGGCTCACCCGAGAGTGCCTCCTCCGCTACCTGCGCGCCACCAAGTGGTCCGTCGATGAGTCGGCGAAGCGGCTGCTGTCGACGCTCGCCTGGCGGCGCGAGTACGGGCTTGACGACTTCACGCCCGAGTACATCTCGCCGGAGCAGGAGACGGGCAAACAGATTATCGTGGGCTTCGACCGCCAGGGCCGCCCGTGTCAGTACCTCAACCCTGGACGGCAAAACACCGACGCCAGCCCGCGCCAGATCCATCACCTTTTTTACATGGTCGAGCGCGTCACCGACATGATGCCGCCAGGCGTCGAGATGCTGAGCCTCATGATCAACTTCAAGCCCAGCAAGAGCCGCCAGAACACAAGCGTACCGCTGGGGACGGCGCGCGAGGTACTGCACATCCTGCAGAACCACTACCCAGAGAGGCTGGGCAAGGCACTCATCATCAACGGTAAGCCTACACAGACAAGCTCCCACTCATCCACACCTTGTTCACCCACTCACCCCCATTCACTGGCATCATGTTGTTTCCAAGTTTTTCTTCTCCAAAGACCAACCCCGTTAACGAGCGTAGTGCCATGGATCGTGTGGGGCTTCTTCAAGCTCGTCACCCCTTTCATAGACCCCGTTACCCGCGAGAAGCTCAAGTTCAACGAGGACATGAAGCAGTATGTACCACCGGAGCAGCTGTGGAGCGCGGACTGGGGCGGCGACATGGACTTTGAGTACGACCACGCCGTGTACTGGCCCGCGCTCAACAACATGTGCCGCGAGCGACGCGATGAGAAGCTGGCACGGTGGACGGCGGGGGGCAAGGAGATTGGTGAGTCGGAGGTGTACCTCGCGGGCGGTACCGACGTGAGCGTCACGGGCTACACGTACGTGGCCAAGGCGGTTGGCGGCGAGTCCGAGGCGGCCGCCGGCGAGACCAACGGGAACGGGACGACGAGCGTGGATGTGGACGCCGTGCAGGAAAAACTGGCTGAGGCCAAGCTGGACGGTACGGCGGTTGGGGACAAGCATGCGGTGGTGGATGCTGCTTGAGAGAGGTGTGCGTGCGTGTTGGTGCTTTGTTGGAGGCCTTGCCGGGGGACCTCGAGCGAGGTACGGCTTAGATGCGGTAGACGTACGAACAAGTGTGCAATGCGTACGAGTGGACCAGTGGACCTCGACCACGTCGTCGGATGCTTCGAATTGGCTCCAGGCCTCAGAATGTGAAGACAATCACGGTCTGTGCCAGAGTCGGTCCGTTGCCCTGCAACATCCACCTACAGACCTGTGGGTGGAAGCATGTTAGCGATGGCCAACAAGGAGATGCTGAGTGGTTGCACGCGCTGCCCGCCAGACTGGCCCAGCATTGTGACTCTGTTCACGTTGCGGCTTGAGGAAAGGCGCGCAAGGTCTGACTTTACGAAGAGTCCACGATGCTGCTCTAGCGTTGTTGTCACCTTTTTAAGGGACAGGGTTCTGACGTGTCCGCACTGCCCAAGGTAGCACGCAGCCAGAGCAGGGAGGCGGAGGCTCAGATGCAGCCGCTGCAGCCAGGGCAGCATCGTGGTGGAGACATGGATCGAAGCCGACCTCAGTCAGCCCCAGCTGCATCACCGACTGACCAAAGCATGCAGCATCGACGAACGGCCGCATCAGAACGGCCAGGCCATACGCTGCCACGCCCTGTCGAGTCGCCAGGGGCTCCAAGTTGTTGCGCCCGACTACTGAGGCGAAGACCTTGCCGCATGGAAATTGCAGGCCGCTCACTGCCACGTGATGCACAATGGTGGACTGACAGACGTGCGATACGGCGAGTGGTATTTCGACTTCCCACGACTGCCGCTCCACGTCGCACCGCAGCCAGCTCCGGGGCCCGCAGCATGTCTCGCTCTCCGGGCCAGGGTCATCTGAACGGCGGTAGCCAGTCGTCGTTCAGCGTTGGACGCGAGCGACCCGACGGCGCCTCGCCGATTTGCTGGTGAGCTGTGTCGGCGCCGTGCGACGTCGTGCTTGGGATCGCCGCGGGACCGAGTGCTGTCGGGTCACGATAGGCGCAGCGCACAGGCCCGAAACGGTGATACGGCGCTGCGGCACCATTAGGCGGCCATGCGAAGACCAGCAGCGACAAAAGGTCCGGCTCGAGCCAAGACGGCGTGAACGGCTGTGAAGTCCTCAACACGAGACGGTCGCCTCAGCCCTATGCCCAGGCAACTACCGGCTACGCCCGGCTCCAGGGTCAGCGATACATCGAGAATGGATATCATCAGCCCGTAAGCATCAAGTCCTAGAGTCATCGCGGTGGCAGTGACCAGGCGCTAGCCCCGAATCTCGCCAGAGGGCCACAGTCACCGAGACAGGGTGTCGAGCAGACGCAGCGCACGCGCGTCCGCCCGCATGATGCCTGGATGCCTGCCCAAGCGGCGGCCGCTGGTGGTGGGCGAGGCCGCCCCGCAATTCGCCGCAGCGCATCTCACAGCGCGGAAGCGCCCAATGGTGCGCATCGCCGCCGTCGCCACCACGTACGAGGCGCCGGCGCTGGGTCTGCGTCGCAGCAGAAGCTCGGACTTGCACCTGTATGTGCCTAGATTTCCGAGGGTGCGCCACGGGCAGGCATGCGCGCTGATGCGTCGCCCCGATGCCACCACGGAGCCGCCCGACTACATAACGAGGCCGCCGCCCCTCCGACGGACAGAGGACAGGGCTGTGGCACTGCGACGCGTTGCCGCCAAAGGTTTCTCGGCAAGTGCAGCATGGCATCGGTCATGGACTCGCTGGCCAAGATGGGCCTCCCGTTCCTGCAGCAGAACGCCGGCAACGCCTCCGCCTTCAACGGATCCGGCCCCACCCCGGGCCCGTCTGGCACCGCCGCAGGCCCGTTCCCGCCCGGCATGATGGACAGCATCCTCGTCACCGCGGGCCACGCCTCGCCGCTCATGCAGCTCGTGCTCTTCGTCTACCGTCAGCTTGGCGCACAGCTCGGCCTGGACCCGTCCGTCGTGCTCACGGTGCTCGGCCTGCTGTGGGGTGTGTCTAAACTCGGCTCCCAGGCCTGGTCCCACGCCATGGGCTTCGTCGATAGCCATTTCATGTGCGCCATGTATGTGTCCGAGTACGACCATATCTATACGCAGCTGTTGAAGTGGCTCTCGCAGCAGCAGAGCATCCGGAGCAGCCGCTACCTCATGGCTCAGACGGTGTGGAAGAGCGCCTGGGAGGAGGAGGAGGAGCTGGAAAATTCCTTGTATTGGACCGACGGGGATGACGGCGAAGGAGAGCCCAAGTACCTCAACTTCTCCAACCAGGCCGCGAGATCAGTAAGCAATGCTGTCCCATTTGTGCCCTTGAAAGCACGCACGAGTTGACATGCTCCTTTTCAGGGTCCGCGATACGTCCCGGCCATGGGCGCCACCAGCTTCTGGCACAACGGCACCTACTTTTGCGTCTACCGCAGAAAGGAGTCACTCATGAGCACGAGCGGTTGGGGCACTATGAAAGATCTGGAGGAGATTAAGATTTCGTGCTTTGGTCGCTCGATCGGTAAGCATGCTAGCGACGAGACGGGCTTATGGAGCCGCTTTCTGACCTTGCGTGATGCAGAACCTATCAAGAAGCTGCTAGCAGACGCAAAGATAATGTACTATCACGATACCTACCGCAAGACAACCATCTACCGCCCAAAGCAAAAGGAAATGCGCCGCGACAGCAGCATGTGGCAGCAGGTAGCCCGTCGTCCAGTGCGTCCCATGCGCACCGTCGTGCTCGACTCGATGGAGAAGCACAGCGTGCTCGCCGACGTCAATGAATATTTGCATCCCTCGACGCCACGGTGGTATGCCTCGCGCGGCATTCCGCTCCGACGCGGATATTTGTTCCACGGGCCGCCGGGCACGGGCAAGACAAGCTTCTCCTTTGCGCTGGCTGGCGTCTTCGGGATCGACATTTATGTCATCAGCCTGCAAGACGTCAATGTGACCGAAGAGGACCTCGCGGCGCTTTTCACGAGGTTGCCGCGCAGGTGTATCGTTCTCCTGGAGGATATTGACACGGCCGGGCTACGGCGGGACACGGACGCGGACGCGGACGCGGAAGCGGATGTGAAAGCGAAAGAGAACGAGAACAAGGACGCGACTGGAGAAAGTGCCAAGACATTGACAAATGGCGTAAGTGGAAATCATAAAGGGAAGGCCGGCAAGACGGACAAAAAGGACACGAAGAAAAAGAGCAAGAAGGAGGAAGTCAAGAAAGAAGATACTGAGTCAGAAGACGGCGGCGGCGGCGACGATGACAGCTCCAGCTCCTCGGATAGCGAAGAGGAAGCTAAGGCAAAGCGAAAGGCCAAAGCAAAAAGGGACGCACGCAACGGGCACAAGAGCAAAAAGACAATCGCGCTGGAGAGCATCTCGCTGTCGGGTCTGCTCAACGCCATCGACGGCGTGGCCTCTCACGAGGGCCGTGTGCTCATCATGACGACCAACAAGCCTGAGTCGCTTGATGAGGCCCTCATTCGCCCAGGCCGCGTGGACGTACAAGTGGCGTTTATGAATGCGTCGTCTACCCAAGCCTCGGAGCTGTTCTACCGCATGTACGAGGCATCATCTTGGGCGCGGGCGCGGCAACAGAAGGGGGCAGAGATGCAGCTGACAAACGGCCATGCAAAGGACAGTGGCAACAGCACCGGTGGTGGCACGAGCATCAACAAGTTTGCGCTACCCGGGGGCGACGAGCTGCAGGACGTCTCTGAGGCGGAGATGAAGGGCATTGCTGAAGAGTTTGGGCGGCGGATCCCGGAAGGCACGTTCTCGCCCGCCGAGATCCAGGGGTTCCTGCTGAAGCGGAAGAAGAGTCCGCGCAAGGCGCTCGAGGACGTGACGGCGTGGGTCGAGGCGTCTTTGAAGCAGAAGGAGACGAACTCCAAGGTGCTGACGGTGCAGTAGCAGCACTTAAAGGGGGCGTTCAGGTAGCTCTGGGAGGGAATTGGGTGAGAGAGGCAATAATTTGGCACGGGAAACAGAAAGCTTGAGGCTCGATCGCAGCTTCAGGAGCGGTATGATTTCGAGGGCGGGTGCATAGGCTCGACACGGGATATAAAGTGCGCCGGCATAGCTCATGAGTAATGAAGTCATAAATCGGAGGGCTTACATATGCACACTAGATGCGGCAGAGGCTCCAGTGGACCCGGCAGTTGTAGCAAAGAGCAGCCCATGGACGTCTTGCATTAGCCATCTTGTACGCGTCGGGTTGAGATCTGGTCAAACAATCGACGTCACCCCCGGCGCCGGGGGCCTGATCGGGGGGGACCCACCAACCCCACGTTCCGCCAACAATGCAGGCCTAAATTCGACCTCAACCCACCCTCCTCAGCCTTGACTTCAGCCTTGACAGCCGAGACGTCCTCGAGACAGTACGATCGAAACAGACCCGGCGACACTGCGGCCGCCGCCCACCTCCTGAAGAGCGCATCGAGCGATAGCACAGCGCATCTCAGCGCAGCGCATCGCAGCGCAGCCACGATAAGGCGCCCGCAGCCATGGCCAACCCGCAGCCAGGCGCGGCCCCCCTCGCCAAGGACACAGGCCTGCGAGTCCCGAGCAACGGCAAGACCATTTACCATCGGTCTCTGAACCGCACCAAGACGGCCGAGCTGAGCCAGGCGAGCTTCGCCTACCTCTTTGGCGAGATGGTGACGTATGCGCAGCGCCGCGTCAAGGGCATCCAGGAGCTCGAGCAACGGTCAGTCCAACGCCAGGCGTCATCGCTGTCTTGCTCTCCCAGCTCGCGCAAACAAGGCTGACCAGGTACTTACCAACCAGGCTCAACCTCCAAGGCCACCCCATCGGCGTCAAGCTGCTCGACTTGCTCCTGTACCGCGAGCCCCCGCGGACGCAGCTGCGGCCCCTGACCATCATATCGCTGCTGCACCTCATCAAGCAGAACGTCTGGCAGCACCTCTTCGGGCGGCAGGCCGACCGGCTCGAGAAGTCCAACAACCCGGACACGCCCGACGAGTACATGATCATCGACAACGAGCCGCTCGTCAACCAGTACGTCAGCGTGCCGCGCGAGATGAGCCAGCTCAACTGCGCCGCCTTTGTCGCCGGCGTCGTCGAGGGCGTCTGCGACGGCGCCGACTTCCCCGCGCGCGTCACGGCGCACACGGTCGGCGAGGGCGACATGTGGCCCGGCAAGACGGTCTTCCTGGTCAAGTTCCGCCCCGAGGTGGTCGAACGGGAAGGCTTCCTCGGCAAGAGTTAAGGGGTGGTGGGAACTGGGCGTCGATGAGCCTGATGGCTTTGGAGTTGGGGCGTTTCTGAGGGATGAAATTGAGCGGTACATGGCATATGCATGGGGTAGCCGCTGCGTTCGTCACGCGAGCTTAGATTCTGTAAACAGCGTAATGCTGCTCGCATTGAGTCGATCTATTTATGCAACCTTGATGGCCATTCTGGGCTCCACGGCCTCTATAATTCAATTGCCGTGTTCATGAAGTAATATCAAAGCCTGTCATATGTATGCCGGAAAAGAGAGAAAAGCAAGAAAACACGCCGCCCCGGCGATAACAAAAGACAACCTGCGCCAACCATCCACGCCGTCATTGAACCGTTATCACGCACACATCGACCATACAAGGTACTGCCCGGACCGACGTCGCCTCACCGCGGCAGTCCCTTTGGTGCTCCACTGCCCGATGCTGCCGCCGCTGCTGCTGCCACGGCGCTCGGCCCAGCACCAGCGCCCGGGCCCGGGCCCTTGTTCATCAGGTCCGCCAGGCCGAGGTCTTTCCATGCGGGCTCGTTCACCTTTTGCGTGGCGCGCTGGATGCCAAAGGCAGCATGCTGGTCAGGCACCACGTCGTCCTCGTCCTCAGGGTTGATGGGCTGATGCTGGGGCGGGACGTAGATGTCATCCTCGGGCAGCTTGTCCTTGCAGAAGTCCTCAAAGAGGTCGGCATCGCCGGGGCGGTGCATGTGCACGTAGGTGAAGCATGAGTCCTTGTTCTGGGGTATGTCAGCTTCATGGAATTTTACGCAGGATATGGATTGCCGCCAAGGGCTGAGGGACGGATTTGGTGACAGCGTGAGGTGACATCAAGGGAAGAGCGTGTGATGGTGATTGATGAGCCAGGCGCGAGCGTACCATCTCTGCTGCGGGGACTCGCTGTCTGTTACCGTGAGATTTATAGAGATTCAAATACCGAGCATTGACGACTCATAAGTAGGCTAGAAATTTCGGCGAGGAGAGATGTTGGGTATGGACCTTCGCGATGGTTGCTCGTGTTGAGGTCAGGTTCAAGTTCCAGTGAACGGCAGGTCAACGCGTGGTGGAGAGGTGGGGCTGCCACCAACCACAGCAGCTCCAACTCCAACCAAAGACGTCCCTTCAAGAACCGTCCAACCTGTCTTTGCGCATACTCTGACCTAAAATCATCTCAAATTACTCATGTGTCCTCCATACTCCAGTTCTCTTTCGTCGGAAGCGGCACCGCAGCGACATGAGTCGTGCAACAGCTTCACAGGCCGGACAGTCTGGGGCAAAGCGATTCCAGGTCCCTAGGGCATGTCAGCGTTGCAAGACCCTCAGGAGAGGATGTGACGAGCAAAGGCCGTGCAAGAGATGCATGCGAGCTGGACTGGGTGAGCAGTGCATTGCCTCCTCCGCACCAACGTGGACGCGTGCAAATCTCGTGTCTGAAACGGCTGCCGTACAGAGGAGAGTGGTTGAGTTTGCCCAGGCCCCCTTGGTCGACACAAGCGCCCAACTTTTCTTTGAGCATTTCCACCCGACTATCCCCATTCTGACGCCCGACTACGTGGCACGCTTGAGGGCGGTTGCGCTGTCTTCGAGCCCTGATGTCGAGGCTTGCAGCCTGCTTGTGGCTATGTGCGCCCATGTCTTCCTGCACTTCGAGGCGGCCGGCAACGAGATCCCGTCAAGCCCTAAGATACGATCCCAGGACCCGGAAATTACCGGACAGTCTCTCTTAGAAGCAGCATTGGCAGCTCATAGAAGCTTTCACTGGGACTCTGCTCCCTCCTTGGATCGATGCCTGCTGGCGTTCTTCTTATACGCTGGCAAAGCCAGTCTTGCGCGCCACAGTCAGGCATTTCTCCTTCTTCGAGAGGCTACTTCCCTCTGGTCTCTGGTCAACGATCAGAAACACAGTGGAAACTCTAGCGACGCCCTACTCGACCGGCTCTTTTGGGTCCTGCTCATATCAGAACGGTCGCATGCCATTCGATACGACCGCTCTATCACGCTGCAAATCACTTCCCGCACCCAAGACATTGATGCCCGAGATCCCTCTCTTTCCGGATTTTGGAGCCTGGCCGCTCTCTTCCGACCTATTGACTCGGCGTTCATGGCCATGAAGAATGATGAAATTACTACTTCGCTCCCTGCATCTACAGTGCTAGACGAGGCCGAGAGGGTCATCAACGCTGCGGTCCCACCGTCTGCAAGGCTGAAAGACATGCAAAAGTCCAACTTGCGGATCACAAGCCTTTGGCTGCGGCTTATTATCTGGCAGCTTCGCCTCCGTCTCGGTCTCTTGACTGAGACGTCGTACCACAACAGCCTAACTTATCGGTACCCCCTCGAAATAGCAAAGGAGCTCACGTTGTCCACTCGCGACCTTCCAATTCAATCCATACACGTACATGGAATTGGCCTTACCGAAAAGCTTTACGATATTGCTTCCGCAGTTGTGGAGGTACTGGCGCGGGTTCCACACTCCCCGTCCATTGATAGAGCAGCGGCCATCCAAGGTCCCCCGGAGCATCAACTTGCCTATATGAGGCACTTGATTCTTCAATTACCTGGCGGACAGACCGTTTACAACGATCTACTCGAGAAGCACATGCATCAAGCTCTGCCAAGCTCGATCCTACAAGGAGTCATTTCGCCTTAGAGGCTCGGAGAATTCCTGGAACCAGAGGCTTTACATCTTATCAAGACCATCAACAATATCAATTAATCGGTTAAAGCTTTGCACCCGCACTAATTCCGCTGTTCTATATGCGTTGCATTCACCTTGCTGTTCCCAAGCTCACCCGAGTATGGATCGACATGAGTTGTTGCAAACTTTCTTGCTGGAACTTCTCCCTCAAAGAGAGCATCGAGCTCGGCGTAGGTGCGGTCCTTTGGCTCCGGCAGTCTAAAATACACCCAAAAAACGGACATGAGACAGGTTCCCGCCCAGAAAAACGCTGAGCGAGCGCCCCAGTTCCACGCCGTGGACGAAAGCTGGTAGTTTGTCATGACATTGACAAAGATGTTGCTCGCGTTGTACGCCGCGCGGGCCAGCACAATGGTCTTGGCTTTGAGCCTGGTAGACGACAGTTCAGAGATCAAACTGTATGTCACGGGACCGACGGAAATGTCGTAAACAAAGGTGAAAACGATGAGCAGCGCACCAATGGCCCAGATCGAGTTGTTGTTCTTGGAAAAGGACAAGCATCCGACTATTATGAGGAGGAGGCATTGGAAGCAAAGACCGCCGAAATGAATCTTTCGTCGTCCGACTTTCGACATGAGGATCCAGGACGCGGCGGTGCCAACCATTCCAAGTGCGTACTGGCCCATAGAAAGCGAAAAAGAATTTTTGGGATCCATTCCGGCTTGCGTCAAGAAGTAGGAGAAGTATCCCATGAGGTTTTGACCTCCCAAGGTTTGGACAAGCCAAATTCCAACCACGATCTCTGTTCGGCGAAGGTCCACGCCCAGGAAGCAGTCCTTATATGAGACTCCTTCCTTGAGTTGCTTCTCCGTCTCGTTGGTGTGCTCAATCATGGCGAGAGTTTCGTCGGCATTAAAGTCCGGTTGGTTGCGAGACGTCAGTCGGAGTAGGGACCTTTTCGCCGCAGTTCTGTCGTTCTTTCGCATATGCCACCATGGGGATCTATCAAGTTTAGTATTTGCAACTCGCCGCCCATGTGTGTTTCAAGATTGGACTTACTCTGGAGCAAAGAGCACTCCAAGCAATATTGGAACCGGCCATACCCACTGGACGCCGAAGGGAATTCTGTATGCCCACTCGTCGTTACGGCCAGCAGAGCCACTATTGACCGCAGCAGCGAAGAATTGGCCAATGACCCAGCACATATTGATGAAGGTGGTGAGATATGGTCGGAGAACAACCGGGGCAACCTCAGAGGCGTACGCCGGTGTTACACTCTGAAATGCGCCCCATGGAATTCCTAGAATGGTCAGCATCGCACATTTTGGGTAATTGACCAAGACACTCTGGAGTGGCATCTTACCACAAAGAACCTCGCCGACGACCAAGACTTGAATGTTTGGAGCGAAGAATAACACAAAGACGAAAGCGATCATGAGCAGCAGGAATCCGGCGGTGGTCTTTTTGTATCCGTACCGATCGGCCGTCCAACCAGCGAGAATCAAGCCGATAACCTCGCCGGCGCGCGCTCCATTGGACAATCCGGATTGCCACGCGGCAGAGATGCTGTACTTGCCGTTGGCAGGATTGTATGACCCGTACTTCTTGTTGAAGGCCGGCGAAGCGTATAGGTTTCCGAGGAGAGCAAGGTCATAGCCCTCCATGATAAGCGTAGAGGACAGCAGAACCGACCAACCGATTGCCTTTGGGTAGGTCTTAATGGCCTGTAACAGACTCATCCGATGCTCCGAAGCGGCGCCATGCTTTGCCTCGGCCGTGAGTCCTTCTGGCTTGAGGGTTTCTTCGTGAACATGGCGTGTGTCGATGCCCTTGGCCGCGGACACGACATCATGCTCGCCAGCCATGGTGGACGTTAATCCAGGGTATAAATGTAACAAGGGAGATCAACCAAGAGAGACCGACGGCGCAAGGAGTTGCTGCTTGAGCATGGTCAAACTGAGGCGGAATTTCGTCTCTATTTAACTTTACCGCCGACAGTTTGTCTGGGTTGCGCATGCATGGTCTCCCCACGCAGCCGGCTCTTACCGAGCGCTTCAGGTGGAGATTGACAATGAATCGTACGGACCAAAGCACGTGGCCCATGGGGAATCCTGGAGAATACAGGATATGGGTCGTGGGGTTGCAGCATTACTGAACTTCCCCGGCCCTGGGTGAGAGAAAACATAGTACTAGTCCAGGTCATCCGGTACCGGGCGAATTTAAGGTTGCAGGGGGCCCTTGACTATCTACAGGAGCATCCGCTTCCCCGTGGAACGTGGGCCAGTCAGAGGCCAAGAATGCTGTTTGATGCGCGGAGTCTAGCGGAGTATTGCTGTCTTTGAAGCGGAGTCTCCGCACCGCCAATACTGACGCGGGGATGGCTTCGAACTCGGTGGCGGGCTTCTCCTGTTCACAAGCCTCCTCAACACCCTCACGTGCGGCATTTGCGGACTGCGAGCGGCATACTTGGTGGGCATGGTAAATCTCTTATTAAATCGTATGCGGCCGATAGCGATGTAGAAAAGCCACGGTTGCCCTGACCCCAGGGCTCTTCCCGCTCCTCCATACAAGCGACAACACCCCTCCTTAACGCCCTCTACCCACCCGGTCCTCGGTACGCCATACTTTGTAATGGGTTCCCTACTATGGGACACTGAGAACGGCCGTGTGGGCAACACTCCGTGGTGGAAAGATGCTACATTCTACCAAGTCTATCCGGCGAGCTTCAAAGACTCAAACGGTGATGGCTGGGGCGATTTGCCTGGTCTGATATCCAAAATCGACTATTTACAAGACCTGGGCGTGGATGTTGTCTGGGTGTCACCAATATTCGAAAGCCCTCAGAAGGATATGGGGTATGATGTGTCCGATTACCAGGCCATCTATGCACCGTACGGCACCGTCGAGGACGTCGACACGTTGGTCCAGCAATGCCACGCGCGCGGCATCAGGGTTGTCCTCGACCTCGTTGTCAACCACACATCAATCGAACACGAGTGGTTCAAGGAATCGCGCTCCTCTCGAGACAACCCCAAGCGAGACTGGTATATCTGGAAGCCGGCCCGGTACGACGGCAACGGAATTCGACACCCGCCGACGAACTGGAGGGGTTACTTTGCGAGCTCAACCTGGACGTGGGATGAGCACACACAAGAGTACTATTTGCATCTCTACGCCACGGATCAGCCTGACCTGAACTGGGAAAGCGCCGCCTGTCGAGAGGCTATTTACGAGAACACTATGCGATTTTGGCTGGACCGTGGAGTGGATGGCTTTCGCATCGACACCGTCAACAAGTACTCCAAGCGTCAAGACTTCGTCGACGCGCCAATCACCGATCCGCAGTCGCCGCATCAGCCTGCCCCCGAAATGTGGTGCAACGGCCCGCGGATTCACGAGTTCATCCATGAGATGAGCCGCAAAGTGCTTGCTCCTTATAACGCTGTGTCTGTTGGCGAGCTATCCAACACGCCGCATCCCTCGCAGGTCGTCCCGTACGTTTCGGCCGCAGCGGAGGAGCTCGATATGGTGTTTGAGTTTTCCGTGATTCGCCTTGGTACAGGAAACGGTTTTGGTGCCAAGTATGAGTACCAGCCATACCCATTGTCGAAACTCAAAGCCTTGACGCAGACGTGGCAGAGTTTCGTTGAGGGGACAGACGCGTGGACTACCGTTTTCTGTGAGAACCATGACAACGGCAGGGCGATTAGCCGGTTTGGTGACGACTCTACGCCCGAGGCGTGGCTGGAGTCTGGCAAGGCCATTGCTCTGTGGCAAGCGACAATGACCGGGACGCTTTTCCTGTACCAAGGCCAAGAGATTGGCATGGTCAACATGCCGACGACTTGGGGCATCGAGGAATATCGGGACATCGAGAGCCGGAACTTTTACGCCGAGGCGACGGAGTCTGGAAATCAAGAGCGCTTGGACGCAACGAGGAAAGGCCTGCAGATTTTGGCTCGGGATCACTCCCGCTTACCGTTCCAATGGGACGATTCTCCCAACGCTGGCTTCACCACGGCCGAAGTGAAGCCTTGGATGCGCGTTCACGACGGCTTCCGCTCCATCAATGCCACTCAGCAGGCTCAAGACCCGAATTCCATCCTCAGCTTCTACAAGAGCGTCCTTCAGCTGCGCAAAAAACACCGAGACGTCTTTATTCATGGAAGCTTCAAGCTTGTCGATCCGGACGACGAGCATATCTTTGCATACCTCAAAGAGGTGGCGGGCAAATCGCAGCAGCTGAGTCAAAAAGCTCTCGTGGTGCTCAACATGTCTCGAGAAATGAGGGCGTGTCCAGACCCTGCCCGGGCAATGAAATGCGAATCAAAGTATGTACGTCTCTTGGTGAGTACCACCGGGGATGATGGCGCGGGACTGAAGGAGGAACAGCCAGCCCTGTCAGCTTGGGAGGGACGGGTATATGTAAACTATGCCTGTCTGTAGCGTGGGGATCGGGAATTCGAGGAGGAAATGATGCTTCGTGTGAAGCTCGTCGAGCGGGCCCCCGATGCATTGATGACCAAAACGCACAGTCTGACTGGTGCAACCGAGGACGAATCGGACATTGAGAAATAGCATGTCAGACGCAATCTTTTGCGGAAGCCATGGAATTTTTATCCCTTCAGCTGCGCAGCACAGGTCCCTGCCAAGCGGGATCGTCGGGGGTCCCCGGACTCGACGCCGAGCATCAACCCAGTCAAGGCCCCACTCGTCATACGAGGAGTACCATGATGGCACCATCTGCTGTTGGCGAGCGCTGGCAGGCGCAGCTTCATTTGCCTGACGCGCGAGAATGGCCGAAGCCGTTCGATTCCGGCGATGACGACACGGGAGGGAAGCAGAATAAATAGCAGCACTGAGGAGTTCTTTGAGATGCAAATTCCGTTGCGATCCTGTGCTTTGTTTCGTATTCTTTCGCATTCACATAGCTAGCCATATTGCTTTGGAACATCAGTGCATCGTGCGGCTCAACTTACATCCCTTGACCGACCAGCGATCTCCGACATCTCGCGAGTTGACTCCGTCACAACCCCTCATCGACACAGGCGCAAAGCAGGAGACCATCCAACAACCATGGCGTCGTCACTACCAATGAAGCAGATCAAACGCGAGGATCTGTACACAAATCTCGAGGCTCGGATATTGTACCTACACTCATTCCTCGACTTCTCCAGCCGTACGTTCGCACCAGTGGCAGCCCCTCGTGTATCAGGTCTTTGCTAAATGCTTCATGTCTAGGCGATATCGAAGCTCTCATTTCCGGCGCCAAATACGTCAAAGCCCTCATTCCCGCCGTCGTAAACATTGTCTACAAGAAGCTGCTGCAATACGACATCACGGCTCGCGCATTCACGACTCGGAGCACATCATTCGAGGGGCCGGTCGACGAAATACCCGACGAGAATAGCCCGCAGATCCTGCATCGGAAAGCGTTTCTGCGGGCGTACCTGAACAAGCTGTGCTCTGATCCGAGCAGGATGGACTTCTGGGAGTACCTGGACAAGGTTGGGTAAGTAGCCAGCGCCATCGGGGTCGAACGATCCCACGATGAGATGTGTCGTATGGATGCTAATGTCGGGCAGCATGATGCACGTTGGCCTGGGACGCAAACACCCACTGCACGTGGAGTACATCCATCTGGGCGCCTGCCTGGGCTTCATCCAGGACATCATGACCGAGGCCATCCTGTCGCACCCGCGGCTGCACATCCAGCGCAAGACGGCGCTGGTCAAGGCGCTCAACAAGGTCATCTGGATACAAAACGACCTCATGGCCAAGTGGCACGTCAAGGACGGCGCCGAGTTCGAGACGGGCGACTCGGACATTGAGGTCGAGGGCGAGGGTTACCTGCACGGCAAGAAGATCCTGGACGAGGAAGCGGAGATGGACGGTGCGGCGGACGGTCAGGCTGTGGCGGCTCCAGCTGGCGTCTGTCCCTTCTCTGGAGTCAGGGCGGAGGCGGTCGCTTCCAAGGATGGGGATGGTGCTGCGAAGCCGGATGGAGATGCTGCCACGACAGCGACGATATAGACGACTGACGACTTGAAACGCCAATCTCACTTCTGACTTCCAAATCTTTCCACGCTTCTCCGTGCCACTGGGCAATTTGTCTTGTAGGCAGAAAAACGATGCTGTGAGGTGATGCTTCCAGAAAACGTGCCCCTCAGCTCTCAATTCTGCATGAAAGATGGAGAAAAGAAAGGCATGAACCGCTGCCTTCACTCGTAGGTGTGCTAAGGCTACGGGTACAAAATGGTCCCACTTTTGCCCCGTAGTTAGTGACCAGCCCCTAAGAACTTTTCAGTAATGGTAGCTATTTCGCAAAATGTTGTAACGTTGTGTGGCTCATTAACTTCCCAGTACTTCCATCATGGGCTGCAACTGACCGAGCTCCAAGTACATGCGAGATTCACGGCTTCCAGTTGGTCAGGATCCCAGCATCGGCTGTAACTGTAGCCTTAGCACAATTAAGGGTACAATTCAATTCGTGTGTTTGTAGGGAAGTCTCCAGAAGCAAGCCAAATGTCACAATTCGGGCGGTTCATATTGCTTGCTCGGCGTCGTTCTGCACACATGACACTGCAAATTCCCACTGGAGCGACAGACAGTATGGAGTATGTTCGACAAAACTCATTCACAACGTCTATGGTTGTCTAGTGTGTATGTACAAGACCGTAAACCCGAATATCTATGGTGAAGAAAAAAATTGGATTGGTCCCTCCCCGAGGGCCAGCCGACTGGTCGCTTAGCAAGCGGAGCCGGTCTTCAGGATGCTCTTAGCGGTCTGAGCATAGGTGCAGCCATTGTTGACGTTGCCATCAGAGAAGCCAGCAGCCCACATCATGATGCCGCCAAAGGCGGAGTCGCTGCTGTGCTGGCCCGCGAGCGTGGCCAGATCGCTGGGCTTGAGGTAGTACTTGGAGCCGCTGTCGGTGCCGGTGGCGCCCATGGGAGAGGCAGGGACGCCGATGAAGATCTTGGCATCGGAAGAGGGCGTGTTGGCAATGTTCTTCTTCCAGTCGTCGAAGTTGATGGTTCCGTCGAGGGAGCAGCCAGCGTTGTTGTAGAACTGAACGAAAAGGTAGTCGAACTGCGCAGCAGTGATGATCTGGTTCATGTTGGGCTCCGGGATGGGGCACTGAGGAGCGCCCGTGATATAGTAGGTGTTGGCCGAGTCCGAGGCGAAGTTGGATCGAAGCTTGGAAATCAGGTACTGGTAGTTCTGGTTTCCGCTGTTGGACTCGATGTCAAAGTCCCAGCCGTTGACATAGGTCTTGCCGAATGGGCGGGGAACGCTGCCGCCGTTGCTGTTGCCGTAGGCATCCCACAGGTTCTGGCCGATGGTCTCGGCCTCGGACTGCGAGGTCAGGGCGTAGGAGCCAGAGGCGCCGCCGAGAGACAGGAGGACCTTGACGCCGTTGGACTTGCAGGTGTCAATGGCCTTGGCGAGGTCGTCGCAGCCCTGGCCCTCGCCGCTGGAGGAGATGGTGCACGACTGGCCGATGGATCCGGACGGGGTGGTGGCGCCGTTGCCGTACTGGTAGAGGAAAGACAGCACAATGACGTCGATGCCAGAGTTGGACGAGCAGTAGGTGGACAGGTCGTTGTTCTCGGAGACGCTGCCACCGTTCTGGCCCCAGTAGACGACGTTCTGGCCACCAGACGTTCCGCGGGGCAGGTTGGAGGGAGCAGCCAGAGCGGCCGTGGCCATGAGGCCGAGGCTGGCGAGAGAAGCGAGAGCGGTATACATGTTGTTGGTGATAAAGGCTTCTTCAAGAAGTTATATAGACAATGAATGGAGAAGAGTGAAGTTGAAGCGTTTGGAGGGAATGGACAGATCCACCAGGGACCTTGGGTATAGATTCGAATGAAAGATTGGCGAGATCGCTGAAGACTCGAGGAGGACGAGAGGAGAGGGACGCCGGGGCTCTCCCATTACTTATACCCTTGGCGCCTTTGTCGGCTCTCCTTTGCCGGGGGACATCTTTGTAAGTCCTCGGGCTTACTGACTCGAAAGGGTGTGGGTTTGCCATGAAGGGTGTCTGCTTGCTCAAAGGGTACCTGCTTGCCGGTGTTCCTTTACCATGAATCGTCGTGGAGCCGCGAGGGGGAGCGCGCCCCCTACATGTGATAGCTTCAGCGGGCAAGCAAAATCTGTATGGGGGGTGTGGATGTGCCAACGGCCGTCCCGTCCGAGTACATTACGTGAAGGTCCTAGTTTTTCCACAAAGAGGAGAAAGGAAGGTATTAGAGAGCACGCTGCATTAGCGACTGGCAGCTTACGCCCGCCTGAAAGCAAGCAAGCCAACCGCAAGACAATGGCACGTTTCGAACCCCTGGCCTCCCCGCATCTCGCGAGCCGCAATCTGCAAGATATGGCGATTCCGAGCTGCCACTGGCCGTCGACGCTGCCCCTGGATCCGTCGAGCTGGGCTGCAGCATCGCGAGGGGCGACGAACCAGCGCTCAGGGCACGCATGCGGCCCTTGCCACTTACAAGCCGGGGCGCCTTCAGCAGGCGACGCCTAACGGCACAGAAAATTCGCCCGCCAGGTCGCTCCGGCGGCCCATTGGCCAGCCGGCCTGGTCGCCGGCCGTCAGCGCGTGGGCAGCGGCGGCGTGGGTGTGTGCGGCGACGGCGCCTCATTGGCCGGCTTGTAGATGGTAGCGCGAGCCGGTGCCCGCAGGTCGAGTTGCCCATTTGGGCCGGCCGGCCACTCAGCGACCAGGACGCGGCCGCCACGGCGCACGGCGACGCAGGAACCGCAAGGCGAGGCGGCCAGTGGCAGCGCCGCTGAGGCCGATGGGTCCCGGTGGATCGTCGGCAAGGCTCTTTCGGCCTGTGAGAGACAGTGAGGGACGGGTAGCCTCGTGGGCACAATGCATTGATGACTCGGTCACGTAGCCTCGTGGACAATGACGACTCGAGCGTCGCTAGAAGCCTTCGCGAAGGCAGCCCGAAAGGCTGACGCCTTCAACCTCTCTACACGCATACCCAACCTGCTTAATCGCGCATCGTGAGCAACTCGCAGCTGGGAATCCAAAGTCTTTACTTGCCTGCTGGACCATGAGGAGAGATAACATAACCTGGGCTTACATATACTGGACTTATCTAACCACCTTCGCATACCACACGGTCAACTTCTGCAACTGCAGCAACCTTGCCCTTGTCAAAAAGCCCCAACACTGCCGAAAATGTGACAAAAAAATTGAATGCAATATCAGGACGTCATTCAGCGCAAAATACCCAGGCACTTGACATCACTTCTCACCCTCAAACGGGTGTCGTGCCTGAATCGTACATCGCGGCAACTGTGAGTTTGGCTGCAATTGCCGGGTGCTAGTCAGGCACACCCATCATCCAAGGCCTAGCGCTGTCAAACTAAGGTAGTTCGAGTGCGGGGGATTAGAGTGGCCAACCATCGGCTAGAAGAGGAACCTCGAAAAGTTCAACGGCTATCTCGGCGGGCTTCACCTCGTCATCACCACCGCTGCTCTTCGCACGGAGTCTCCACTCATGCAACCTCCAACTTCAATGGCGGCAACTCGAAAGTCCCTGCGAACTTGGTGTGCTGTACATCAAAGTGGGTATGACCTTGACCTTGGGGTGTGAGACTGGCGGGCGCGGAATCGCCGTCGGGTCTGTCAAGTCTGGCAGATCCTGTGCTTTTTGATCAGTTCTCCAACCCATCCCCCTAAACTTCGATCTTGCCGCCTTGGACGGTTATAATACGTACTTCATGGTCTTGTTGCAGCAAATTGTAAAATCACACCGGGGTAGTAAAGACTGTTTCAGGAAGATGCTACCAGTTGAAAGCAAGCCATCTTCTTGCCGGTTCACCTTTGCATGATGGAAAGTGTTTCCACAACTTAAATCAATACTCCCCCTTTGATAGAGAAAAAATACATCAGCACCATTTCCGACACGATTTGTTCGCTACACTCTCGTTTGTCAGTTGTACTTTGCATCCACCGAGCCCAAAGCTTTTCCGTCCATCTCGAGAGAAAATTTCATGAGCGCAGAGTCCATAGTGATTACCAGGTCGTAGTAGATGTCAAAGCTATTTTGATTCCTGGTAAGCACCCTCACTTCGGCTCTGCTAGGCTATACGTACTATGGTTTGCCCTCTGGGTCTGTGAGGCTATGTTTCAGTATTAGCTTTTCACTTTCATTCAGAGGCCAAGCACACCTGTCTTCTTGATGAACTTTGACTTCGGTATTGAAGAAATATCAGTCGTCAGGACACAATTGATCCCTAATTTCTCGGCTTTTGAGCGGTGAATTGGCGACGTCCTCGAGTCGACAAGATCGCCAACCTGATCTTCGCATTCGTATAGTTCATCTCGAAATATGAGATCGCTAGGCTTATAGTCTTCGTCAATCGATCTGAAGAATGAAAACCTGATCGTCTGATCTCTGAGAAGGTCATCCCCAATGCGAATATACCAGGTCATCTAGCCACCTATGTGTCAGACTCTACCCAGATCGCTTATGGGCATACTTACCCGGTTTGCTCTCAAGAGACCGTCTCGTTTGCTGCGGAAGGTTCGCTCTCCACTATCTATGGACTCTTCATACCTAACGTGACTTTCAACCCCATAATGTCGAGTAGATGAAGTACTGGTCACAATTGCCTCACGAGGCATCCTGGAAAGTGCTGCCCCCCTTCCCATTCCAGCTGGTCAGCCATCCAGCGCTTTGAGATAACAGATGTTAGCTTACTTGACTATGGCAGCCCAAGCGTCACTTGGCTGAAGGACCTGAATATCCGGGAAGTGCTTTTGAATTCGGTCCTTCAAATATCGACTGCCTCCAAAGCCTCCGACGAGAAAAATACCCTGTGACCTATTAGAATGAGGCTATTCAAATTCAGGAGCGAGTTTTACTGTGATTTCTTTGTCACGTCGCTTAAGTCGGACAGCCTGGACCTGTTCCTTGATGAACTTTAGGATGTCTTGAACGAGGGGATTGAAGATGTTTTTCAGGTCATCTCTGCGCAGTCATTAGCGAAATCGAGGCTTGGGGCTCAAAGCGTATTCAAGTACCCTGTCATTGTCCACGCGTTTGATTCCAGTCCATTCTCAGGGTCATCTTCTAGGTTCGCCATCGGGAAATTAACGATGTGTTCCTCATCCGAGCCCCCTGCGAAGCAGGTTTTTACCCGCTGGTCAAATTCCGCCACGGCGAAATCGAAAGCTTTACTCTTTCTCAAGGTGAGCCATTGATCGTCTCCAACAAGTTGGCTGACTTCATTCTCAAAGCGTTTGTTCAGTCCCAGGGAGCCAGCCATACCACCTTAGTTTACTCTTAGCACTTGACCTGAATGTAAGGAATATAGAATCCTACCTGTTCCGGGAACCAGTTCCTTCACTTTCAACCTTGGAAGGACAGATTCAACCTCATATGAGACCAAATCCACCGTGCCGCCACCAGCATCACAGACCACGAACGAGTGATTCTGCTTCATGCAAAATGAAAGAGATTTCGCAGTATAAAGCGCAGCAGCTTCAGGCTCCTTGATCAGCGTTACAGGGGATATTCCAGCAGTCTCAGCAGCCTTGGTGACGATGAGAGTCAGCAAGTCTGCAGTAGCGACGGGCGACGTGCATAGTAGCCTACTCGTAGGGTGGCATTTTTGGCGGCGTCAGACCACACTGCCGGGACTAATTCTGGTTTAGCCAAAGTCTAGAGATTTTGATCCTGTGCCATCTCACCGGACAGAACGAATTCCTTATGGCATAGAGCCAAGTACGCTTTCGGGACTGTTTGCGATATTTCAGCCAGGGCGTGCCGGTAAATAGCGCCGATGAAGTCTGCAGCAATTTCCACAGGTGGCTTTGGTAATGATTTGAGGTCCCTCTTCATATTGGTAGCCGGCAGGTACAAAGGCCTGTCTTGCTTCGGATCTAAAAGCAACTTAATGCCCACGATCCTGTCGGTGTCTTGTGTCACAGATTCGCCCCACTCGAATTTCGTAGGGTCCGTCTTGTCATAGCGAATGATTGTAGGAACCTTTGGCGCGGTTCGGCCTCCTGCTCCTGTCAAGGTATAAGCATTTCATGACTTGGATATGACTGGATTCACGTTGACTAACCTGGCCAATGTAACACGACATCAATTTTCGGATCCCGTTGACTTGCAAAACAATATGAAACACCTGAATATGTCGTCCCGAAATCCAAGGCTATGATCAGCCTCTCGTTAGCATCCGACACATCATTGGTCTTCAGTTCGCTAAAAGTCTTAGAAAGTTCAATCATTTCGGCGAACGAGATCTCATATAGTGATGAAGGTGTGTCAGACCGAGAACAACGCGGACAGAGCAAAGAACCAGAGAAACTGAGGGCCAGGCATTGGAAGGAAAACCGTGGACACCTTGCAGAGCTGAATTTCTCCTTTTATCAACATCTTGCCGAGAAGGCTGCCGGCCGGTTTGCCCAATTAAATAACCGCGGGACCAGCTCCAAATGTGTTGGTTGTGTGAACTATCGAAACCTCGCCCGTGTCAGCCTTTAGCTTCAAGGAAATTTGGAGCTATCTTATTGGGCCTGCCCCTTGCACGAGGTTACATCGGTCTGCAAGCTCCGCCACTGCAGGAGCGGCTCATATCATGTCACCAACCATCTCCACACTCACATGCGATGTGCAGCTCAAGTAGCAATTCACGAAGCGCATATAACCGCCCTGAGGTCTCGACCTCGTTTCATCTTACGCTCATCAGCGAGAGGCGCTCTGCTTTTGCCAAAGGTCCAGCATACCCAGCTTGCTTCCCATTCAAACAATTTCATCTCCGTTTATCTTCTCCTCAAAGACTATACAGTCCTGCATTTTGTTCGAGGGAAGTTCAACGTCAATGGTTGCTTCCCTTTTTAGCGTCTTTTCGTCTTCACGAACAACAGCGCCTAACATGGCCCGGGGCGCTGATGTTGAACATCGTAGGCCAATTTTCCATGGAGAAATGGCCGCCAACAGCTCCACAGAGGCTCAGCAGTGGCAAGCTTTGCTTGAAGCCGAGTGTCGCAGAGCGAATGAGATGATCGCAAACATACCAGCTAGGGTGAAGGAACAGCTCGGGTCTTCTACCAAGGTCGGTAGTCTTAACTGTCTTCTCAATGCAAAATATCTGATTTACCACAGCCTGTTCATTACGATATCAATGAGTCGTCATGCAGTGATCTCAAAGTTGAAATTCATGCCTTGCAAACTCAGCTCCAGGGAGCTAAAGAGACGATCAGCCAAAGGGATTATAACATTCAAGATCTTCAACGACAGCTGCGGCTTGCCCGTGTTGAAATTCAGCGGTCTCAGGAAAATGCGCAGAGACTCCGGGATGTTGCCCTTGGCGACGCAGGGACTCCAAAGATCAGCGACCAAGAAGTTATGAATGATTTTGCTAATCTTCGACAACGGATCCAAGCTCTCGCTCAAAGCAAAGCACTTGCATTTGAGCAACTGGATTCTTCATTACCTCCAGACTTGTCTCCAGAGTGGAAAGCATTCTATCGCTCTCTTGGAGCTTATCCTCGGAAGGATCGCCTGCTCCAGACTCGAGCCAAAATATTTGAGATCTTGAATTACCACGTCCTCGACAATTGTTATTTTGGTATTGATGGGTTGGGTTACTCCTCCATAGTTGCGGATCAGGAGATTGGTCATCCTGAGCAATATCTGCGCAACTTTGAGATGTTGCTGTTAGATTATGAAGGTAAGTCATTGCGACTCTCGCCTAGCTGCTTTCTTCCATGTCCTCTGACGCAAAGCAGTTCCCAAAGACGTAATGGTGGATTGGAGAATCGCAACATTGAAGTGCATTCAAGCCGCGCGCATGCAGGACGAATGCGGGAGGCCATTGGCAAAGAAATTACTTCAAGACATAAAGCCTCTGATCTCC
Source organism: Tolypocladium endophyticum (assembly GCA_024339985.1). Taxonomy (NCBI): domain Eukaryota; kingdom Fungi; phylum Ascomycota; class Sordariomycetes; order Hypocreales; family Ophiocordycipitaceae; genus Tolypocladium; species Tolypocladium endophyticum. The sequence goes on along the minus strand of JALHBW010000019.1, from coordinate 58,114 downwards.
AGGGCAGCTCAGCCCAAAGAACTCCAGAAGCTGGAAGATGACATTTATGGACTGTGCCGTGCAGCATGTAACCTGCGGTTGCTTATGCGCGGATCACGGGAAGGTTATCGTTGCCACGATGTGCCTCCAGGTGCAGAACTAAGAGCCAATGAATCGATGGCCGAGGTCATGCTGGTGGAGAATGGAAAGAACTTGCCAGGAGATCAGATTGCGTACACCCTCTTTGGCGCGTTGTCAAAATACCCGGAGTATCGTGGAGAGGGGCAAGTGATCCTGGAAAAGGCTCACGTTGTTATGCGTGCAAAAGGAGGAGACTTACATATCTGAACTTCGATGTAGTGTTATCTCTGATCGTCCAGTAGCCAAGTTCAAGCTTCCTATTCAATCTGCGGTCACGTTAAGCTCAATGGGAAGGCTCTCAGTCACTGCAACTGTTCAGGCTAGAGCGTGGGCTCCTAAGGGGGGGGCTTGAGACTTGTTCAGGTGGCAGGAGCACACAGACTACTCAGCTGAGGATCTCGGATGAGCCCGTTGAAAGTCCATCATGACTTCCGAGACGAGGGGCCCAAAAGTGTAAGGTAAGCTGTGTATTAGCTAGTGAGCCCTGTGATAGCACCGCAAGGTGAGTCTCTAATGATATAGTAATCTGCTAGCAAAGTCGCCCAAACCATTAATGACTTGCTCATCGTGTCCTCCACTGTCCTAACCCCAACAAGAATTAAAGAGGAATCCAGCCCAATGTATCTTTAAGAAGGTGTCCCACTCTTGCTCGACGGTCCCAGCTACCGGCTCTCGACACGCCAAAACTTCCACCCCTCCCGCTCGCCCCCATCACCGTGGACGCCGACCAAGCGCTCGACACCCTTGGTACCCTCGGCGTTGAGGAACTTTTCCAAGTCTATCTCCATGCCGCCCTCCTCGTCCTCTTTCGTGCCATTCTTGAGGACGGCGGGCCAGAGAACGCCGACACCGTCGCCGCCGAGAGTGGTCTCGAATGTCTGGTAATTTTCGTCTGCAAGTTGCTGGTCGAGCTTTTGCAGCTTCTCCTTGGGCACGTTGGGCCGCATGACAGTGATGGAGCAGCCACCACCGCCAGCGCCAGTGAGCTTTGTCCATCCGATGCCCTCGTGGTCCACCAGCTCGCGTATTCTCTCCAGCCGGGGATGAGATACGCCAAGGGACACCAGTAGGCCATGATTGATGGTCATGAGCTCGCCGACTTTTCGCAAGCTCTCCTCCTCCTCGTCATCAAAGTCCTCGTGGGCAATCACATCATTGGCAGCCACGGTGACCTTGTCCATGGCGTCCAGGATGGATGCGACGAGCTTTGGGTGAGTCTCCTTGAGCTTAGCGACCTTTTGAACCTCGTGTAGCGTGGACTTGGCTTGTTTCGTGTCTACCAACAGAAGTGGCAGTTCGGGAAAATCCCACAAGGGCCGAACTGAGGGTGGCTTTGAGTAGTCTGTCCTCTGAAAGACGACAGCCTTGCCCTGGGTCGCAACAGTATTGTCCACGCCTGAGGGGTTCCCGTGAATGCACATCTCCGAAACAAACGCCCATCTATTGATGCGCTCGATCTGGAGGCGAGCCTCCTCTGGGGGCTGGTCGGGGTGCGGTCCAGACAGTGTTCGCAGCTGGATTAGCAGGGCTGCTGACAGGCAAACCGATATGCTCGCACTGCTCCCCAGACCTGCGCTGATTGGTATGGTTGATCGAAGGGTGTACAAACACCCTGGGAAAGATGGTGACCCGAGGGAGAGGAAGAGATAGAGAAAGGCCGAGGCCGAGTTGCGGTGCACTTTGCGGATCTCCTCGGGTCGTTCGGGGGATACGGTCGCTATGTGTGGCTGGAGTGCCTCGACGAGTTCTGGGTCAAGCTCGGTGACGAGAGAGTAGTATGACTTCTTCTTCGAAGGCTGCTGGAAAGTATCCCAAGGCAAGTCATCGATATTCCAGCTGTGTACGAGGTCGATGTCGGGGAAGCGGAGCGCGACAGTCCGCTTCGACTTGGAGAGCGTGGTAACGTGGAGGTAGGAGCGCAGCGAAATCGCAGCGGCAATGGCAGCCTATGAATCGTCGAGATTGAATAGTCAGCGAGCCATCGGCCGTGGGATCCTACTCTTGGGAGGGGAGACGATGTGCTCACCTTGCCGTGGACGACAGAGTGTTCACCAAAGACAATGACTTTGCCCGGGGCCGACACCATGAAGGTGGGCGCCATGGGGCTCGACTGCTTGCGGTCCAGCTTGAGCCTGTGAGAGAGAGGACCATCTCCATTCACGTAGCTCGAGCCATTGCTTGGGCCACGGGCGGCCTCGGCGCCGCCATTAAGCATCTCCTGGCCTTGCTTCGACATCAACGATTGCGCAGGCGCTGTAGTCTGTCGCGTTACGTGTCAACCCCGCTCGAGTTTCGACACCAAGTCGTACGCGTTGGCAATCTCCGTCCCCGTCGTTTCCGCGCTTCGTCGTTTACGTCGTGATCGTGAGCGTCGGCGGTCGTGTACGATCAGGAAGGTGGCAGGCGCTGGTGATAAACGGGGGGACCTTGGAGGGGGCCAGGGGCCTTGCAGGGGTGGGTGGGCACAGCCCGGCCCTCGGGGATCCTCCCGAGTCGCCCGTCAGACAGGCCACAAAAAAGTTCCCCCCGCACCCCAATGAGACACAGCGCGAGACAAGAAACTTTACGGCTTGTGTTGGGAGTCGAGGCAATGGCAGAGCCGGGGCGAGATCCTGGCGGATATTTGCTTGAGCAAGTCACCAAAGCCTCATTCGCGCAAGTCTCCCGAGCTGGTCTCAAGGCCGCGTAACGAGGCAGTGTAAGTCGCCACGGTGGAGGGTTTGTAATGGTGGACTTCCAATTGGGAGAAGACAGGGACCAGCTCAGGATAGTGCGAGAGCCAACGCCGCGACCTGCGGGGAGCGCTAGTATGCAGCTGTCTTTCTACTTATACCCGTAGTGCATCGTAACTGTAGGTACTCGTATGTTCGGTGGCTTCTCGCTTGGTAGCCGTCGGCGAGAGAAGCTGGGGTACCTGGCATCCACCTAACCACGCAGCGTGCTCCGGGATGACTAGCTAGCTTCGATGTTTCGAGCTGTTCCTACAGACGATCGTCCTTTTCGCTTCTAGGATCTTCTAAGTGTCCTGTAATTGCGTGGCAATTGCTGCCCAACAGAGCACAGCAGACGCAAGCGGCCCGATGCAGACTTCAGCCAGCCAGTCAACTTCCCAAAAGGACAGTGCAGAAGAAATGACTGCATGGACAGGCTGCACGTACCCGAGGGCAAGGCCATCGCGTCGGCTCGGCCGGGAACCCGATGCAACCTCACAGATGGCTTCTCAGCTGCAGTCTTGATTGAATAGGATCTAAGCAGCGCCGCTCCTAGCCGGAGCTCGGCGTGAGCCCGCCATGGTGTCTTCTGGTATTTGCCCACCTATTTTAGTGGACCGCTTACAGCTATACCGTAGGCAGTCAGGTGGGAGCAAAGGTGCCACGGTATCAATTCTGAGGCTACGGTAAAGCTTGAGGTCTCAAGTTTCGTACCGACCCTACGAGAAGGTACCTCAAAGTCCCCCGGCACTATTGAGTTGGAATATTTGTAGGCAAGCATGATGTAGGGAAGGCAGACAAAAGAGTGGATCATTTGCCGGCGTGAGTTAGAAGCAAGATAGGAATTGAATACTTTGGCGGTTGGAGCTTGTGGAAAGGCGTATAGAATAGGAAAAAAACATTACATCGTCATGCTGGCAATATTCCAAGGGGAGACACAGAGGTCAAATCACAACAATTCACAAAATAAAGGCGTTCTTCATTATTAGTTATACAAGCAGCCCGTCTGCAGGTCCAGTGATCCCGGCCGCACTTCCTCGCAGTGGTACAAGAGGTCGGCTGCAAGGTTGCGTTGCACTGCAACCGTGCTTTTGCTGTGTCATCAACTCTCCTCTTCCTTGCCTGCTTGTTAGGCGCCTCGTGCACACGCCTGGCTGCGCTTCAAACGAACGGACGTAGCTTTGAACTGTGGATTTAAAGGAATATGTGCATGGGCAGCATGGTGTCGCGCTCCACCAACCTCGGCGGAGGTGGTTGCCCACTCTTAGGCAAAGAGCTGGCGAATTCTTCGTCTGCCTAACACCTCAGCTTCTCTTTTGGGAGCACGTAAGAGTAGGAGGCCTAAATTTGTATGCCCACTTCATCCCCGCAGTGTGTCCCTAACAAATCTTTAAGTCCTCTAAATCGCGAGCCCGAAGAGGGGCCCAATGCGGCGAAGCACTTGCTCAAGAGGCCCCGTGAGCACGGACCAGGTTCCAGCTGCGACGTCATTCAAACGCTGCCTGGGCATAATTCAGTAAACAAAACACGCCTTGCGGCAGCACGAGGCTTCGCAGACCTTCACTGGTGGCTATGTCTTGCGATCACATTTTCCCCAAGGAGTTCTCACGAAATGCCAGTCACCGAATTCGCCACCATCAAGTTGCGAGGGGGCCACGATGACCTCGATTTTCTCGAGACCCTCATGGAGTGCCAGGAGCTCCAGGACGAGTGGACAAGGCAGAACCAGCCGCACAACCTAGAGCCCAGCGTCAACCTCAGCAGCATGTATATTGCGGAATCCGATCCGCCGACGCTACTCATCACGGCACCTTGGGACTCGCCCGAAGCGCACCACGAATGGATACAGTGCCATGAAAATCAGTCATGCAACGGAAAGCTGTCCGAGTATATCGCGCCGGGCTGCGACTCTGTTCTACTATTCCACATGAATCCGGCCGGCAAGCAGTCCGAAATGCGAAAGGCTTTTGCGCCCAAAGGCTCCTTCAGCGTCTGCCGCATCACAGTCAACGCCGCCCAGAAAGAGTCGCTTCAAAATGCATATCAAAAGTTGGAGCACGACCTGCTCGACAAAGATGGGCACAAGGTATGGGCCGGGTGGAGGATCGAAACGTCGGGCGACGCCGAAGACTTTGTCGTTTTCTGGAGCGATGACGTCCCAGATGAGCACCTGCACGGTCTGATGAGCTTCTCCGAAGAAAGAGACCATCGTCGCTTCAAGCATGTGGTTTAGGTAGGTAGCAAGGCTTGTGGTCAACCAGAAGCACGGTGAAGTGTTTCCCGTGGATGGAACAATAGATCGGTGTGTGCCTCGAATCGTTCTTTTCAACTCTATGCGAGCGCGCGTTCTGAGCACATGAAATGCAAGGTATCCCGAGACGCCTATTCGTGCATAAGTTTCCCCTCCAAACGCTTCAGTCGCGTCCTCCGCTATTCACCGCCTCATTATCGCCCTTAGTTCTTCTTGGAGACGTCGGTGATCTGCAGGTCTGCGATGGAATGTCAGCAACTTGATGCTCCGTACCGCAGCTGGCGCAATGCAGGCTCAGGAAGGGAGAGCGGATCGGCGCATACTGGGAGGAAGGCTCTGCTTGAGCTTCTCGGCCTTGTCGGTGTCCTTGAGGACAAGGGTGTACAGGTGCTTCTGGCACCTGACCTTGAACTTGACGTTGTTGACCTTCTTGTTCTTCTTGATCCGCGCGGCTGCACAATCGGTCAGCATCATCGACTCTGGTTTCGGCGTCCTTCGATCGTTGGACTCGGGGGTGCTCGGCGTCAAAACCTACAGGAAGCGTCCTTCCGACGGCAGATCTCGATGAACTGCAAATTGTTAGCGCTCTGCCAATGGAGATGTCAATACGACGTCAATGGCGTACCTTCTTGATATCGGCGACCTCTCTAGGCATTTTGGCGGTTGATTCAGTAGATCTGATGAATCGGGTCTTGTCTGAGAGCGAGGAGCGATTTGGATGGATTTCGCAGGAAATTATTTTTGTGCGCAGCTTTTCGCGGGGCGTGGTGCACGGGCCACATTTGTGGCTGGTGAGCTAGCGGTCAAGCCACCTATGGTCAACGAGGCGCCGCGTCAGAGCATGATGTGGCGATTCGCAGGGCAAGGACTGAACACCTTTCCTTGAGCTTGTACATGACGATGGCCGAAGTTGCGCAAAGCATCATCTTCTGTATGGTTCATTAGAAGATCTGCACGATCAACGGCCCTTCAGGTCCTAATTTGCAGTCTCCTCTGCTACACTCGGCCAGCATAGCACATCCATACCTACCCTGTAGCAAGATGCCGACGCCTTTGGATAATGCGATGAAGTCCAAGGTAAGCGAAATTGTCCGAGAATGGGCACCGAGCTCATATCAATATAAATTTGTCAGAGGGGCTAATTTTTGAGCAGAACCTGGTGCTAGGTGAGCACTTGAAATGCAACACTTAAGCTGTTGTGACTGACATCAATGAAGCATTCGGTGGAGCCGTAGCAGCGGCTGCCGTCTGGACAATCTGGGGAAGCGATTTATTCCCGGCGGAGCCAGACCCCAAGGGCGACCCGGAAACGTGGACGAGAGAAGAGATGAGGAGATGGCTGTCGGCGGTAAGTGGAACGGCACGTCGAGGAGCAAGATTGAGACTGAAGGCTGACGCCCATACAGAGGAATCTATTTCCGCAAGACAGCGACACGAGGGAGGAACTGCTTGCCCGGGTGTTGGCAAATATGAGGGCGCCGCGGAAGTAGTCACGGCTGTGAGCCCTGCCTTAGTTATGGAGTCTATGAGTTTGGTTCATTCTTCCCAGAGAGCTTTGTCCGACTTCATATCGCAAATCGCCATGATGTTCCGGTCAACTTCGAGCACACGGCCCCACATGCGATATAGCGCTGGCAGCAAGACTCGGGTCTCCTCCACCCGAGTCATGCCAAAAGAATGCAGACATATAAGCCTAGGCATTCCCCATTCAAACTTCGGCATTGATTCGTAGGGTATTTTTGCGATACCGACGGTCCCTGGTGCCACTTGCGAAACGGGGGCGGGGCAGTGCACTAGAGAATATAAGATACAATAAGTCATCCGCACTCCAAGCTCGAGTGACGCAGCGGTTAGCGTGCGAGATTGCAGTTTGCAATCATCTTGAAGTCACCGGTTCGAATCCGGTCTCGAGCTTACCTTTTTGCATTCTTTTTTGCATTCGACTATTCTGTGGACAGACAATGGCAAATCGTGTTTTGTTTTTGCCCGTGGAGCATTTTTGTCGTGAAATCGAGCCTGCGCACGCAGGTTCGCAGCGTTGGCCGCTGTGGTGCGTACGGAGTATCTTTCTATAGTCCTCTTAATTCGCGGACCTTCTTTGTCTCTTTGAGCGACTGCGTATTCATTCAGGAAAACGAAGCCATTTTCGCTTCTTGTTTGTATAGAAAGCCCGGGCCTTATGTTGAGCATGCATGCGAACAGCACTGAGAGGCTCATGACTGTGCAGGCCGCACCATCGCCGGAAAGCCTCACCTATATAGTTGCCCTGAGGCATCCATACTTGTACAAGATACGCCATTCAGCGCACACTCCTGCTTGAATGCCATTGCTTGCCTCTGGTACTTTCCCTTTTCGGTGTTGTTCCGAGTTTTACATAGAATCATCCTTGGTGGGAGTGTTTGCGGGTTATGAGCTCGCCGACTAATCACAAGCACCCAAGCCAGCAGGCATCTCGCACGTGCCCGCCGGGGGGCCGGCCATCTGCGACATCGATCGCCGCCGCACCACACGCAGACATTCACTACCCTCAATCATCCGGAGGCGCCTGTCGCGCAACGTCAGACGACAGCCTTTCGAGAGGATGGACTTGCTCAATTGAAACCGCCTTGAGTCGCCGTTTACACTGCCAGGGTTTCGTTTGCCGATGCCGACAACGTTATTCGGAGCTAGCGCTCGCAACCTAAGCCAAAATGGCCTTCCTCGAGGATCCGCGACTGCGCCAGCGATGGAACCAGATCGCGCACGACGCCGAGACCGTTACGGAGAACGCGGCGGCAGGCATCTGGTCCTTTCAGCACAACTACATCAATCCATGCTTGGGATTCCTCGTCGACTCGGTCGACCGCTGTACTACTGTCTGTTTAGGCGACCCAGAGGATCGCCTGCGCCGTCGACGCGAACGCGAACGTACCGAGTATAGCTTCGATTTCTACGACGACTGGCAGGACGAGGAGCAGGGAGGCGGACTGCTGGGGAGCTGGGGCGGCGAAGACTGGGACCGACTGCTGGCGGGCACCGGGAGCCAACGGAAGCTCGCTGGCGGCGAGACGTCCGAGCAGCCGCGCAGGAAGAGAGGCATGAGTTACGGCACCCGTGGGAGCCGGCGCAAGACGAGCGAGAACGACCCCACAATCATTCCCAGCACGCAGCCCATCGGCTTCCTGAGCAAATTGCCGTGGAAGGTGGGCGGCACGCTACGGTACAAACCCAGCGCTGCGGATCTGCAGGAACACCCTGGGAAGCACGGCAATGCCGAGTCAGAGCCGCTGTTGGGATTTGACGAGGGCCCAGACCACGGAGAAGCGCGCATGCCGCGAAAGCGCAGCGGGACGACAGGATCAGGCGACACGTCGGACTCGTACCGCTCGCGCGGTGACCTCTTCCCGAGCGACGGCGAAGGTGAGGAGGACGCGGTGCCGCTCGACGACGACGTGACCTACGACATGATTCGAAAGGATGATCGAAGCAGCGGCAAAACACGGAGTAGAAGCAGCAAGGGAAAGCGGCCTGCAGGCTTGTTCTCTGCTTCTCGGACCGTCTCGCGATCAACGCTCGGCTCGACGACGTCAACAGAATCGCGCCACTTTGAACGCAACCAGCAGTCGCTGCCCCTGTCGCCCGACATTGAGAATGTCCCCTCTCTAGAAGACCTCGAAGCGGAAGAAGAGCAGCTCCGACGAAAAGAAGACGAGGACCTGGCGCGACAACGGGAGGCGGCCACGCAGCTAGCAGTGGAGAGGGGGCTCACAACAGGAGCCACTGAGCTGGAGGCGGTCACTGAGCCGAATTCAGAGCTTACCGGAGACACGGTTCACGAGCCTGAGCTGGCGTTGCACGACGACCAAGAGAGTCCTTCCGCCGAAAGAATCGGGCATCAACCCGATAGCCCTTCGGGTCAGGACTCGAAAAGGCCGGACGGCAGCTCGTCATCGCTTGGGCAGAAGACGTTCCACGCAGCACGACTGCCCCATTTTGGATGAGGCTTATGGGGCTGGTCCAGCCCTGCTTTCAATGTTGTATTATTGGCTTCGGAAAACGCATGCATGGACTCACGACGGACTGATGGTATTTTTATGATTATGGACCGCACAATGATTAGCAGGCGCAATGGGAGGCGGCAAGTAAGAGCGCACTCATCAGAGTATGAGCTTCAAGAGAGGAGGCTAGCTGCAAGGCCAACGCATAGCCAGGCTTGGCTGTTGATGCGTGTACAATTGCTCTAGATTCGCGATCCTCATCAGGCGAGTTCTGTCTTACGTGCAGCGAGGTGAACGCACAAGCTTGTGATGCGCCACTGCCACCACGAGGGCTTACGCTCTCGACGTAGATGCCCTAATTCGGCCATACTCTGCTGTCTTATGGCTGACGATCGTGGCGCTGGGCTTGCATGACCCATGCACGGCGTCCTGTGTTGGTTGTATTGATGGGTAGGTAAGCTTAGGTAGTTCGGCTAGGCGGCTTCCGGGGCGTGCCTCGGCACCGCACCCCGCAAAATGGGCTTCCCCGCGGAGGTGGCCCGGCTATTGTGGTTCTCAACTGCGAGAGTCGGATCGGTGTGTCTGTCCGCTTTGCCCGTTCGACGCATGGACACGAACATTCAAAACCTTGTGGAAGTGCGCGCTTTCCCGCCATTTTAAGCATCCGATTTGATCTCCATTTCTCGTCTTCTTGTTACACATCTCATTGCTGTATAGTTGTACGAGACCCTTGGCTTGAAGCGTAAGCTCAGACACTAATCGCATGTGATGACAGCTTGAACCTTTCACCGTTTGACCACTTCACTCACTCATAATGCCGCCTTCCGGTCCAATCACGACGCCATTGACGACTTTGCTGGGCATCCAGCACCCAGTGGTGCTCGCCGGTATGGCGCGCACCTCTGGCGGTGCGCTCGCCGCGGCTGTGTCCAACGCAGGCGGTCTTGGAGTCATTGGAGGGTTTCAATACACGCCAGATCAGCTGCGCGAGATCGTGGCCGAGCTCAAGGAGAACCTCGCGAGGCCTGACCTACCCTTTGGTGTCGACCTCGCCCTGCCGCAAATCGGCGGCAGTGCGCGCAAGACGAACCACGACTACACGGGCGGCAAGCTTGAGGAGCTCATCGACATCACCATCGAGAGCGGCGCTAAGCTGTTTGTAAGCGCTATCGGCGTGCCGCCCAAGCACATCATCGAGAAGCTGCACAAGCACGGCATCCTGATCATGAACATGGTCGGCCACCCGAAGCACGCCGTCAAGGCGCTCGACCTGGGCGTCGACCTGGTGTGCGCGCAGGGCACCGAGGGCGGCGGCCACACGGGCGATATCTGCAACTCGGTGCTCATCCCGGCCGTCGTCGACGTCGCTCGGCGGTACAAGCCCGCGATGCTCAAGGGCGCGACGGCGCAGGTGCTCGCGGCGGGCGGCATCTGCAACGGACGCGGTCTGGCCAGCTCGCTGATGCAAGGCGCGACGGGCGTCTGGGTCGGCACGCGATTCGTGGCCGCGACCGAGGCCAACTGCAGCGACGAGCACAAGAAAGCCGTCGTCGACTGCACCTACGACGAGACGGAGCGCACGCTTGTGATCTCTGGACGCCCCATCCGCATGAAGCCCAATGACTACATTAAGAGGTGGCACAAGAAACCGGAGGAGATCAAGGCGCTGTGCGACCGCGGTATCGTGCCCATTGAGCACGACTTTGAAGAAGGCGCCGAGGACATCGATCTTCCACACCTGATGGGTCAAGTCGCCGGCTCCATCCAGCGCGTGCAGCCGGCCGGAGAGATTGTTCAGGAGATGGTGAGCGAGGCCGTGGACATGCTGAAGCTGGGAGGTGCGTACCTGAGCGGCAAGACGAGCAGGCTGTGATGAGAAACGGGCGGCGTGGTTGGATTAAAGTCTGTATACTTGTGTGAGATGGTTTGGGCAAGCATACCTTACTGAGATGAGGATCTCGTCCTCGGAAGCTCCAAGTTGAGACGACGTTGGCCTCCGAGATTGTCCCCACTACAATAAGCCTGCATGTTTTCCTCGGTCGTGTTTCTCAATTGAGGGCGGCAACAGTGGATACCAATTTTTTCTTTTCAAAACAAGAATACATATTATAGTGCATCTCCAAAGAGCAAATACCCTGAGAGTTGGCGATGCCCGCGGTGGTGGTTTGGCGCCAGCGGCTGCTTAGGCGCACGGACCATGCACATCCCGCTCAAGTGGGGCTGAGTTTTCTCGACTGAGAAGGGGACATTTTTTTTTCTTATCCGCTAGCTTCGCTATCGCTGACCATAATCGACGGCCTTTTTTCTCCCGCCGCTTCGACTCGCATTCTCCCTCCAAGGCCGTGACTTCCATACAAAAGATTGCTGCCGTTCACGATGGGTCTCGCCACCGGCCAGAAGCGCAAGCGCAATGGCGTCGATACCGCTGCTGCCGACTCTGCAGCGGCCACCAAAAAGTCCAAGAAGATAAAGAACCCTCCGCCGGCGGTCGAGCCGGAAGAGGAAGAGGAGGACGAGAACGTCGAGGTCGATGACGACGAATCTGCCGAGGAGGAAGTCGACGGAGCAAACGAGTCGGAGGATGAAGCTGAGCCAGCGGAAGAGGGCTCTGGAGACGAGGGCAGCGACGTCGAGAACAACGTGGCAGCCCTGCCGACCGATGGCGGTCTCTTGCTGCCACCCACCACAGAGTCGCAAACCTTTGACGAACTGAAACTCTCGGAGAAGACCATGAAAGCCATCGGCGAGATGGGCTTCACAAAGATGACGAGTATCCAGCGCAGCGTTCGTCTCCCATCCGCGCGGTGTCTCCCCCGCTTCCCAGCTAACCTTTCTCCGTACAGGCCATCCCTCCGCTGCTCGCTGGCAAGGACGTGCTCGGTGCGGCCAAGACCGGCTCTGGCAAGACGCTCGCTTTCCTGATCCCCGCCATCGAGATTCTCAGTGCCCTGCGCTTCAAGCCCAGAAACGGAACCGGCGTCATCGTCGTCTCACCGACCCGAGAGCTCGCGCTGCAGATTTTCGGCGTCGCCCGCGAGCTGATGAAGCACCACTCGCAAACATATGGCATCGTCATCGGTGGCGCGAACCGCAAGGCAGAGGCAGAGAAGCTGTCCAAGGGCGTCAACCTGTTGATCGCAACCCCCGGGCGACTGCTCGACCACCTGCTCAACACCCCCTTCGTCTTCAAGAACCTCAAGTCTCTTGTCATTGACGAGGCCGACCGCATTTTGGAGGTTGGTTTCGAGGACGAGATTCGACAGATTGTCAAGGTCCTTTCCAATGACGACCGCCAAACAATGCTCTTCTCTGCCACGCAGACGACCAAAGTTGGTACGTAGATGGGACATCTCCCCAACTGGAATTATTGAATTATTACTGACTGTGGACACCGTGCAGAGGACCTTGCGAGAATCTCTTTGCGCCCCGGCCCTCTCTACATAAACGTCGACGAGGAGAAGCAGTACAGCACCGTCGAGGGCCTGGAGCAGGGCTACATCCTCGTCGACGCTGACAAGCGTTTCATCCTTCTCTACTCGTTCCTGCGGAGGATGCTGGAAAAGAAGAAGAAGGTGATTGTGTTTTTCAGCAGCTGCAACTCGGTCAAATATTACGCCGAGCTCCTCAACTACATCGACTGCCCCGTTCTGGATCTCCACGGCAAGCAGAAGCAGCAGAAGCGAACCAGCACATTTTTCGAATTTAGCAACGCGAAACAGGGTACACTGATTTGCACGGACGTTGCCGCCCGCGGGTTGGATGTGAGCAACAGCTGCGCCAACTGTGCCTGAAGAGAAGATTGCTGACACGTCTCAGATTCCCGCAGTTGACTTTATCGTCCAATTCGATCCCCCTGACAACACGCGCGATTACATCCACCGCGTGGGCCGAACTGCCAGAGGCGCCGACGGCAAGGGACGCAGCTTGCTGTTCCTTCAGCCCAACGAGGTCGGATTCCTGTCGCACCTTAAGACGGCTCGCGTGCCCGTCGTGGAATTCGAGTTCCCGACGAACAAGATCAAGAACGTCCAGTCGCAGCTGGAGAGGCTGATCGGAAAGAACTACTACCTGCAACAGAGCGCCAAGGAGGCGTTCAAGTCGTACCTCCACGCTTACGCCAGTCACAGCCTGCGATCCGTCTATGATGTACATAAGCTGGATCTTGCCAAGGTCGCCAAGAGCTTCGGATTCACGACGCCGCCTCGCGTTGATATCAGCCTGGGACAGTCAATGAGCCGAGACAGGGTGCAAGGCAGGAGACAGTACGGCAGCCAGCCACGACAGGGCGGCAGCATGAGGGGGCGGGGACGGGGAAGAAGTTAGAGGAGCTGAGCAGATTGGATGATTGGCATAGAGAGCAACGGCATCTCAATTGATATCCTGATGGGCATGGGTACCGCTTCGAGAATGGGTGAATACAGGGGTGGTCTTTTTAGACCTGTCAATAAATGACTAGACCTTTGGGAGTTGCGAGTTCTTGGACACTTGTAATTAAATAGCAAAAAGTTTACATGGGCGACGCGATACTAGGTTTCATCAAAATTTATCCCTCTTGAACGACTCCTCTTACCAAGTCCGTCATGCGTTGGTGTTGAGGCGCGCATGTGAGGCTTGGTAGCGGACTCTGTGGCGGAGTCCCCGGGACGGCGCGTCAGCTCATCTCGGCAGCTCACACGCGAGAGTGCATCTAGCACCGCCAGGCACGAAAAGCGCAGCCTCGCCGGTACTGCCGGCCATTGTCTTGGATCTTTAATTATAGCGACTCATTGTTGTTCTCATAGACTAGTCGAAGGAATTGTTTGTATCAGCGTGCCTGAACACGTGTGGACGCCGGTCGGTCTGTCAGGGTTTCAGCTCATCACCGCATCATGGAAGCCCACGACGCGGCCGTCGCTTCCATCGCTGCGCAGGTCAAGACCTTTCACGAGCGGCAGAAGCCCTTTCGGATCTACCATGGCGCAACCAACAGCACGCGCCGCTCGTCGCGCCGCCCGGACAACACCATAGACACGAGCGGCCTTAGCCATGTCCTGTCCGTCGACGAGGTAGCGCAGACCGCCGTCGTGGAACCGAACGTGCCCATGGACGCGCTCGTCGCCGCGACGTTGCGCCACGGGCTCGTGCCACCCATCGTCATGGAGCTTCCAGGCATCACCGTCGGCGGCGGCTTCTCGGGGACCTCGGGCGAGAGCAGCTCGTTCCGCTACGGCGCCTTCGACGCCACGGTCGAGCGCATTGAGGTCGTGCTGCCGGACGGGACGGTGGCGCATGCGTCGAGGACCGAGAAGCCGGACCTGTTCTGGGGAGCGGCGTCGGCGTTTGGCACGCTGGGCGTCGTGACGCTGCTCGAGGTGCGGCTGCGGCCGGCGACAAAGTACGTCCAGCTCACGTACTTGCTGGCCGAGAGCGCGGATGCGGCCATGGCGCGGATGCGAGAGGAGTGCGCCAAGGAGGAAAACGACTACATCGACGGCATCGTCTTCTCCATGGACTCGACCGTCATCTGCGTCGGCAAACTCTCCGACGAAGCGTACCCTGGAACCTCGCCGCGCCGCTTCACCCGCCGCCGCGACCCGTGGTTCTATATCCGCGCCGGCAAGGTCCTCAAGAAGCTCAAGAAGCACCCGCAGACGACCGTGACGGACACGATTCCCCTCGAGGACTACCTCTTCCGCTATGACCGCGGCGGCTTCTGGGTTGGACGCTACGCCTTCAAGTACTTCATCACGCCCTTCAACCGAATTACCCGTGCCGTGCTGGACCCCTTTATGCGCGCGCGCGTCATGTACCGCGCCACGCACAAGAGCGGCCTCGCCGACTACTACATGGTGCAGGACGTCGGCGTGCCGCCCGAGCGCGCCGCCGAGTTCCAAGCCTGGCTGCACGCCGAGCTGGGCATCTACCCGCTCTGGCTGTGCCCGCTTCGCGTGCGCCGCGACTCGCCCGACGCCGCCCACGGCCTGCACTCGGAGTTCGCGGACCCGGACACGCCCGCGGAGCTCATGAACTTTGGCGTCTGGGGGCCCATCAGGGGGTCGACGCGGAGGGAGGTGGTGGAGCGCAACCGCGCGCTCGAGCACAAGGTCCAGGAGCTCGGGGGCAAGAAGTGGCTGTACGCGCACGCCTACTACACCGAGGAGGAGTTCTGGGCGCACTACGACCGGCGCTCGTACGACGAGCTGCGGGTGCGCTACAAGGCTGGCTACCTCCCCACGGTGTACGACAAGGTCAAGGTCGACGTCGACGCCGAGGAGGCCGCCGTGAACGCGACGTGGAAGACCAGAGCAAAAGCCAGGATCTGGGGCATCTGGCCGCTGAGGGGCTTGTACGGCTTTGCGGGCGCGTTGGTCGGCGCGGAGTATCTGCTGCAGAAGAAGAAGAAGGGAAGCACGGAGAGCGACGGTGGGGAGACGTCGTCGTCGGAGAAGGCGTAGGCGGGGGCTGCAACGAGTTTTTTCTCTTTTATTCACAGGCAAGAGTACAGATGACATAGACTGATAGACCCATAGCCCCCAGCGCCAAAACTCCAGAATTTGTGCCTTCGAACTGTTTGAGGCGGCTCGGATGGATCTCACGCCTTACTCGGCCCGGAAGGCGCCAAACTCGGTCTTCTTCCTGCCGCTCAGCGTGCCCAGCGAAGTCGACTCCTTGTCCTCCATGCGCTTGGCGAGCCCGACGCCGCGGACCTCCTCCTTGACGGGCGGCAGCTTGTTGGGCCCCATCAGCTTGGCGTCCGCGCTGTCGGGCTTGGTGAGGGGCGCGCCCTTGGGAGGCGGCCGCGTGAGGTAGGCGTACATGGCGACGGCGAGGAGGGCGCCTCCGCCGATGACGGCCCTGTGCTCCAGTCAGTCAATCACTCAGCAGCAACACACGCAGGGCGTTTCGTCTCGCAAGCTTCACCGGGGGAAAACGCACCAGTTCCGTTTGGGCGGCTCTGGGTCGCCCGGCTGCTTGGGCGGCAGCTCCTTCGACTCGCCCGGCCCGCCGATGTCCTCGCTCTGCCGGCGGACCTGCTGCTGCGCGGCGCGGAGCCGGAGTGGGGCGCCGCGGGCGGCGGGCCGGATGGCGCTGCGGAGCATGCCGCTCGAGGCTCTGGGGATGGCCATGATGAATCTGCTCGACGTTTGGCGATGTGAAATCGATGAAAAATGGTCAGAGGCAAAGTGCAGTGAAGTTTTCGTCGCAGAACGTCGTCAGGAGTCTCGGCAGCTTTGTAGGCCAGGCCATCTCGATGACTTGCACGGCTATGATGTGGCGATGACGCTCCGATGCGCCACGGCTGCCGTTTGACGTGAACACCCCCGCACCCACGTCTGGAAAGGCTCCAGAAGGGTGGCTGAAGGCCCGCCAGCTCTGGCTTGCGGGTCAGCTGGAATGGGACAGGGGCCCCATAGCCGTGGTCTCAGTACGCCGTGCCTGCCATCAGCATTATGTTTTGCCGGATAAGTTCAGGAGAATCGCATACTTTCGGGATCGGGGGCTAACTAGTTGGAAGGCTGACCCCTTCCCTTGTCACGGGTGGCGTAAGCTGGGCGTTTCGAATAACGCTGTCTCCGTTATGTTTAGCCGTTATGCCTTTACACTTATAAAGACCCCCAAAACCCTTTGAAGAAACTCACAAGACCGCAACATCTACCGGTTAAAATAATTGCAACAGAATTTGCACTGCTCAGAAGAGTGCCAATCTCAAACTTCACCAAATCACTTCAATGTCCGACTCAAGTGCCAAAGCACCTCTCCTCAACACCATGAGCCAGCCCGCAACCAAACCCAAACCTACACCAGCACCCTCCGCTGTCAGCTCGCGGGCGATCACCGTCCTCTCCGTCGTCAAACTTGCCGTCGGTGCGACCTGCCTGTTCTCGCCGGAGCTCGCCGGCCGGCTCTTCCTCGTGGACATCTCCCCGCAGACCGCCCTGTGGGCGCGCACCTTCGGCTCGAGTCACATGGCCCTCGCCGCCGTCACCTGGGACCTCAACCGCAGGGGCAGTGCCGACCTGTACCGTGTCGTGGCCGTCAACATCCTCCAGGACGTGGCGGATGCAGTGAGTTCCAGCGTAGCTTTCGCGTCGGGCATGTGTGGGCTAGGGGGATATGTCTGGGTGGGCGGCGGAGCTGTTGCTGCGGCTTTATTGGGTGTTGTGGGATTTAGGGGCCTTTAAAGTCTTCGTATGGGCAGCGAGGTGGAGGGATATTATGAAGCTGTGGTCATCTACAGCAGCGTTTGATTCGCTTACAAGGTTGGTTCACTGGAGGCTATACGTTTCGAGGCTATGAGGTAGACCATGTTCATTCACTATTCATTCATCACTTGTTCATATTTCGGCGGGACATATTTCGGCGGGAGAAAGCGCCGTTCCCAACTCGATGCGGGTGTTTATAAGTTTGGGGCCGTCAATGAAACGGCCGCAGTATTGCATCCGGGGCCAGTTGGATGACGAAACGTAGTGCGGCAGGTTTATAAGAAAAGTCTATGACACGTTACGGCGCAAAGAGGGGGCAGGTTTGAGGAGGTGAATAAGAAGAGGCTGAGCTTCGATGCCCGACTGCCGAGACCATTCGGTCCCTTGTGACAGACGCCAACGGCCGGCTATCATTCTTCAAGCTCTACCATGTCTTACTCAAACCAAGCACTTTTGAGGGCTTGTCCGTTGATGTGCCCGCAATCACGTCGCCCTGAGACTTTCGCCGCGGGGACCTGGTGAAGACGAACCATTGTATCGAGGCGGCCGGACGACGCTACGTTCGAGCGTATTTTCCGTCTTCTGCCTCCACGCACCTAAGCCGGAACACCGCTTGAGTAGACAGCTAGCTCGCACCAAGCAGGCAGCAACCAGCCGAAAGTCGCATGTTTACATGGTGCGCTCTGCACCAAAGCGGAGCAAGGCCAACAAGACGCGGCAACCCAACAAGAATGGGAATGCCCAAAAGGTGAGAGACGGTGAAGCTTCGTCGATTGAGATCATTGATTGGATTGAAGAACCAACAAGCACTCCATTAACTCTGCAAAAATTCCAGTCGGACTTGGCCCAGTCGGGGCTGTGGAGCCCGTAATCCTGGTCGACTTCACCGCCGCCGGCCGGTCGAGGCAACGGTGGACCCCGGTCGATAGCATCGTGAACGAAGGGTCGGCGGGCCAGACGGAAATGAGCAGCAGCAACATTCATAAACCCCACGCAGCCGGGCGAGTTGGCGCCTGTCTCCTCCCTTCCGGTTATCACTCTCTCATCGTGAGATTGGGGGGAGGCGAGAATGGTCTTCCGGTTGCGTCTCGGGGCGCTGGTGATGGTGGCTGCGGCGAGCTTTGCGGCCGCCGGGCCTGCCACGAGCATCACCACTGTTTTCTGTGCAGAGCTACATATGCAGACACCGGTCTACGCATCGGTCATCAAGGCAGACGCCACGGCGACCGAGTACTCTCTGCAGTGCGGCCGGCCCTGGCGCGGCGACGACGACGACGAAGAAGCGTTGGAGTGGGCGCCGTGCGGAGATGTGTGGAATAACACCATGATCCTGACGGTCGGCCCGTCAACCATGGCATTGATGGGACTCGACGAGAAATTGTATGTCACTGCCCGTGAGTTGAGTGATGCGTGAGACTTGGGAACTGACTTGGCCGTCGGGACTAGCACACGAGGATTCGACTGTAAGCTCCTGGCCGCTTCGTCGGCGAGTTGCGATTTCATCCTGGACGGCGAGAACTCCCCGGAAAGAGGCCACTTCCCTTGGGACGTCGAACCAGATGAGTATGAGAGCCTCATGCTACCCTTGACCATCACCGGCGGGCTGAAGAAGCTGGCTGCTGCGACTGCCGCTGCCACCACCGGTACGGCCGTGCCGCGGTCAACGGCAACGCGCCTGGACGCCCCGCAGACGACTGCAACACGGAGCGATGCATCGGCTTTGGATGATTCGAATTCGAAAACGACTCAACGGCGGCTGACAGAGGCGACCGGCTCGGGCACTTCCGCAGATGTAACTCCGATGGCCTCGTCCACGGTTATGACCACGACAACGAAGGCCGGCAGTGCGAGAAGCACGCGGGCCTCTGTCACGCTTCTGGGCACAACGCTCGGGCTGATGGTGATGGCCCTCGGTGCTGTCTAGTCCTGCTGTTGCCCGTCGTGGAAGCAGCGCGGCATAGTCTTACCCAAGTCGTTCTTTACACACAAACTCTTCTTTGTCACGATTGGAATCGGTCGCGGAAGCGGAGAAGGAGGAGACTGAAGCTTCTGTTGCATATCTTCGAAGCGAAGTGTCATCGCGTATTCATGTAGGAAGTTGATCCAAATCGATCGTTCGAGATTTTGCATTGTCTGCTCTACCCCCGCTTTTCCTCGATAGAAGGCCTGCTATCTGCCCCTTTCTTCGATGCGTCAGGAGGGATCTCATGAGTAAATTGAGACACACCGTCCCACTGCCGCGAATACACGGGATACTTCCATCGCCCCCATCCAACCGTCACATCGAGGCTCGCGGTGTAAGGAACGCGATGCGTACAAGTACCATTGCCGACTCCTCCGTCAGGGATAATCTCCCAGTCCGAGTCAAGTCCATCCTGCGGCGTGTGACACTTCTCTGTAGAGCTGGAGACCTGTTGCTTGCTATCTGCTGCGGAGTTAGGACCATACATAGTGATGGTGGCGCATCTCTTCCTACGTACCCGTAGGAGGATCTTGCCCCGGATGCTTCGTATTGCCAGCGACCGTCATTTGATCGGTCGAAGGGCCGTCTTCGTGTTCCTGTATGGCTGAGGTTTCCGCACTCGGTTGACCACGCTCCTTGTTTTTCGATGCAGTTGTCGTGGTCGTTGAGCATACATGTAAGAAAGGACGTTCTACGAGACAGATATCGATGGTCAGATCCCAAAATTCAACAGGAACCAACAGTGGCAAATCTTGTTGCTAAGCAGGGTGGCTTGGCCACATCCTGCATGGATAACGTTACTACATAAGGTATGCTCTGTTGGCCGCTGCAGTCGGGGTAAAGCCGGCGGAAGGCCCTGGCCGCTGGTTGGCTAAGGCAATAAAGGAGGAACCCCTGTGTGTAACCCGACATGAAAACGTCAGAGTACCTAACGACGGTTACAGATCAGCGTATTTCATACATAGGAATAGCCTAGCACGGCCACCTTCCGCTACTACCACCCCGACGCAAAATCGCCATCTTTCTCGTCAATCAACAAACTCGTCTCGCTGGATTATGCAAAAAGCTGAAGCTTCCTCAACAAGGAAAACTTCGCCATGAGCACCAGCGAGTCCACGCGAAAGGAGATGAGCATACCACGAGTCTGGGCGCATGATGGACGGCAACTTGAGGCGGTCCAGGCCGGTCCTTCGCATGATTTGTGAGCTCGAAGACCGTGTGTACTCGACAGTGCTCACATGCACGATTTATTAGCTAGAAGAAGCTTCTGGCGACATTCCGCGGTCCGATGCTGGGCGCCACCCTTAGCAATACCGCCCTTGCCGAAGAAGATTTCATACACGCATTGTTGCACGCATGTGATGCCCTTTATTAACTCATCCGACGTGTAAGGTTGGGGTCCCGGATTGCATCTGGCAAAGCAAGGATTGAAGTTGAGGTCCTTGAAGTCAACTTCGAAGCTGAGGGGTAACTACTCGGTAGCAAATGTTAGCAACACACCATTCCCAACTGGCTTGGAACCGCCGCGCAACGTACACCACCGCAGCGGGCCCGGCAGTCGACGTCACCGGAATCGCAAGCATCAAGGCAGCTGTTCTCGGCAGCGGCCACAGCGAAGGCGCTAGAGACGACAAGGATAGAGAAACGCATATCGCTAGTTGTAGTTCGAAGAGGGCGATTATTATCACAACGGTTTAGAGGGTCAAGGCCGTAGTTAGCGATGAATAGCGAAGTAAATAGAGTGGCGAGTAACTAGGGAACGTAGCGAGAGAGCGAGAAGGTTAGGAACAGAACATGAAGGGAAGGCCTATATACGACTAGGCAACGGCTTGCTTTTCTTCATCAAGGGTTAGACTAATAGACGGGTAGTAGTGGATAATTCCGGCTTAGGGAGAAAATTAGGGATAGTATGTCTCTGAGCGAGTGTTGTTCATGCCTGACACGAGATAGGTGGAATGAGGAGCCGTGCTAGCCGTTGGTCGTTTCGGGTCTCGATCTCGACGGTAAGTCATATCGTCATATGCGCGGACTAGTGCCTAACGGAAGACCCTTTTGGGCCGTAAAGATAAATTCCATGCCAGAACCTGTTTGTGGCGAGTACATTCAACGCACTGGATTAGTAGTTGAAGATATCGGTTCAGTAAGGCGCCGAGCAAAGGAAAGTTGTTTCAGGAGCTTCTGTATGGTCATTTCATCGTAGCACCGCGCCCCGTGTGGTTGTCTCCGGCGCCAATGGACTAGGTGTTTGATCTGTTTGGGACCTTGCGGCGCGCCCGGCTGTTCTTGCTATGCCTGCCAGTGCTCTGAGCGCGATATGTTTTTCGTTATCGCCGCGAACCCGCGCTTGTCGCGATCTATAGGCACCAATTCCATAGGTAGGATTGCTGAAGGACTGGGTAGGGTGCATATGACATAAAGAAATATGTATGGGTACGCAACAGACTTTGCCCTCTGACTGAATCCCCTTGCGCAGCGTATGATACGCAAACCAAATATCCGACTATGGTGTAGTGTAACTGCGGAGGTGTTGAATAAGATTGGCTGTTGCTGCATGCCAGGCACCACACGAAATTGTATGTTGGTCGGAGCAAGCCAGTGACTTCGCGTTGGCGTGTATGACGACGAGTAACATGAACTTGGCAATCATGGAGTCGTAGGTACCTGTACCACAAGATTGTTAGGCTGTCATACGATGTCTAATCACATGCTCAACATATGCACACCACCCGTTTCTCGTTCACCAAAGCTGAAGCCCAAGCAGCGACTGCATCCTTTTGTCAACTGAAAGCAGATGCGATTTTCTGGCGCATGTTTTCTTGTCAACAACGAACCCCGCAGGCGACGCCTGGATCCGAGCCGCCCGGGCGAAGCATTCTAATCGGCGCGACTCCGTTCTCGAGCGGGAACAGAAAGTACGTGCCATAAAGCCATCGCAAACGAGTGACCAGCTGAGCTTCGTGGTTATGCCTGAGGTACGATATGCCGTTGGTAATTGGTCATCAGTTGCTAATTTGATTCTCAAAGGCTGAGCAAACTATAAACGGTGACTACGAGTATATCGACTCCCATTATTTCCCGCCGGTACACTACACGAGGACCATGTACTGGCGTCCTGGGAATGGCACCGTCTGTACAGGACCAATGGAGTGTATCACATCCGGGGGCATTGGGAGGGCCCTTGAAGCCGGGCTACATGTATGTTTACTTGTGTGGAACTTTGATTTCAAGTTGGTACGAGCTTAAGATGAGACGTTGAAATACCCGTAGCCCATCGAACATTCAGTAAAACCATGTATGTAGGTAGGTAGTCCTTGTCGTTGCGAAGCAATGGAGGAGGAGGGGAATTGCGGGGAGGGCGACGGTAATATGGCGGTTGTCGGGCGGGCGTCGGGGGGCGGGGTGGCTAAATGTGGGCGTGCGGGGCGTGGGCCGTTGGGGGCGTCCACGGTCCGACTTCCGGTGGCTTTCCAACTCTTCTCGAAGCGCAGCCGCGTTCCATGCACGATGAAGTATATATATAATACAAAGCTTAGCCGCAAACTCAACGCACAGACATGCACCACGGAGCAAAATCGAAGATGAGCTTACCGGAGCAGACGCGTGTGCCGATGGATGTGGAAGTCGATGCGGCCCACACTGCGCTGGTCACCGCCGGGGAAGACACGCCGACGTCATGCTGCACGATACGGGGTGCATGGCCGTGCCCCGGAGGCGGGTCCGTCCCCGGAGTCATTGCTGCTCGTCACCGTCACCGTCAGAGCTGCCCGATGCAGGCCCCGTGGCATCGCAGGCGTCGCAGGCCGGTGGCGCGCGGGCTTGGCATGGCTGAGGAATGCCTGAGGGCGGCGGTGGTGCCACGTCGTCGGCCGCTCGCCGTTTGCCTCGGGGCCTTCGCACAGCCGTGACGGCACATCGTATTGCGCCCTGCTCCGTATTATTCGCACCAAGTGCACCAGAATAACCACCGAAAGGCACCCGTAGAATTCTGCTTGCCCTGCTTGACCGCTCACGGCCTGCTTCGGGCCGTCGGGCGGGCACTATCGGAACGTCGTAAAAGCACCCCACTCCCCACACTCGCACCGCCAAAACGCTCGCGCCAAAGCTTCGCCGAGCTACTCGTACCTGCTTCGTACCACCTACAACCTTTCCATCCACACCTCACGATCCTCTCAACGCCGCTCGTTGCGCGACGCTTCTAGCTGCGTGCTCTCGCCCCCCTCTTCGTCGCCCGAGCCAGCACCTCTTGGGCCTCCTTTGCCGTCTCTGCCCCCCAAATCCCGGCTCATCGCTGTTGAGCGACGGGCCGAGTGCCCCCCCCCCCGCCATCGCCACCACGTCTCGTCCCATCACGAGCCTCACCACCGGCTGGCGGCCATGGACCTCGACTCGGAGTCGCCGCCGCCCGACGTCGCCTTCGACTCGCAGGGCCACTCGCGCGCCCCGTCCCGCGGCCACCAGGACCTCCAGCACGGCGCGAGCGGCGGCCACCGCCCCAAGAAGTCGCCCTCGACGTGCGGCACCTGTCGCATGCGCAAGGTCCGCTGCAACGGCGCCCGTCCCCTGTGCTCCAACTGCCAGCGCCTGGGCTTCCCGTGCTCGTACGACGACGCCGAGCAGCCCGACACCGCCTGGGGCCTGGCCCTGCCGCGCCGCCGCGTCAAGCAGGCCTGCCTGAACTGCCACGGCCGCAAGGCCCGCTGCTCGGGACACCTGCCCGCCTGCGAGCGCTGCCGCGCCCAGGGCCTCGAGTGCGTCTACCGCCCCGGCAAGCGTGTCAAGGCTGCCCGCGGCTGCTTGAGCCCGCAGAGCCGTGACGGCGGCGGCGACAAGGACGCCGGCCGGGACGACAGCGAGACGGACCATGCGGGCACGGCGACCCCTAGCACCTTCAACCACGACGTGTAAGTCGTGCCATGCCCAGTGTGATGCTTGATTTCCGTTGACGTGAACTCTCAGTGCGTGCCCCGACGAGTCCTTCGACGCCCTGATAGGACGCACCTTGGACCAATTCTTTCGCCATGTCCACCACATCCCCATGTACTCGTTCCTCCATCGCGCATCGCTCATGGAGCAGTACAACGCCGCCAAGGTGGAGAAGGCCCTGCTGCTGGCCCTCGTCGGCATCACCTCGTGCCTCACCGACATGGGCCCCGGCGTGCGCGAGTACGGCGACCAGTGCATCGACAACGCCGAGGCCCTCATCTTCGCCGACTACACCCGCCCCTCGGCCTTCAAGGTCCAGGCCCTCGTCTTCATGATCAAGCACCGCATCCTGTCCAACAAGTTCTCCAGCGCCTTTGTCCTCTTCAGCCTCGCCTCCCGCTACGCCGCCGCCCTGCGCCTCAACTACGACAGCCCCAACCTCTGCTTCCTCGCCCAGGAGTCGCGCCGGAGGCTCATGTGGTCTCTGTACTGCATGGACTCGGGCATCTCCGGCGGCTTCCGCGACTTCTCCCTCTGGCGCCCCGACAAGATCCACGTCTGCCTGCCCTGCAACGAGCGCAACTTCGAGTTCGACCTCCCGCAGCCGACGGAGAAGCTCGTCCCCGACTCCGACGAGCCGCTGCCGCAGCATCCCGAGGACGTGGGCAGCAATGCGCTTCACATCCGCATCTTCCACATCCGCCAAAAGATCATGGAGTTTACCAAGAACGCCGCCGTCAGTCGCGCCGTCAACACCACCGAGCTGCAGACCACTGTGCTGTCGCTGCACCGGGAGCTCGACGACTTCGCCAACAGGCTCCCCGCGTCGTTTCAATTCTCCGAGAACTCCCTCCGCCTCCGAGGCTACTCCCCGCGCATCTGCGTCTTCGTCATGATTCACGTCTGGTGGCGCCAGTGCCACTGTGACCTCTACCGGATCGCCCTCGCCGGCTTCCGCGAGGCGTTACCGCGCGCGACGCTCGACACCCTCGACGACAGCTTCATACAGCACTGCCAGCGGCAATGTCTCGACCACTCCCTCGAAATGGTCAGCATCTTCTCCGCCATGCAGAAGCTGGGTGCGAAGCCCGTCTCCGACCTCGACCTCGCCTTGTGCGCCTACCAGTGCGCTCGGATGCTCAAGTACGCCTACCACGTCAACGGGGACAAGTTTGGACTCACGGCAGAGGGTGTCACGGAGCAGGGCAAGGTATGCCTGCGGACAATCCAGCAGTGCTGCAAGGGTCCTGCCGCTGCTGCTATCGTGTCTGACCTGGAGGCCTTGATACGTCGGGGATTCGGAGTCCCGTCCTCCCCGTCGCAGATCGCCAGCCCCGACACCTTTAGGCTTAACGGGCAGCTGCCGTCTCGGAACCCGGTGCTGAGGAGCATCGAGGTCTCCGACGACCCCGACGTCGTCTCCGCCACCAATGACGCCTTTACATCGGCCCCACCCGCAAACATGAACCGTATCTCGCTCCCGTCCGCCATGATGACGGAGCCTTGGCCCTCGGACGGCAACAACAACAACAACAGCTTCAACGAATTGGACCCCGCCCTCCCCGACGCACCCGAACCCCGCAGCAAGTCGGCCGCGCTCGGGACGTCGGTCCGCGGCGAGCTCGGCCTTTCGGAGCTGAACAATGCGTACGAGGGCGCCCTGGATGGGCTCGGGCTGGACAACGGGCTGGACCACGCCATGGGCATGGACTTGACGCCGTGGCCGCCCGGAGGGGAGTGGGTGTGGCCCGAGTTTCTGAATGGCGGCGTCGGGGTGTAAAAGGAGAAGAGATGATGGAGGAGCCAAAGTCCTCTCAACGCCGTCATTTGTTGTGTAAGGAGATACCCAGTCACCATGTTTGCAAGGCCATCAGACGTGCTTGGTATAGGTCCGGCCCAAACGCCGGCCGGGGGCATCATGCATAATTGTAACTACCTTGGCTTTTGCCTTGAAATAAGCGCCTGAGCGCCTGCTAAGCAAATGAGGCTAGCCGAACATGATTGAAGCAAGTACCAGACATCCTCTCTCAGCAGGTTCCAGAGCGCACGAGACTTGGATCGCAGACGCCCTCCCTGACAGAGAAAAGGACTGCTGAACAGGAGATTTTCTGCTCTTTAGGCGTCCATAGCCTACATCTTCACATGGAAGAGGTACCTCAGCTTCACTTGCGCGACGTCGTAGCAAATGTACTCGTTGTAGTAGAGATCACCTTTCACATTCGTGTCGCCCGGTATGACACTTGCGTCAGGCTGTCAAAGTGTTAGCACGCCCAGGTTCTAGAGCAGGAGGTAGAGAGAAAGGGCCTGGGGGGAAAACATAAAGGGGGCAAGTTACCATTCGAATACCCTTGAGGCTCTCGTGCACCACTCCCGCGTCCACCCAAGCAGTCGGCCCCATGGAGCCCATGCCCCAAGTGCTCACCATGCCCTTACTGACAGCGTCCTCGCCAGCGTTGTAGTTAGAGTGCAGGAGCTGCTGCATGGGGTTGCCGAGCTCCGCCTCGCAAAGCAGCAGCAGCGCGTGGCCGCCCGAGCACGACGACGCGCAGTAGCCGGCCGACTTGGTCGACAGGTCGGCGAGGTAGATGCCCTTGCCGAACATGTAGCCCGAGACGGGAGCCTCGGGGGGCGCGATGCGTAGGCCCTGGCTGAGAATGCCGCCAAAGTTTGTGCAACGCGAGCCGTGCCACAGCAGGCGCCGGTCCGAGGGGATGCTGGCAAACTTGGAGCTGGAGAAGCGCGACGCCTCGCCCTGGCGCTCGATGCGGAAGATGTTCTGCAACTTGTAGCTGTAGTGGTGGGTCGCGCCTCGCGAGCCGTTGAGGTAGTTTGCCAGCGCGGCATACTCGCCGCTGCTGCTGTCGAGGGGCGTCATCTCCTCCATGCCGAGGCTCTGGAACTGGCGGTCCTGGGGATGAATCGTGAGGGCAGCCTTGCGGTCGACCTTCATAATATCGGCCGCGTACTTCATGTCCGATAGACTCTCGAGGAGCTCAATCTCTCTCTTGAGCAGATCGTCGTTGTTGATGACGATGGGCCGGTTTCGACCAAAGGCGTGGGGGATGAGGGAGTAGTACATGTTGGAGAGTTGCTCCGTGGCCATGGCCATTGACGTGTTCATTTGGCTCTGAGCGAGAGACGGGTCAGCCAGGAGACTGGCCAGGTTCTTCAGCTGTTGGAAGCCGCGGGTAATGGTGGTTTTGCTCAGCTTTCCGAGAGGCAACTTATTGGCGTCGTAGTTGAGGGACGACATTGCGGCGTTGAAGTACTCATGGTTAAAGATGAGTTTCATGAGTTCCTGGACAGGTTTCTCGAGGGTGCATTCCGGCATCTTTTGGCCCTCTTCCTCTTCGCCATCCTCATTCTTGACAGTCTCGTCATTTTCATCGGCGTCGTCTTCGGAGTCAGGGTCGTAGCTCCGCTCCACGAACGCGTATTTTCCGGGCCTCGGGTCGTCGCCCCGTTTATCCCAGGGCAAGCCCGACTTGTCCCGAAACTTCTTCTCAAAGGATTTGATGGCGCTGCCGAGGGTGCCGTCGCCCAATATGGCGTTCTGGCCGGCCTCTCCGACGCGGCCCCATCGGCTCCACGTCTTGTACGTGTTGTTTGCGTCGCGCAGGACCTGCAAACCGTCAGACCGACTTCTTCTCAGGCCAAGTGGTGAGACGTACCTGCAAGCGATAGAATTTGTTGTTATTGTTGGTGGTGCTGGACTGGTTCAAGGAGGCATCGTAAATCATGCCCGAGTCCGGATCGACATGGACTTGGTAGGTTGTTAAGGGGCAGTGATCATCCAAGGGGATGGCCACGCTCTTGTTTACGATGAATTGGCCTTCCGCCACCTTCTTCTCGGTGCCCACCGCAGCCTCATTGCCGTCGTTCTGTGCGTCAGTGTCGACTTTGGCAGCAGCTTTGCCGTTGTCGACATCCTTCTCTTTCTTGGCGTTGGCTCTGACTTTCTTCGCCTGCGGCTTTTTCTCCTCGTCTTCATCGCCGCTTGCATTAGCCACAGCGATGGGCCGCTTTTTGTCTCCATTTGTCGCCGCGCCATTGTCCCACAGGAAGTCGTCTGCCTTGACAAAGGTCTTATCCTTCTCGCACTTCAACAGCCACTCAGGCTTAACCAGCGGCTTGTGCTCTTTCCGGGCCGCGTAGACCTTGCCGTCTGTGCCTTGGTATTCCTGCTCCGTGCAGACGAGGTGCGTCACGTCCTTACCCACGCTCTTCATCGTCTTGCCGCCAAGGTCAAGCACCAGCTGCTCCAGCGAAACCTGCGAATGACCGTACTGGTTGAAGCGCCCGCTGAAGGCGACGATGCAGCCATCCAGCGGCAGCGTCTTCGCAGCAGCGGCCGCCGCTGCACCGGCTCTTCTTCGTGGAGGCATTGGATGGAATCGCACTATAAATAGCGCGAGACAGACCTGCGTCGATATCTGGGGTGCCCTTTGGTGCCCAATTAGGGGATTTGTGCAAGACAAAGTGAAGTAGACAGCAAAGCAGAAGAAGGAAGAGAACCTGGAGGAGAGGAACAATGCCTTTTATGGGAGACGGGAGCTACGACGACGACTGGGCTGAGATACCTGGAAGGCACTGCAGCTCTGGTGGGTCCTTCGTTCAGCCCCTGGCTCCAGGCCAGGCACCAGCGCGCCAAGACCCATGAACCTTTCGACCCTCGTCACGAAGGTCGCACGCCGTCACGTGAGCCGTGCATCTGCCGCCTACGAACAAGTAACTTTATTGCGTCTCCACGGAGTTAGCCTTCACTGAGAGGGCCAGATTATAGTGTGCAAAGTGCATCTGAATGTGACTTCAAGTCGACAATGATTGATGTGTGTTTGTGAGCTCAAGTCTCGCGTCGGATGAGTTCGATTGCACCCTGTCTCATAAACGCAATACCTTCAATTTGTAACGTCAGCAGCAATGATGTTCAGCTTTTGACAATCTACAAAATGAACAAAAGAAGGGGGAAAAGGGAAGGGGGGAAACTATAATCAGTAATACATACACCCTTCGACTCTCCAAGGGTCGCCTGGTACTTGAGTACCCAGATCGAAGAAGACTGGCTCGCTCGTTTCCACAGCCTGCCACACTTCGTCCAGACCGTCCACCTGACAGTCTGTGCCATTGACGAATATCTTCCCGATTGTTTTCTGATCCAGGGTGAAGTTCTGACCTCCATCAGAAGTCCAGACACCCTGTACACCGACGTTCTCGAAACAGGTCATGTTGGCTTGGACGGTAGTCGCCGCACATCTATCGCCCTCATTGAGATTAAAGGTCCTTGCGGTTGTCTTGGTCTCCATCGTAGCCATCCACTGTTGGGTGCTATAAGTGTAGGACGGGCTGAATATGGCTTTAACAACCCCAATAGTGCCTTCGAGAGAAGCACCAGCCGTGATTGTGTATCCGTCAATAGTCGTATTGGTAACAGCTTCAGCAAGGCTAAAGGTCTCCGAGCAAGCTATTCAAGGAGATTAGAATAATTGAACCATGCCTGGCCAAATAGGGGAGCTTACTGTTTGTCTCGCAAATAAATAGGTTGTCCTTCGAGATAATGATCGGGGCCGACTTGTTGCAGTGATCCAACGTGGTCGTGATGGTCAGGTTCAGGGTTCCTCCACCATGCATGCCCAGCCAACCATCGTCACAGTAAACCTGCATCTCCTGCGTTCTCGTGCCCAGAACCGTCCCCGACTGAATTTCAACGGCGTTCAAGAGCTTTGTTGCGGCATCCAGGACATCTTCTTTCGGATCAAGGGATACACCACCGTTGGTGGAGTTACCCGTGGTGGAGTTATCTGGGTTCCTTCTGACCAAGTCTTGCTGCTGTGGCCAGTCGGCTGGCTCTCCATTGACCCAAAGAGCAGTTGAAGGATTTCCGCGAGCACTATCGGCTGGACTCGCAGAGGCCAAGAGGCCGGCGGTCAGTATGCTGACCCGGATCAGGATGGAGAGCATGTTTAAGATATTCTGCAGTCGCCTCGAATTTGACGGTTGAACTTGTTACTGAGCGGTATATCGGGTCAAGTAAGGGAGCCTACTCGAAGTCTAGCATACGCGGAAGAAGCAATCCCATTTATACGTCTATTTAAAAGGCCAAGTCTTGCGCTCAAGGCTCGGGGAGCCTACAATCTGGTGAAGGATAAAGTACCGGTCGGACCAAAATCAGCTAATGGGATACAAGTCTTTGGCGAAGACGCATTGCTTCTCGCTTTATGAAGATCGGCATGCACACTCGTACGCGCGCGTAACGTATAAAGTCAGAAATTCGTCGTCCTCCCACGGCCCGACTCACAGGGTAAGCAAGCCGAATACCGGCCGTTTCATGCCATCAATGTATTGTATTTGGTTGATCATTGGCTCATCCGCATATTGACCCCTGTGGGAGACAACAAAGTTTCTGAGTTTATACAGTACTTCTATTACGGGCCGATGAGCTCGGAGTAGTTGAAACAGGTATCGTCTTTGCACCGGCAGCTGATTGGCTTTTGCCCCTGCAATGCCATGCCCGCAAGTTTTCTAGATTCCCAAGGGAGACGGATAGGATTTGTTCGTTTCCACATTCGGCTTGGGGGTGGGGGACGGAGCGTGGGGACTACGTACGTCAAGTGCCGTATTCCAAGCGCTTCAGAAAAGGGGAGCCGAAAGTCAAAACCCCATGACCTCTTTTAAGATAAGATGACGGAAATCCGGCATCTCTGTACTCCGAAAACCCTTGGCAAGATAAGAAGCCTGACAAAAGTGACCGTGCCAACATCTCGGCGGTTCCTTCGGGGCTTCGCCGCCTTGATGGTAGAAGGACATCGGCGAATTACGTGGAATTATGTCTGGGCGGCTCATGGAGGACAGCTATGGCATTCGCGTATCCGGTGCCAACAACCCTCCTTGCCTTGTGACCCGATGCCTTACTCTCTATTTCAATCTTACAAGTTAGATTCTGCCATAACTTCGGCACCGTCGTGAACCAGCACGATGCCCTCTCAACTCTGGCTCCCAGTGGCCAACCCATTCCGGCCAATGTTTTGTACCAACAAACCTTGCAGGCTGCCAAGGGATCTGCATCGTCTCTGCTCCAGAGAAACAAATCCTCGTCTTCTGGCGACATTCTCGACTCCATCACTCCACATGCGGGTGCCCATCGTTGGGGTACAGGCTATACGGTATGTTGTCTGCATCGAATAACGGGTCATCCGGTCCGTAAGCCTGCGCCAACAACTCCTGAATTAACAGCTCTGCTGCCGGCGGCATCACATGCGGCTGCAGCCCCTCGACCATCAGGTCATGCTCCGTCATCAAATCATTTACTGCGCACTCGTATTAGCGACGCTGATTCGATATGCTGGTCGGCTTTGCTAGGTTAGATGTCACCATCAGGGATATCTGATAAGCGTTAGCGGGAGCTGCGCCAGCACGTCGGCCAGAGACTCGGGGGAAAGGGAACGCACCCTCATCCTCC
Source organism: Tolypocladium endophyticum (assembly GCA_024339985.1). Taxonomy (NCBI): domain Eukaryota; kingdom Fungi; phylum Ascomycota; class Sordariomycetes; order Hypocreales; family Ophiocordycipitaceae; genus Tolypocladium; species Tolypocladium endophyticum. The sequence goes on along the minus strand of JALHBW010000019.1, from coordinate 26,530 downwards.
TGATTTATCGTGATAATGTCATCGTCGGATGCAACCTCTCCGTCAGAAGTCTCGTACTCTGGCGTGACCATGCGCGGCCACTTGACTTCGAGCTTTGGAGTGACCTCCTCGACGAAATCCTTCCAAAGGGTGCCCGTGTAGTCCACCGTCGTGCCATGATCCTTGAAAGAGACGTAATAGGGTTTCGGGCGGTGGGTATATGTCTGGTTTAGCATGCCCGCCTTGAAGTGATGGAGGTCGAGGTTGGGGGTCTGCCTCAGCTCGGTGAGGAAGTCGGTCCAGAAGATGGTCTTCGGTGGGTCATTCGGATCGCGCCCCGCCGGGTAATCGCGCTGCAACGTTATCTTCCACAGCTCCAACCCTCTAAGCGTCGGAGCGAATTTGCGGATGACCGCGAGCAGTGTTTCGCTCTCAAGGTTCATGATGCCCAAGCTGAGGTCCTCTAGATGAGGCATCTCAATCGGGGCCGTCGAGGCTTCGTCATCATCCTTGGACGCGTGCGAGGCCCCTTCTGATGAAGGGCTCGCGGCCAGCCATTCCAACAGGCCGGTCAGCGCCGGGTTGTAGTCGTGATGCTCGTTGATGCGCAAGTTCTTCAAGTTCGGAATGCTAGCGAGGAACTTTCGGAGGTGCGTGTCGGGCGCCGACTGAACGACCGGTGTCGCATCAGCAGTCCATCCGCGGGGGCTGGTTCTCCACGACAGATCAATGGACAGATGCAGCTTCTCCAGCTTATGCAGGACGGGCAGGACAGAGGGCTCAACAAAGCGAGGAATGTTGAAGGCAAAGTCTCGCAAGTGATTGCCGTTTCTGACCAAGACCTCGAGACCCTTTGGCGCGGCACCCGCTACTCCCAGCGCATGGAGAACCAAGGCGAAGACTTGGCTGCAGCCCTGTAAGGGAAACCCAGAGTTCCAGACACCGCTCGCACCTTGACTCAGCCGGATGCCCGTCTCCTTGAAGATGGTGGTCGATCCGTAGCTCGTCCACTCGGCGTGCGAACCATCTCGGTTCCGCTTGATGGAGTTGTAGTCGCGCAACACCACGTCCTCGAGGCTGGGGAGGTTCCGAAACGCCTCGGTGAGCATCTCGCGATGGCATCCCGTGTTCCACAGGGTGAAGTGGTTCGCATATCTCTGCTTGAACTTGCGCTCCTTTTCATCGTCAGGGAGCGGGCGGTGGAGGCCCTCGGGGAAGCGGTCCAGGCCGATTTGCAGAAAGCGCAGATGAGGGCCCAGGCGGCTCTTGGAGATGCCGACGAGTGCTTGCAGGCTGTCGTCGGTGACCATGAACTGCTTCTTGGTGAAGAACTCGCTGGTGAAGGTGACATAGAGCAGCTCCTCGATAGCCCGGCAGGTCAAGCGAAAGGCGCATAAGTCTGTTGTCGAGAGCCCTTTGCTGATGCGAATGAGCACCTCGAGCGGGAGCTTCGTGATGCGACAGCGGCCCGGGGCGTCATCAGTGGCCCACGCCGTTACCCAAGCTGGGTCCACCATGGCCGGTGACTGCCAGTCGATGCTGAGGCGTTTTGACCCGTCCAGCAATGCGTCGTCAGAGGTTGGTTTCCTGATAAAGGGTAAAGACACGGTGAGAGAGGGGGTCGACGAGATGTGAAGGTCTGGGCGGCCTATATGTCGTTCATGTGCCCCACTAAGCAGTGACGGAGACCAGTGGTTGTGCGCTTCAGCCTAGACGCCTTCCCCCTTGAGTCAGTGCTTCCCGAAGATGGCAAAGCAGAGCACCTTGCTCCTGTCGTGCAACTTGACTTCGCGCTCGTGTAGACGGATGCCGTACGTACGAGTAGGCAGGCAGCAGGCGGGTCCGCTGTCGCGGCCGTCGCGTGGTCAGAGAGCCTCACAGTGGGGGCGAGGCGCCTCACGAGTCAACGCTCGCTGTGCCGTCGCTGCGCAATGGCTCGACGTGAATCAGCACTGGATGCGCGAACACGTACCTTTGCTTGATCTCTGCGCGACCTCGACGTGTCCTTGCGCGTTGCCTCTCCGAACCTGAAGCGTGGTTCTCGACGAACAAGTTGCGAGCTCGACGTTTGGCTACAGCAGCCGCAGTGGAGCTGCCACTCATGAGCTTGATGCTCCCCACCCACTCTCAGCTCTCCGCTGCCGCCGGCCGCTTGCAACCTGCAACGCTGGAAAGGGGCAAGAGGGGCTCGAGCACTGCGGCGGGAGGCGTCCCGTTGACCCACCACTCTTCATCGCTGTCAGCTGCATGTGGGCTCATCATACTCCGTACTCCGTACACGGACTACAATCATGCTCGTTCGGGTCACATCTTGAGAATCGTCAATGATGCGCAGTTACCCCAATGACCCCTCGGGAATCTACGGATCCGCACCCCGGACGTAGGCCTGCGAGAGATTCGCAGCACCGAACCGTACGAGTAATTCCAATCTGAGCCAGGTTCAAGGTGGAAATCACGCCAATTTTATTCCTTGTTCGTCTTCCCCGCACAACTTTCCTCCATCCTTCTCGTATCTAAATGCCCTGCCTGACAGGCGAGCCGACCCTTCTTGTAAAGCCAACAACCCTGCAGTCCGTTATATATGGCCACACAGATGAACACGCATGGTATATCCCCCTCTCCTTGCACCCCGTGAGAAAGCACTCTCTATGCTACTTGTTACAAAACACATCGCCATGTGTGTTTGGCCAGTGCTGCGACAGCGACACCAATGCTCCATATCCGCAATCTATCTTGATCCATCGTCATATGCTCAGAACGCTGCATGCTCTCGACCCAATGCCAAAATTCCCTTGTAGATCAAATCGCAATCGGCACGATGCTCGGCCAGCATTACGTCCATCCCCGGATCATGCCAGCCCCATGAACTCGTTCTGCCGCAGGAAGCTGGTGGCCAGTTCGTCGCCTCCTTGCTCAGCCGCTTCCATCCAGTGTACGGCAACACACATGAGCCCCGCATCGTTCCTGACGTCTCCCTCCTTGCCGCCTCGACCCTGACCGTCGCCGGAACTGCCCGAGATCCCTTGTGTGCCTCTGGAATTTGCACCTGCGCCACCTATGTTGCCGGTGCTGGGTCCTCCGATGCCCCCACGGCCTCGCTCGCTTCGGCCATACTTTTCCATGACGGCCTGCTTGAACACTTCTCGAGGTTTGGAAAGCGGCAGCGTTGTTCGACCGACGAACTCGGGATTCGATAGATAAAAAAGCGCCAGTTCACGCTGCGCCGTCGGGTACCCCTCTTTGGCCGTGATGGCCCACATCTTGCCCACGTCGTCGAGCTTGTACCTCGTTGATGGAGGCGGCGGAGTGCCTGTCGCCGACGGAACAGCTTCTGAAGGACCGTTGTCGTCCATGGGCGACTTGCGAGCGTGGGTATGCGCCGCGAACACCTCGTCCGCCATCTCCACCATTGTCTGGCACACTTCGGATTTGAGCTTGAGAGCCGCAAGCCCGGTGTTCCAAAAAGCCTTGCCTCGCTCAGGCTTGTCTAGAATGGATGACGGCACAAAAGATGCAATTAGCTGCAGGTCTCGGAAAAGAGACTTTGGACGGATCGACGCATCTCGGAAGAGGTGTTGCAGCTCTCTCGTTATCGCATCTGTATTCGTTGCACTGCCAGATACAACCGACCGCGTGTCAGGGTTCGTTTGCCGCGACTGATATGCGAATCCAGTAGCCGGGAGAGCAAGCTGCAGGGCTTGTGATCGTCGTTCCTTAACGTTGTCAATGGTCCCTTCCAGTTGTATGGGGCGATTGCAGGCCCCGTTATCTTCAACTACGCTCGAGCCGGCATCTGACCTGTTTGTCCGGAGTTTCCGTGACCCGTTCGACAGGAGCGAGGCGACGATCAGATGCTCCAGTTCATTGAGGGCGTTCAGTTTCGCATAAGGATTCGGATGAACGCAGAACATGGTCAACAGTCGCTGGTAGGCCTTCTTGAACGGGAAGTCGGTGCCATTATCCAGGGCTTTGGAATTGCCGCGATCAAAATCCGAAACGTGTGCCCCATTTTCAGCTGCGGTGATGCCTTCTGAGCTCTCTGCTGGTCGTTCAAATGTGTTGTCGCCCACGCCTCGCAAGTTGCTGCGGCTCCTCTTCTTTTCAATCACCCTGGGCCTTGTGGAGCTCCTGCTGTGCTTCTCTATGTCTTTCCTCCGGGACCGTCGCCGAGCGCGGCGATCCATGGCCTCCCGTCTCTCGATGCATTCTTGTCCCAAATTTTCAAACCACATGTCCGTCTCTGACCCGCGAGCCAGCAGCAAGTTTCCCAGATCAGACAGCAACAGGCTGGTGAGAGATTGTTTGAGATCATCGAGGAATTGTATCTTCTCGTCCTCCGCCCGCGGAGGGTACACTGTCTCGTTGGACGATGCAGATGTGCCAGGCCTGCCGATGGACACGCTGGAGCTCGATGGAACAGGAACGTGTTGGATCGGCCCCGAAAACGTGGTTGAAAGATTTGTCAGACTCGTCGTGGGCGAGTATGCTCTGGAAGCAGAGGATCCAGGCGACATGGGAGGTTGAAAAGGCGACCAAAAGGTACTGGCGGAATCAAAGGTGTGGATGAGAGATCCCTTATCAAAGTAGTCTTGACCGTCCAGCGCGTCAGACAGAAGGGCGTTGGGCCGTGCATAGCTGACTCTCGCCGGATCAAGCGAAGTGTGCCCGGGACTGGCTCTCATACCTCGAACGAATGAGCCCTGGCGGCTCGCGGACGGGCCAAAGCGCCGTTCGCCATCACTCATAATGCTTGCGTTGTCGTCGGCAGTCGCCGACTGCTCTCGTTCGCGTGCTCTCATCCGATCCAAGACAATCTTGTCACGCTTGTACAACTCGCTTGACCAGAGCACAGGAGCCTCTCGAATCGTTTCGCCGATCAATTTCGAGATACACCGCTCCACTTCGCAGCAAAACCGATGGATCCTTTCCTCGCCCTGGCAGAAATTCTCAATGTCGTATTGCTGCAACCACAGCGAGGTTTTCTCAGCCTGGTCGTCGCTCAGCTTGTTCGGGCCGCCCTGCTCCTCGGATGCAGCCAGGAGATCCAAAACCTGTGACTCAGTACGGTAGAGATACGACGCGCCTGGGCCACGTGCGGTGTTGGCCCGCGACCGCTGAAGCGAGCTCCATCGCCGAGGCATTCCCATGATCTTCAAGGCTTGGCATATATCACGGCTGTGGGCGTACTCCTTTGAGTTGCGAACGTCCGTGACGAACCACATTTTGTCGCGCATCGCTCGGATGCGCCTCATCATACGGTCAATGAGCCCTTCATGACGCTCCTGGCTTTGTTTGAGCCACACGAGCCACGCATCGTATTCTTCAATTGCGGATGCTGAGCAGCGAATGGAGTCCCGGGGGCCGCGCGAAAAAATGTTGATCAGCACTGCGAACCCGTTCTCGCGAAGAGATGGGGATTCCAGGTCATTCAGATGCTTCAGCGTCTTCCAGTAAACATGTGAGGAGACAAAGTCGCCCTGGGCCTTGGACTGCGCAGAAGCCGCCCTCAGCATGGCAATGAGAACAGGTTCAGAATTTCCTGTCTTGTCCGTCGATGCGGCGGTGCTTTCAGACGCTGGGTTTTCCCTGGTGGACTGCTTCCAGTACGGATTGCGGCTGGACGTTGCCTGCTCCGGTGTGATGATCTTGTTCTTCGACCTGTACTTTTTGAGCCTTGAGGCGCGATTGCTCAACTGAGCTCGTTCACCCTCAGGCTCCAAGTTACGAGGTATCTCATAGTCCTCGACAAGCCTGAGAATGGAATCTCGCAGCTGGTGGTAATCTTTGTCCAGCTCTGGACCTTCAACATGATCCTCATCATCGGTGTCGTTGCTAGAAGAGTTGTCTTCGTCGTCGTGTTCGTCGTCGGGATCGTAAGTCATTTGAGTAGACAGTCGTCGACCGTCTGATGAGACGAAGAGAACAGCCCATCGCTCCGCGCAAGGATGACATGATCCGCGGATGGCTTCGGCGCCGAGGTTTTGGCTCAATTCGTGTACGGCAAGTCGCAAACGATATCCATCTTCCTCATACCTGTTCATCCGTCTCTGAATCTCAGCGTCACCTGGAATTGGCGAATAACGACTGGGCGTCGCAGCGCTGGCGTCGTCGGATAAACCTTCGCGAGACGCAGCGCTGTCACTCAGCGCCGAGGAAACACTGGTGCTGATGATTGAGGCTGTATCAAAGTTGCCTCGAGGGTTAGCCATGGCAATAGGTTGGGACATTGCGGACAGGCCGGATATGGACGCCTGACCGGAGCGCATACTCGACCCGGCTGAGAGGGGTCTTCTTTCCGGAAACAGGGCGTTGACCAATGTCACCAAGTCGGCTGGGCTGATGACAAGATATGGGTGTACCTCCACCGTCTCCCTCAGCGATGTTATGGACCTGGCAGGCAATAGTTTGGCAGCGGGAACCTTCGACCGGGAACCCTGGAACCTAGTGAGGATGCTCTCGACGTGACTTTTGATTTTCGGGGGGACCTCCACTGGGACGTAGGTTGCCGATGGTTTCCCACTCCACATGCTCGAAACGTATTCATGGGCTTTCATTGCGACCTTCTTGAGGATCTTCTCTCGGGCATAGGGCGTGATGTGATACTCGGCCAGCATTCCATAGGACTCGGGATGAACGATCACTCCCAGGAGAAAGACAAAGAACAGACACCTCCAAACGAACCATCTGGACGTGTTTTCGACGTACTTCTTGTCGAGCTTCTTGATGATGGCATTTCCAAGTTCCAAAAGGCCTTCTGGGATGCCTGTCGCATCTTCGTCATCCACCAACTCGAACAGATCATCGACTGCTTTGTCGTAGAAGTTCTTGGCGGCGACTTCGTCCGAATGGTTCCAGTCGGACAAGTTGAATCGCGTGCCATGCTGGTCCTCAGCTCGGTCCAGCAGAAAGGCTCCGTCCTCCAGGATCTTCATCAGGTACCACTCCATGTTTGACTTACCCGACCAGTCCCGCATGGCAGTCCAAATGTTCAGTACAGAAATCAGAAACTGCTCGCTACTAGACTTGGGTTGCTGGATGAGTCTCGCCAGGACAGTAGACCAAATGTCGGTACGTCGCTGGTCCTCGGAGCTATCTGGCCCAGCCGAGTTAGCAAAGCACGTGTGAATGAGAATGGACAGCGGGTCGTGTCGCTGGAAAGACAGGAGCCGCTCAACGTCGGCATTGTGTCCGTTGCGCCCAGGCGTGCCAGCGTGAGGTCTCGAGGCCGATCGACCATGGAATGGAAGAACAGATTCGACGGGCTCCAATCCCTTATGAAAACTGAGCAGGGCGTTGAGCTCAGAGCTTGTGAGGGCACATATCCGCGTGGCCAGGTAGTCAGGATTCGTGCGGACATGGCACAGGAAGTCAAGGAACGTATCTCGCGCAGACGAAGATATGTCATGGAAGAAGGGAGTGATGGACCTCAGGGGACCAAGGCCAATTATGGAGCTGCTCGGGGAACCCAGGCTGTCTGACGATCCCAGGGCTTGGGAGGAGAGGGCCTCCATCTCAGGATCCAGCAAAGCATAACGGCGGAGCTCATCGCAGCTCTTTCGTACGTCATGGATAGCATTGTAGAGCAGGGCAAAGCTGTCCTTGTCGTCCTTGCGAAAGTCATCCACCAGGTTGCGGTGGGCAATGTCGCCGCATCTTGTCAGGCGCGCACTCAATGCGGTGGACACCAGGCTCCTCTGTAAGCGAATCCGGGTACTGGCGCACTTGCGCTCTTGGTACTTGGACAAGCGCACAACATGGGCAAGCTCCTCAAGCGTGGTACTCTCCTTGTCGCGGGTCAGATGCGGGTTAGTGTATAGCGTCACGTCCTCCAGCAACGGTTTGGAACGCGATTGGGGAAGGTTGTCGGCTTGGGCGCCGGACGGTGGCAACGTGACGGATGGGTCCTTGGGCTCATGTCGTGCTCCTGTTGGCGACGGGCCCGCCAATTGTGCAACAAGCGGCCGTCGGTATGCGGCAGTAGGGCTCCGGTTAAGGAAATGACCCTCTCGCGTGGGCTCGTCGGCGCGGCGCAATGGCAGCGTCTGCGTGGCGTCAGAGCCGCGGGAAGGACTGCGAGATCGTTGGTGTCGCGATCTCGGGGCGTTGACACTATCCTCGTGCAAGGGACCTGGCAATTTAGAGTCGTGTGTAAGGGTGGGTGATACAGCTATAACAGTAGCATGAACCATCAGCACAGATAGCGCAGCGGCCAAACGAACAGGAGAACCAGTCACAGGACAGGGACGTACGTGGGGAGGAATGAGAGCAGACGGGCGAAGAGAGGGAGCGTTGCATGGAAATCATAGTGATCCCATGGGGGAGGGAGCGCCGGCGCTCGAAAAGCCGACGAGCGACTTCACAGCGGCGCAGCGAACAGCCGTTGGTTGAGGCGGCGGCTCAACGGCGTACCCGCAGAAAGGCTATACGGCGTCGTCCTCTCCGTCGAAGCAGTGTCGAACAGCGCACAAGAGGATTTTGGACGACAAGAAGGCCCAGAAAAGCGGCCGACGACGAGGCCTCGACGGCGCAGACGGGTCGGAACGAGGGAGGGGAGGAAGACGTTAGAGGACTGGCTCGGGGGCGAGGCCAGCTCCGGAGAGAGAAGGGGCGGGCTAAGGAGAGGCAAACGGCGCAACGGCCGTCGCACGAAGATGGGTCGAGCCCGAGGGCAGATGTACGCTGGGTCAAGAGGAATGTAGAGGCCAGGAAGAGAAGAGGAGGCTCGCCGAAGCCTTATGGGGAAAGAGCGGCGGCAACATGAGAATAGAGCTGCTGCCCACTTGCAGGCGGTCGATCAGCAAGCCAGCCGATGCGAACAAATAATAAGAAAGAATAAGGTAAGGCAGAGCAACCTAAGGTACGGAGTACCCTACGTTAATTACAGCACGGCGACGCCCTGAGGGGGGGATTGGCTAGGCGCAGGAGTCGACGGCACCAGTACCTACAGGCAGATGGTTGCGTACGCCACTCCCGCGCAACGGACAGCCGCAGGAGCCGGACCGGTAGGTGCACGTCGAGTGGAGGAAGCCTTGCAGTGCGGTTCCCAGGAATCTACGGATTGCATTTTACCTACCGAGGTATCCTTACAATACCCTGCTCACTGGCACTCGTGCGTATAAGCAGCAACAGCCTTAGCAAGGTACGGCGGAGAGTTGGTGAGCTGGCGTGCGCGCGACTAGCCGCTGCAGCTACAGCGGCCGTGCATTTGCGGCTCGCTATGCGTTGTCTGTCCCAAAAGCAACCGTTGGAGCAGCGCGTAGTGCACTGACGCCAGCCCACACCGTCAGCGCTGCTGAAACCGACTCGGGAACGCTTGGCCGCGAGGCACTGGACGGGCCGACCGCCTTCGAAGCGGTCGCGCAGCTTGCTCGGCTGCTGCGAAACGCTGCCACATCCAGGGCTCTCAGCTTCGCGACGGTCACACGGGCACCATGATTCCATCAGGGGGCATGGGGCTCGCCGCTGGTGCAACACAACGTATGTAAACAGAGTCGGCGGCCGCGGCAGCCAATGGTTTGCGGCTTCCGAGCACCGAGCAACAGGCGTCCGGGATGGATCATGGCGCTGGCCGACGTGATCCGGTGGGTGCCAGAGGTGAGATGAGTTGGCACTGCAGGACGCCGCATCGTGCATGATGCATGGCCGTGGCCATCTTGTACGAGTCCCGCTGCCTCCACCCAGCCGACTCCCTGCTCGAACTGCTTCGCAGCCCACCCATGCAGCCGTCCATCCAATCCAGGCCATCCACGAAACCGCATTCGACGGCGCGCCAATCTCGTCCCTCCACGCCATGTGCAGCTTCAAGGCCAACCCCCTCCCCAACCCCTGGCCTACGGGCCCCTAGGGCAAGGTGTGCCAACTCACCTCGGGTCCAATCACGCGCTACCCACCTCGTACACCCTCGAGCAGCATACCATCCGCATCATGGCCCCCGCGGGACGAGCGCGTCTCCCAACGTCTCTTGCCGGCCGTCTCGCCAGTCCACGACTCCAAGCATTGAGAGGTCACGTTCTCGGGTTGTGCTTGAGCAGGCTATTCACCCCGGACGCCGGAGCGATACAAGCGCAGAGGGTTTCTGTCTATGAGCCGCTCATTGCTCACCGTCTTGATGGGCTGGCCGTTCTTCCACTCATCATGGAGGGTGCGCTCCCCATTGGCTTCATCGTTGACGTGTCACGCGGAACGTGTCGAAGACTGTCCAAGGGGCCCATCCATGATGCCACGAGGTCACATGATGGCTGTCGCACACCACAGGCCGCATCATCTATCTCGAGCCTGCCGTGTTCAACGCCGGTCCCCCCAATGGCCGTCCGCCAGCCCATACATCGTCTGTCGTAGGCGCGTGCACGGCAGATCCGACATTGTGCATGTATCTCAAATGTCCGATGAGGACCCTTTCTGCCCCTCTCGCTTGCATGTCTCAGATGTGCTCGTCAGAATGCTTTTGACCACCGACATCCAGCAACATCTTCTTGGCTTTTACCAAATGCCAGTGAGGGAGGTATGATATGCATTGGTCGCACGAACACCGCCTTTGCGACGCCGTTCGCCTACTCTGTCTGCTCTCGGCTGCCTCTGCAGCGACACGTGGAGCGACGGAATCGTGTTGAAAACTTCATCCCACCACAGGCACAGTATGTCGGTCATGCTCTCCGCTGCTCACCGCCAAAAGCCGCAAGTCACAATTTCCTGACCCAGTGTCCTACCATCTGTTCCATTATAGCTCTTTGTCATCGCTTGCCTACACTATCGTGAATTCCGCGAAATTGAGGAGTTGCATGTTCATCAAATCGTCAGTCACGCATAAAATTGTGAGCTCTACAAGGAATCGAGGGTAGTCGGCGAAAATCATACATTTACTCGTAGATATCTTGTGTCCTCAGGCGCTAGTTCCTATACCCACCCTTGCCATCCCATGGCGTAATATGCCCTCATTTCCCTTTCCCACGCCTGTATGGCGAAACCATTGATCCTATGTGAGCCGTCGCGCTGCCACCCATACTCTGCTTCATACTTCCACACTCCCCATGTCCCCCGTTCAGCACTCCCGGCCGAAACGAACATCAAACTCCTTCAGCACGCTCATGATACTCGCCGCCTCAACTTCGATGGCCTGCCGCCCCCGATGCGCGCCGGTGCGTACGCTTCCGTTCGGCGTCGTAGCTTTGAGCTTGGGCAGCCATGAGCTGATATCGTCGGCCGCCCGGTCGAAATTTCGGTGACTTGATAGTGTCTGATAGGCTTCCGCACAGCTCAAGCCAAGACTAGGCAGGCTGGGCAGAGTGATCTTCTCCTCCTTTTCTGGACGGGACTTGCAGCAGCCGCCGCCGCCACCTTTGCCACCGCAGCAGCCGCCTCCCGATGACGCTCCCTTTTCACGGTCGAACTTGGCGGACATAAGTCGGCAGAAGAGACCTGACTTGGGATCGGCCTGGCACTGAGCGCAGGTACCCGGACCGTTTGCGCCACAGCCACGAGAGTCGGATTTTGTAGGTTTCTTGTGAGGCTTAGGCTGTGTGCGGCGAGGAAGCTTGACGGCACCATCAGCCGTCATTTCCATGAAGAGAGGCTGCGGGTGAACGTCTGGCTCTGAGGGTGGCGGCGTCTGTGTCTGGTGCGAGATGGGGGGGAGCGTCTCCGCCGTGGGCGTCATGGCTGGAGTGGCCATGGCGGCGTCCTCTGCGCACATGCAGTAGGTTCCATCCTTGCAGAAGCCGCAGCTATCCTTGAAGGGTATGGAATTCCCAGAGGGCATCTGAGGGTCAGGTTGAGGCATCTGGTAAGGCGACTCTTGGACAGAAGTGGCAGCCATCTTCTTGGAGAACAAAGCCGTGAAGTCTGTCTCAGTCTCAACCGCATTCGATCGATGTCGCTTCCCACTGGACGACGGGTTTGACGGCGAGAGCGGCCGCTTCAAATCTTGGCCGGGACTGACGACATGGTCCATCTCCCCAATGCACTGGCAAGGCGCCCCGAAGCCGCACTTGCCACACCCGCTGTTGGCAGAGGCGAGGACCTCCTCTGCACAGGCGCAGGGTCCCGTGGGAGAGCAATTGCCGCAGGTGATGGCCGCGTCGACGTCACCATGCTGCGAGTGCACGTCCATGCTTTCGGGGGGTGTAATTATTTGGGAGATGGAAAAGTTCCTGCCGCCGACGTGCTGAAGCTGCCGCCCATCAGGCATACTCTGTCGGTGGGAGTGGTGGGTTGGACTGTGTGGCTGGCTGTGGGCATGACGATGGGACCCGCTCATGCTTGAGGCTCGAAAAAAGTCTTCTTCATGCCGCCTCTTGAGCGTCTCAGCCTGCGTCTCGGCGCGGATGCGTTCCTGGCGCTCGCGGTCGAGCATGTTTTCCAGGAGCATGCACCGCGAGCGGAACGACTGGAGATCAAGCTCGAGGCCATGTATCTTGTCCTTCAGCTCGGCTTCCTCCTTTTCGTGCACTTCACGCATCTCATCGAGCTGGATCTCCAGCTCGCCGACCCGCGCGGCGCGGCGCTCACGGAAAGCCCGCTGGGCTGCCCGGTTCTGAGCCTTGCGCTTCGTAGGCGGCGTGTCGGTCGCCGGCTTGCGGCCGGGCTTGGGACGCGGAGGGATGACCCATTCCTTGGAGGTCATGGACATCTTGGGCGCTTCCTGCATCGGGCTGGGGCTGATGACGGCGGCCATGGTCATCTTGTCGGCGGGCGGCGCGGAGAGACGAGGCAGGGCCGCCGGGGCGACAGCGGCTTTTGCGGCGGCCGCCTTGGGCTGCCTGTTGGGGAGCGGCGCGCGGGGCGGTGCAGAGCCGGCAGATGCGAACGATGCGTCCTGGCTCCCCTTGGAGGACGATGCAGGACGGGATGCTATCTGCTGACGAGCGTTGCCAGCGTCTTCCTGGCGGTGAGTTGACGGGGCGAGAGGCGGTGGTGCGGTGGTGGTTGAGCCCGCCATGGTGACTGGTGGGTTGGGTTGGTGGGCGGTGGGCGGTGGGCAGTGGCCACAGTGGGTGCTGCCTTGTGATTCGTCACACGGCGCTGCTGGCCTCGGAGCTCCGAGACGGGCAACCCGCATGTGCGTCCGGCGACAACAAGGCCGGCCGGTACCTGGTGAGTCGCTTGTTCCGCGCCAAATGGCTGTCGGAATTGATGGGAACTGGAGGGCAGACTTGAGATGCAAATAAGCTTGACTGCCGTCAGATCTGTCTCAGTGCAGGGGAGTCGCCGTTTGTGCTCGTCAACACGGTGGCTGCCACTGGTCCAGACGAGGGGAGCAGGTTTGCGCTCGGTTCCCAGCGTGCAGGGCACTGCCAGTCGGACGTGGTGCAAGGGCGGCGTGTCGCTGCAAGTCGTCCTGTCAGTTGCAGTCGGTATTGCGTGTCTCTTGCTGGTCGAATCCGGCTGAAGGTTGATTGATGGTGAAGAGAATGAAAGCAGGAAGATGCGAGCAGCGCGGGGTAAGAGAGAATTTGCGATTTTCGGCCCTTGTGTCCCGAGCGCAGCCGCTGCCCTTTTGAAGTGGTCCGATACCAGGAGAGGCGCTGGGTGGGATGGTGGACCCCTGATCGATTGATAAGATTTGATTGATAAAAATTCGCATACCGGCCACTGCACTAACTCTGTGATTCCCCACAAGCTGTCGGCTACCCTCCCTGCATCCCTCGCTCGTGCATGTTCCAGCTGCGTCGAGCAAGGGCATCGGGAGCTTCATGTAAGGTTGCGAGTGCGATTGGCACGGCGGACGATCAAAGCTCCCGGGTTGGCGAGCTTGGGGGAGTGGTTCGGCGTCGCACAGCCCCAGCAGGCCTCGCCCAGCGTCGCCAGTGAGGGGAGGGACAGTGCTCATGTACAGTACCTTACTCGTTGACACCTTACCTTGCCGACCTACCTATGATCTACCTTGCTTGTGCGAAGACTCGCCAAGGGTTCCTTGCACCCTCTGACGAACGCCGCGGTTTCAATAGCGCACGACTAGGTATTACGCCGGCACTGCCCAGTCTGCCCAACCAGCGCCCCTCCAAAAAAACCAAGAAAGTCACAAGAAGCATAACCCAGGCCGCCAGCGCCCCAGCACACCGACAGAGCCGACGAAAAATTGACGGACATGGTCGGTTGTTGAGGGAAGGGAAGGGAACGACGCTGGGGCGGACCAGGCCAGTTCCGTATGCGCCGATCTCGCCCCGCGGGCTCTCATCCGCGGCAACCAGGGTCCTCAATTATCTTCCTCACACACGAATCGCATTCATGAACCACTTTTGTCTTTTTGAGGGCCACTTTGTACGTAACAGTGGCCAAGTCTGGGACTGCAACGACGGTGTCGCCAGATCGGTCTTTGGACGAGGCAAGATGCAACTAGTGGGGTTATGCACCAAGCCATCGGAGCCAGCGGCGCTGTGCCAGCTGCGGCATCGAGCTTCCACCTGGATACCCCACGCCCTCACAGCCAAGTAGCGCACCTCGATTCCGCGGAGCGGCAGTTGCTTAAACCGCCAAAGCGACACATGTGATTCTGCGCTCGACTCGCATCCTCGCCAATCACCAACCTCTCACCATGGCCCAACTCGAGGCCTTGCCTTACCACCAACGCCCCACCTCGTCCTCGTCCGCCGTCATCAACCTCCCCTCGTCTGGCTCGTCCGACGTAGACGAAGATGCTCCGCTCCCCTTCCCGGCCGCCCTCCCCCGGTCTGACTTCCTGAAGCCCGACTTTCGGCCCGCCGAATACCTCTCCGCCCTTCCTCACCGTCATCAGACGCTCGAGGACCTGCGCTCCGACCTGAGGGAGCGCAGCAGCGCCATCAGCGCAGAGCTCCTCGAGCTCGTCAACTCAAACTACACGGCCTTCCTGTCCCTGGGATCCGAGCTCCGCGGGGGTGACGAGAAAGTCGGCGATGTCAAGGTGGCCTTGCTCGGCTTCCGGCGAGCCGTGGACGAGGTCAAGACCAAGGTGGGCAAGCGAAGGGAGGAGACGCACAAGCTGAGCGATGAACTCCGCAGCGTACGCGAGAGCATCGAACAAGGACGCAAGCTGATTGAGCTATCGGATCGGCTGTCGGCTTTGGAGGAGAGACTGGCAGTGGACAGCCTGCCTGCAGACTCCGTGCGGGAATGGGACTCGGATCAGGACGACGATGACGACGGCGACGGAGAGGAAGACACAGCCGGCCTTGTTGGAAGCCCACCCGCGAAACTGCTGCAGTCTGCGCGCGACTACAACCAAATAATGACTTTGGCGGACAGTCTCGATCAACAGCATTCATTTGTCATCAAAATGGAGGCTCGCCTAACGAGGTGTCGCAACACGCTGCTTCTGGATCTGGGCAACGCGCTCAAGGAAGCCAGAGGCGCTGGTCCCCGAGGACACGGTCGGGTGTTGAGATATCTGGGGATATATCGCATACTGGACGCTCAGGAAGATGCCATCAAGGGTCTACGCGGCAAGTGATTCCGCCTGTCGCGCCACGCGTTAGAACAACCAGCTCATATGATACCCCCGCAAAATGATTAATGCAAATCGGCGTGGATGGCCCCATCTTGACACCTAGCCAGAATATTGTACAATACTACATTTGCCTCCAGGCAGTTTACATGACATTAGACAGGGCCTCAGGGGTCACCGTGTCCTCGGCATCCTTCAGCTTTCCGCTCAAACTCAGAGAAGGACCATGAGTCGAGCTCAAGACGACCTCGTGGACCTCCTTGGAGCTCTCTTCTGAGATCTCGGCGCACTCAGACTTGATCTTCTTCAGGAGCGCCTGAATATTGGCCTTGAGCTGATCAGGCGAGTATCCCAGCTGACCGATGCCCATGCGAATGACCCCCTGACGTTCACGATAGTCCGCCGCGCCGGCGGAATCTCGGATCGACTTGGTGACGTCGGCAACGATCGTCTTCATCCTCTTGCTCGGCAGGAGCCCCTTGGGTCCAAGGATCTTTCCCAGACCGGCCTTGTTGAGTGCCTTTTCGCTCGCCTCGTGGCAGATGAGTCGATCAAAGTCGATTTTCTCCTGCCGAATCGCCTCGAACAGGGTCTCCTCACCGACAGCGATAGCGCCGGCTGCTGTCGCCGCGTTGGCGATGTCGCTACCCTCAGGGCAGATGACAGCGATCTGCCAATCACTCTGAACGGGGTGCGGGAGACGGATGCTGTTCTTTATGACGGGGCCGTTGCGGGCTGTCTTAAGGTTTATGTGAATCTCGTACTTCACACTCGCGGGCGGCTGGCCGACTTCGACGGCACGGAGGACCCTGAGACAGTGTCAATACAACGTGAGGCAGGAGTCCAAAGATAAACCCGTACCTCATAGCTTCGCATAGTGAGAACTGTTCGAATTTTCTCTTTTCGAGATTGTGTCGCTTGAAGTCCTTTGGAATCGTCCTCTTCTTTGTCGTTTTCTTGATTCTGACGACCGACGCCTGACGGCTCTGCACCAGGGCCGGAGCCAAATATCGCGGAATGGATGTGGCTGACGGTCGCACCAGCTGCGCGGATTGCGTCAAGCTGAGCCTGGCCATGGAGGCCAAGCATCGGTCGATTGGCGCCATGCTGGGTTGTGGTTGAAGCTCCGGGACGACTGAGACGCGCAAAAACGTCGAAAGGTTGGTCTCGCGCTAGTTACTTGCCTTGGAAGTTAGGCGCAAATTCGACAGGGGGCCTCTTATCGATAGGCTTTGCGGCGCTGGAGCGGCCCCTCAAACCCCTCCATTCCCCCACCACGACAAAAATCCATTGACTCACTTGCATCATCAGTCACTCAAGCTATTGCAATTGTCTCTTTGAGCGTCTGATACACGTCGTTCAAAATGAAGCACGAGGAGCTCGAGACCCTCTCGACCAAGCTGTCTGGCGACTTTCGGTCCATCGAGCCCCATCTGCGGGATCTGGACAAGCACCTGACATTGCGATCTTACCTTGAGGGCTACAGCCTGAGCGATCTTGACAAGAAGATCTGGCAAGTCCTCCGCGGAAACAAAGTCGCCATCGGCTTTATCCGAAGAAACGGTCTCCCCAACGTGACCCGATGGTTCACTTTCATTGAGCAGTCCCACCCCGAGATCCAGGAGGAGACCAAGGCTGGAGATGGGTCCGCTAAGAAGGCTGGCGCCGCCAACTACAACCTGGCTCTCCAGGACACCGAGAAGGGAGTTGTGACTCGATTCCTTCCCGAGCCTTCGTACGTTGCCTCTATTCTCCTATTCGAACATCGTACTAACGGCCCGCAGCGGCTACCTTCACATTGGACACGCCAAAGCCGCCCTGCTCAGCGACTACTTCGGCCACGTTGCCAACAAGGGCCAGATGCGTCTCCGACTCGACGACACCAACCCCGCAAAGGAGAGCGAGGAGTTTCAGGATGCGATCGTTGAGGACCTGGCCCTCATGGGCATCAAGCCGGACGTCCTGACATACACTTCGGACTACTTCGACTATCTGTACGACATGTGCAAGAAGCTCATCTCCATGGGCAAGGCGTACGCAGACGATACCGACCAGGAGACCATGCGAGCACAGCGAATGGACGGTATCCCGTCAAAGCGTCGTGATCGCACCGTCGAGGAGACCTTGCGGATCTTCGAGGAGATGAAGCAGGGCTCCGCAGAGGGCCAGGCGCACTGCATCCGCGCTAGAATCTCGGCGGATGACCCCAACAAGGCTATGCGAGACCCCGTCATCTACCGCTGCAACGTCAATGACGCCCACCACCGGACAGGACGCAAGTGGAGCATGTACCCGATGTACGACTTTGCCTGCCCCGTCGTGGACAGCCACGAGGGAGTCACGCACGCCCTGCGATCCACCGAGTACACCGACCGCAACCCGCAATACCAGTGGTTCCTGGACACCCTCGGGCTTCGCCAGGTTCACATGTGGGATTTCTCCCGTATGAACTTCATCAGGACGTTCCTGTCGAAGCGCAAGCTGGCGAAGCTGGTGGAATCCGGGAAGGTTTGGGGCTGGGACGACCCGAGAATGCCGACCATCCGTGGCGTGCGCCGCCGCGGCATGACGGTTGCCGCTCTGCGAGACTTTATCATTCGACAGGGCCCGAGCCGCAACGTCGTCGTCATGGACTGGACCAGCTTCTGGAACGCGAACAAGAAGGAAATCGACCCAGTTGTGCCGCGCCACACTGCCCTCTTGCAGAAGGACATGGTCAAGGCCCAGCTGACGGGCGCCGAAGCCCCCTCTGGCATTTCCGTTGAGCAGCGCCAGAAGCACCCCAAGAACAGCAGCGTTGGCATGAAGGACGTTGTGTTCTCGTCCGAGATCTACATTGATCAGGAAGACGCGAAGAGCTTCAAAGCCAACGAGGAGGTGACGCTGATGGGCTGGGGAAATGCCTTTGTTCGGGAGACCGCGGCCAAGGACCCCATCACGGACATGACGCTCGAGCTCAACCTCAAGGGAGACTTCAAGGCTACCGACAAGAAGATCACGTGGTTGTCCGCCAAGGGCCTGCAGCTCGTGCCGGCTGAGCTCTGGGACTTTGACTACCTCATCACCAAGGACAAGTTGGAGGAGGATGACAACGTGGAGGACTTTTTGAACCCCAACACGTCGAGCTTCGAGGACGCGTGGTGCGACGCCGGCGTTGGACAGCTCAAGGCGGACGACATCATCCAGCTGGAGCGACGGGGCTTCTACAGAGTAGACAAGGGACTGGGCGACTGGAAGCAAGGCGAGGCTGGCCCCAAGGGCCCGAGAGTGGTGCTGTTCAACATCCCGACGGGCAAGGCCACGAAATAAGGAGCCAAATGCATTTGAGAAGAGTAAATAGTTGAAAATTCATCAATCTGGACTCACGAGTCACCCCAAGGTGAAGTGCAGTATGAAGATACCGACGTAGCTTTCTCGTCAAGGCAAGCAGACCAGCATGTCCTGGAGCTTGTCCAGTACCTGCTTTTGAAGGCCCTGGTTGGCAGTGGTCTTGTCAGAGGCATCGCCAACACTGACGGAGATGTAGCAGCCGGCCTGGGAGGCAACGTGGTGCTCGGTTGGCAGCCTCGTTTCGCAGCACCAGTCGACGTCGGGGGGAGACCAGGCGCCAGGGTTGATGCGGGTCAGAACCCAGCCGAAGTCGGAAGCGTTGGCGCACCTGTGGTTGACCTGGGGGAAGTTGACGTTGAGGAAGACGCCCTTGGGGAGGTAGGGCTTGCCCGAGTCGACGATCTTGTTGGTCAGCTTGGTGGCCAGATCGGCGTAGACGATGCTCTGGCTGGGCACGGAGGAGACGTTCCACGCGTTGCGCTCGGACGAGGCGCCGGAGAAGGCGATGGCCGGGACGCCGGCCTGGTCGGCGGCGAAGCAGGCGGCGCCGACGGTGCCGGAGAAGGGCACGGCGAGCCACAGGTTGTTGCCGACGTTGGGCCCGGACAGGGCGAGCTCGGGGCCGTCGCCGCGCCACACCTCGGGGCCGAAGACGTCGATGCCGTAGCGCATGGCCGTGACGGGGAACGAGTTGACCCAGTTGAGGTCCCTGCGGGTGAGGTTGACGCCGACGCGGCCCGAGTACGGCGGGCAGCTGCCGTACTGGCAGGGGTCGTTGCGCGGCACGGGCGGCGAGTCGCGCGACCCGGTGCCCGACATGTCCTCCGCCGGCGCCGACAGCACCACGTCGTGGCCGGCGGCCAGCAGCGCTGCGTTGAGCGTGCGGATGTGCAGCTCCGCCCAGCCGTCGTCGTTGCCCTGGATGATGCGGACGGCGTGCGCGGGGAGGGCGAGCGCCGCCGCGGCGACAAGGGCGCCCGGCCGCATCGTCGTTTTACAGGTGTGTAAGTGAGAGCACTCTTACCGGGACGCCGCACCGCACCGCAGGAACGCCCCAGAGACTGAATGCGCCTGATGGCCTTTGCGGAGGGAAGCTCGAGTCCAGTGCCCGAGAAGAGGAGCGCGGTGCGTGCTGCGAGCTCGGGGCTTTAATAGCACGAGCTGAAGGCATTGTCTCAGTTGCCACATGACCACACGGGCCTCGCTTGGTGGCTCGTAGCGTCGTGCGACATGGCCCGGCCCGAGGTGCCGCGCCATCTCGCGAGGATCTACAAAGTAAATTCTACCATTTGCGGCAGAGAGCGAGGCAGATGGTGCTCGGCAATGCCTCTCTAGCGAAAAGATCAAGGTGGATGGCTGAGGGAAGGCTCTCTCTCGGATGGTCCTGGTCGCGATGTGCTCAAGCCACCGGCGGCATGGCCAGCCACTCATGGGCGATGGTTCATGATCGTGGCAATGGCACTGACCGATTTTCAGTAGTGCACTGCCTGCAAGTATGTACGGCGCAATGCCTGGTAAAATTTAAAGCGCCCCGTCATCTGCGTAAGTTCGTATGGTGCCGGTGGCCACGCCGTCGGTTGCGCCAGGTCTTCCGACGTCGAAGGCACTCCTATAAACGCACACCAGATAATAGTCTTCAAATACAGTTCTCCACCCTTGAGAACATGCTTGACAAAAAAGTAGGGCTCGTTTGCGCACCTTTAATGTCCTGCAGTTGGGGGGAAAGCTCATTATCGACTCGGGCCCGCACCGAGACGTCTGTGGGTTTCTGGCTGCCGTAATATTTACTCGGCGGTCCGATCGGAGCTGTGTCGTCACTCCGCGGCAACCATTGGCCAGCCCTACCTCGACGCATCCGCACCCGCCTTTTTTCCAAAGCAACAGCCAAGCTCATCAGACGCGAACAATAAAAAGTGCCACTCGACGTCTTGACATATTCCCAGCTCCAATGTGCCAATTCCCCTCTCTCTCTTCCCATCCATATGTCGGAAAATGCAAGCCCAGCAAGAATCGCCCCTGAGCCCCGGGCACGTCGCCGCCGTGCCCTTGCGACATGCAGGGAAACACGAGCAGCAGACAGATGAGCCCGCCAAGTCAGATGAAAATGAAAAGGTGTCCGCCTTCAAGTCACTCGGTTGGCTCGACCGGTACCTCGCACTCTGGATCTTCCTGTCCATGGCCGTCGGCATCGTCATCGGCAATTTTGCCCCCAACGTCGACGACATACTGCAGGGTGGTCAGTTCGTCGGGGTGTCAGTGCCGATTGGTTCGTCTCACCGATCCAGCTCTTACAGCGTCCGGCGTGTTACAGATAGACAAAGTAACTGACATGGGCACAGCGGTCGGTCTTCTCGTCATGATGTACCCCATCCTGTGCAACGTGCGCTACGAGACGCTGCACGTCATCCTGCGGCAAAAGGCGCTATGGAAGCAAATCGGATTCAGCATTTTCGTCAACTGGGTCATCGCGCCCTTTTTCATGGTACGCGGAGCCTCCTATCTAGCTGGCTATATACAGGCCTGATGGCCAGGCTGCTGACACCACCCCATCGCAGCTCGCCCTCTCGTGGGCCTTTCTCCCTGACGAAGCCGACCTGCGCACCGGCCTCATCCTCGTCGGGCTTGGTCGCTGCATCGCTATGGTGCTCATCTGGAACGGCCTCGCCGGCGGCGACGCCGAGTACTGCGCCATCCTTGTGGCCGTCAACTCGGTTCTGCAGATGGTTCTCTTCGCGCCCCTGGCCGTCTTCTTCGTCAGCGTCATCAGCCGCGAGAGCGGCGGGATCATCCGCAAGCTCTCCTATTCCGTCGTCGCAACCAGCGTCGGCGTGTTCCTAGGGATCCCCCTCGGCGCCGCAGTCGTCACCCGCCTGGGTCTGAGGAAGCTGGCGAGCCCCGAGTGGTACGAGCGCGTCTTCGTCCGCTTCGCGTCGCCGTGGTCGCTCATCGGCCTGCTCTACACCATCATCGTGCTTTTCGCCGCGCAGGGCAAGCACGTTGTCCGCCAAATCGTCTCTGTCGTGCGCGTTGCCGCCCCCATGATTGTGTACTTCTTCGTCATCTTCTCCGTCACGCTCTGGGTCACTCGCCGGCTCGGCTTCGGCTACCGGCTCGCGTGCACGCAGAGCTTCACCGCGGCCAGCAACAACTTCGAGCTCGCCATTGCCGTGGCGGTCGCCACGTTCGGGCCCAACAGCGACGAGGCGCTGGCGACGTCGGTCGGGCCACTGATCGAAGTACCGGTCCTGCTGGGCCTGGTATACCTCGTGAGGTGGCTGGGTAAGCGATGGCGCTGGAAGGAGTAGGTCCCAAAAGCGAAAATCGCTGATATATCCACGCCTCGTCTCGCAGTCAGCCACAACTGTGGCCG
Organism: Tolypocladium endophyticum; assembly: GCA_024339985.1. Classification (NCBI taxonomy): domain Eukaryota; kingdom Fungi; phylum Ascomycota; class Sordariomycetes; order Hypocreales; family Ophiocordycipitaceae; genus Tolypocladium; species Tolypocladium endophyticum. Next base: position 4,433 of record JALHBW010000019.1, on the reverse strand, counting down.
GGAGAACGAGGACAACATATAGATTAGGTACCAGTGTTGAATCAAATGTGGCCACCACTCTCAAGGATTTGGAAGAGGACCGTGTTTTTGACAAAGCACTCGTCCTTGGGATTGCATCCGAGCCTCTCCTTTGCCAGCTCGCGGTCAACGTGGCCTTGCATCTCAGCAATGATCTGGGCCGCGGCATTGCAATCCATTTCCATGGATGAGGACACAAAAGCCGTATCGCTGGGAGACATTGCCTGTACACCGTTCGATGATGGGGTGATTGCGCCCGGGCTCGGACCAGCGGTCGAAGGACTCTCGGCTCTGGAGTCTGAAGCGGGCATTGTGCACTGCGTCCTGCCGTCGCAGCATCCCTGCTGCACACTCGCAGAGGCGAGGACGTCCAGCTTGTCGAATGGCGCAGCGCTGTGCTGTGCCCATGCCGGCAGTGCGTAGTGAGATGTCCCAGGTGGCATAGACCAGCTGCCCGCGTCGTGCATTGGGACTTGGCCAAAGGCAGGGTTGCTGCCCTCGCTGCTCCCGCGTGAGCTCATGCCCGTCGATCGAGCAGTGTTCGGCTCAGTGACGAGCGGCTTTGCATCCAGAGGCTTCGTGTCCACCGGCGTCAACCCGTCCTGTTGGTCCACGCCGCGCAGGCGAACGGTGGACAGGGTCTGCGCCGCGTCCTGGTCCTGCGACGACTGCAAAAAGTCATCGATGTCCGTCTCGCTGGCGCCCAGCTGCGACAGCATGGCACGCAGCCGTGCGTTCTCGATGGCGACGGTGCGTGCCGCCTGCTGCATCTCCAGCGTGGCCTCGACGCCGCGCCGCTCGTATTCCTGGATCCTGCGCTCCATGCCCTCGACGTACTCTTTGCGTCGGGCCCTCGAGCGCCGCTGGTTCTCTCTGATGCGTATCGCCGACGCAGAGGTCGCGGTCGCAGCCTAAAAGCGCTGTCAGTAAAGCCCGTCGGACGGAGGGACAGACCGTGCACCGGCCAAGCCAAAAGCTTTTCTGTCGAGCCAAGAGTTGCGTCACAGCAAAGAATGCTCGTCAGACAGCAAGGGAAACGGTAAAAGCAAAAAATCAAGCACGGAAACAAAATTCGGCTCACCTTTTCTCCCGCCATGATGGTACAGCAGAAGCCTTTGCCCTCTTTGACTCTTAAGACGCAATGGGCGGCAGACGAGGCGGCACAGACTCGAGTTTCTCAAAAAATGACTTTCATGCGGGTGGAGATCAGGGTCTTTTCAGGAACGCGCGGTGCCTGGAGCCAGTGCGTCCAGCCAAGCCCGAGAAGGGTCTTTGCAAGCTGCAGCTCCACCATTCCAGCCATTGTGGCCGGCACTTGCCAGGGGTCCTCTAGGGTATCAAGCCACAGCCAAGACGAAGAAGCTTTTCGAGTCTCGATGGAGGGCTACGTAGACAAGTTTGACTTCCTGCATGAATACTGTAGTTGCACTGTTCTGTTTGTAGTAGGACAGGTGTCTGGTTTGCAAAGATACTTGGCGAATTTCATACACACTGGGTGGCCGTGAAGAGCAGCAGTACGTTCGAGACAGTTGTCCAGAGCGCAAGATCCAATCGACTCACGTAGGCGCGCACGAACGCACGTCATCACACAATTCGTCTCCTCGCTGCGCAGTTTCAAAGCACGCTTGTAACGTTCATTCGAATGAGTAATGGGTATCATAATCTGCGTCCCAGCAGCTCCATGGTCCTTGGTCTCCCGGCTTAGCCTCTCGCCCATCCCGTCCCCATTCCGATCCGTCACTTGAAGAGCCTCTTCCGCGTGCGAGTCGAGAACCTGTCCACACCGTCTCCCTGCTGCGCATGCCACAGCTGCTGCGTGCCCACTCCGTGGCCCTCGCCGCAAAGCTTATACCGCCGCCACGCCTCTCGCAAGTGGTCTGGTCGCAGGGGCCCTCGCTTCAGGTCCGCCTCTTCCTCGGCGGCAGCCTCGGTTGCGGACGGCGGTGGTGTCGGGAGCTCGCTCTGCTTCTCCCCCGCCGTGATCCATTCTCCCTGCACGTTTCGAGCCGACTCGATAATCTCGCCCGCAAAAAGCTTGGCGACGGCCTTGACGGCCGTGCTGACCATCTGTGGCACCGACTGTGACACCGTTGCGTTGACCACCTAGACCTGCTGTCAGTGCCCCTGCCGACCTGGCGAGTTTGCAAGAGAGACCTACACGCTTGACAACGGCATCCGACAGCTTGGCCGCGCGCCACAGCTCGTAGCGGTTGTACTGCTCGCTGTCGAAGGCTTCCACGAGCATAGCCCTCAATCTTATTTCTTCCTGCTTCTGCTCCTGTGTCCGCGCAACGACGTCCTCGAGCGCCATCTCCTCCTTCTCGTCATCCTCGTCCTCATCGCCCTCCTTATCGGCGCCTTGGCCGCTCACCGTCGTTGGTGCCTTGCCGCCCACGAGGCTGGGCGTCCGCTCGGCCGACTCATCGCCCTTTGCCTGCTTGGACTTGCGACCGCGTTTCTTCTTGGGCGCGCCGCTCGCCGTGGTGCCGCTGACGGCGCTGCCACTGACGATGGAGGTGGCATCGACGGACGGGGAGCGGGCGTACGGAGAGCGGCCCTCGGGCGGAAACGACGTCTGGCGCAGTGGGTGCGTCAGCGTAGACGACTGCGACAGCGTCGAAGGCTTGCGCCGCTTCACGTTCGGGGCGTTGACATCGATGGTGGACGATCGCTTCTTGTTGGGCAGCTGGGCGGGCGAAGGGTTGGGCGGCGACATGGCCAGCGGCGAGGCTGCGTACGGCGGCGAGGCCATGATGCCAAATTGGTGAGGGCTGGTGCTGGATGGATGGGGCGAGAGCAGCTGCCAGCGAGCGCAAGGTCCGGAGCGCCGAAAGAAACGAGCGACGCGAAAGGGTGGTTGGTCGATGGACAGCGAGGTGGTGAGTATTGCTGGTCGCACGCGTTCGGAGCACTACAGCGCATTGCAGGCGCCATGTCACATGACTGCGTCCCCAAGCAAGCGCCTCCAGCACCGGCGGCTGACGTCAAGCCACTCGATAAGACAACCTCAAGGCGTGGACCCTGGGAATTGAACAACGGACCCTCCGACGCCAGCCGTGGCAGCGCTTCGCCCGAGCCGCTAACTCTGGGCCGTCAGCGTGCATGTCAAAAAATCCCCCGCGAATTGGCGTCCGCCGACCTCGCTCGCCTCCGTCCTCCACCATTCTTCACCTCCGCCAAATGTCATCGCGCAGATTCGCAATGGCACAGCAGGACGGCCTCGACGCCGCAGCGGCGGCCAAGCGCTCCTCCGCTCTCAGTGTCTCGGACTCGTCGACGAGCGACGAGTCGACGGCCGCCGCCCGCCGCGAGCGCAAGCGCAAGCGCCGCGAGATGCAGAACGGCAGCGCCATTCACGAGGCCCGCCGCCCCAGCGCCTTTGAGCAGCGCCGCAACAGCCTGGGCAAGGCTGCTCGCGATCCCCGCGACGAGGCCCCCGTAACGAAGCGAGCCCCCATCGCAGGCCAGGGCCAGAAGGTCAGGGCCCCGAGCCCCGTCATCGAGGACGATGGTCTGAGCCGGCCCTGTAAGCACCCCTCCTCGCAACTTCAGGCCGAATGCGCGCATGCTGACGCCTTGACACCCCACAGGCCGCGGCACCCGCCAGCGACGAGAGGAAGACTCCGAGGCAGCTGAGCAGCGGCTCGTCAAGATGCGCAGCGCCGTGCGCACGCTGCTCGAATGCGTCGGCGAGGACCCCGACCGCGAGGGCCTGCTCGACACCCCGTCGCGCTACGCAAAGGCCTTGCTCGAGTTCACCAGCGGCTACCAGACCAATGTCGAGGACATCGTCAACAACGCCCTCTTCCACGAGGGCCACAATGAGATGGTCATTGTCAAGGACATTGAGATCCACAGCCTCTGCGAGCACCACCTCGTGCCCTTCATCGGCAAGGTATGGACCGATGCCATCTCGTCACACCCCCCTTGCTGACCAAGCCACTGCGCAGATGCACATCGGCTACATCCCCTCCGACACCGTCATCGGCCTCTCCAAGCTGCCCCGCATCGCCGAGATGTACGCCCGCCGCCTGCAGATCCAGGAACGGCTCACCAAGGAGGTTGCCCACGCCATCATGGAGATCCTCAAGCCCCAGGGCGTCGCCGTCGTCATGGAGTCGAGCCACCTGTGCATGGTGATGCGCGGCGTGCGCCAGACCTCCACCTCTACCATCACCAGCTGCGTCCTCGGCTGCTTCGAGCGCAAGTCCAAGACGCGCAACGAGTTTCTCAGCCTCGTCGGCATCAATCGCAAATGAAGAAATACATCCCGCACCTTCATTCCTCCTCCTGCATCTCAAACGATACTTGGGCAGACTAGGCGGCATCGTGTTTGGGTAAAAGTCCATCATCTCTGCATTTTAAATGGCGTTTGGGGAATCTGGTTTTTTTTTTTTTTTTTTTTTTTTTTTTTT
>JALHBW010000182.1:0-147910 GCA_024339985.1 Tolypocladium endophyticum | reverse complement strand
CGTAGGTACCCACGGTTCTGTGGAGAGACCTGCGTCTACCTAGTAGGGTAAGTTGGGTAGGCCCCAGACGGGTACCCGCCTGGATTTTACACCCTAGTGGGCAATAAAGATCTTGACCAACCTCTGAAAGATCACACAGCCGAAATCAACAGCAGTGTCACTCCACGCAATGCTCTTTATGTAATTTTTACGTCAGGCTCAACTGGACAACCAAAAGGAATTGTGACCGAGCACTCAGCGTTCTACACAAGCTTCCGTGCCCAATATCGGGGGTTCTATATCGATGAAAGAACTCGGGGACTCCAATTTGCTTCTCACATGTTCGACGTGTGTATTTCAGATTACATCTGGACATTCCTTGCGGGAGGATGCATCTGCGTTGCTTCAAAAGGCGGTTTGAAAGACGACCTACCAGGCGTGATAAGGGAGCTACGAGTGAATCGGCTTGATTTGACACCGTCAGTGGCGCGGGTCCTCCACCCCGAGGACGTCCCGACTGTTGACACCCTTCTCTTTGGCGGAGAGCCAGTGTCTGGGCATGACGTACAGACATGGGCTGGCAAGGTGCGATTGGTCAACGGCTATGGACCAGCCGAATGTTCTATGTCCTGCACACTGACAGACGTCAACTCTGACTCTGATCCCTCGAACATAGGCTTTGCACTCGGGGCCACATCATGGATTGTTGACAAAGATGATCACAATATTCTCCTTCCCATAGGAGCCGTCGGCGAACTCATTCTGGAAGGACACACGCTGGCAAGAGGATACCTCAAAGACCCAGAAAAGACTGCAGCGGCGTTTCTGGAGACTTCGCCGCCGTGGCTGCAGGACCTGAGGCCCAATTCGCGACTTTACAAAACAGGTGATCTGGTGCAGTACCACACCGATGGCTCACTTCGTTACGTCGCCCGAAAAGATACGCAGGTGAAGATCCGGGGTCAGCGCGTCGAGCTGGGAGAGATTGAGCAGCAGGTCCGCCAGTCCAGCACTTCCATCCGCGACGTAGCGGCTGAGGTCGTTCGTCCGGCAAATAGGAAGTCTGCCCAGCTCCTGATGGTTTTCATGTCCAACCAGAAAGCGATTGACGGAACGGTGGTCACAAACGGCCACAGTGGCCATCATGAGGTATTCCAGCCTTCGGACCGCAAGCACCGCGAGGAAGTAGAGAGAATTACGGCATTCTTGCAAAGCCGTTTGCCTGTCTATATGGTTCCTAGCGTTTTCATTCCCCTGACCAAGATGCCATTGACGGCGAATGGCAAGGCAGATCGCCGGATTCTTCGTGAGCATGCCGAAACGCTCTCCAGGCAGCAAATTGAGTCGTACCAGCCTCGGCATGTTCCCCAGCGGGCGCCCGAAACGCTGTCGGAGCAGGCCATGCAGGCTGTAGTGGCCGAAATCCTTCGTCTCGAACTGCAGGAAATTGGCATGAATGACGACTTTTTCCGGCTCGGAGGCGATTCGATTATTGCCATCCGGTTCGTGGAGCGGGCTCGATCATCAGGGTTCGATTTTCGAGTGACCGACGTTTTCAAGACGCCAAAGCTCTCCGCCCTGGCTTTGTTGACTGCCGATGCACGTGCGAAGGGCGCAGATGATGATACCAGGGATTGCCCGTTGCTGGATTCATGCATACCAAACAAGGTTGGTCTCATTAACGAACTGGCACACTCGAAGTCATTTCCTTACTCAGAGGCGAACATTCTCGATGTCCTTCCTGTCACTCAAGCTGCTGGTCGCTATTTGTTTCAAACTCCGGAGTATTGGGTTGTCAACCTCAAGGGGTCAATTGACCGTGATCGACTTCAGTCGGCATGCACTGCACTCGTTCAAAGACACGACGTTCTGAGGACAGTCTTTGTCATGCGAGAGGGCAAAGCTATCCAAGTTGTCCTGGACGAAATTGAAACTCGCATCCATTTCCGCAAGACGACTTCAAACATATCAGACTATGTGGACGAATATCGCCTCGAAGAAAACGTAACAACGCCTACTCTCAACACGCCTGTCGTGAAGTTCATGTTCGCAGAAAACACCGAAAAAGATCAGTGTTTGGTAATACCGCTCAGCCACGCTCAATTCGATGGGTACTGCTTGGCGGTCCTATGGCGCGATCTGAAACTGCTGTATGAAGGAGCCAGTCTACCTGTGGCCTCGAAGTACTCGTCCCATGTGAAGTTGTGGGCTCAAAGCCAAACAGAAAGCGCATTTGGATTTTGGAGGAGGGTTCTTGCGGGATCCTCCATTTCGAGGATTGGCAATGCGGTGTTCGGAGATTCAAGCCCTCCCATAAGCCGCGAAGACTCTGAGCTCATCACATCGTCGCAGATCATTCATCTCGACGAAGTGAATCCACACAACATCACGACGGCAACAGTGGTGAAGGCTGCATGGTCGATTCTGCTGGCGCACTTGACCGGACGAGACGACGTTGTTTTCACTCAAATTGCGAACGGCCGAAGCAATACTTCAGCATCAACACATGAGGTAGTTGGCATGTGCGTCAACTTCATCCCTGTCCGAACGAAGCTGAACTCTGCATGGACGGTCCTGGACCTTCTGCAGTTCCTTCAGCGTCAACATCAGGAGAGTTTGGATTTCGAGTTGCTGGATTTCAACGACATTGTCGAGCGCTCGACCGATTGGGCCCCTGGAACAATACACCAGAGCGCCCTCCTTCATCAAAACCTCGATCCCGATATTCCCTTCCCCTTTGGAGAAGCAGAAGCCCAGGTCACCGTCTCCTACTACTGGCCCCATCCACCGGATACCATCCTCGTCGAATCAAAGCCCTTGGGCAACGGTGACCTGCAGATGACGATGGATACATCGAGCGACGTTCTGAGCCAGTGCCACGCAGACTTTGTCATAGCCAAGCTGTGCGATTTAATTACTCTCATTTCAAGTTTTCCGGAGGATGGTCTCGAGATGATCGGGACTTTATTCGCTTCTCTTCAAGAATAGCCAAGACTTGAGGGATCTCTGGGTAACATGGCTTAGGATCTTGTAAATATCGGGCACAGAGTGAATTGTATGTATACATCGACTTGTTGGATCAATTTTCTGGTGCAAGGGGAGCATGGTCGTTGTTGGAGTTCTTGGCATCATCTGTCGTGGGATTTTCTGTATTTGCTGTATTTGGAACTGAGTATGCCGTATACATATGATTTCGTTCAGTACTTGCTCCTTTTTTATGCTTTCCAAATCACCTAGGCCTTCAAATTTTAAAACCCGGATCCGTCGAATAGCGGACGTATCCTGAGTACGACCACTTGTAGCAGACTCGGACCGAGCACTATGTACCTTACAAATTAGCGTTAACAGCGTTCTTACATTCTCAAACGGTCGGTGCCAGGCAGGCCGTAGGATGTGGGTGGTTGTAAATTGCCAGCCATTGACGATCGATGCCAATACCTAGATTCTACTCTACATTGAAGCCATGCGAAGTCCTCCACACTATCATGCGCGCTCCGAACTATGAAGAACGCCAATTGCGTTGCGCATTCTCATAGTATCTGGAAATTCATCATTTTTTTACTCAAAATGCGTAAAGGATGTAGCAATTCCCACAATGACGATGGTTTTCAGGCGAAGGTTCGCAGCTTACGGAACATGCCCGCGAGGATTCAATGATTTGTTGACGTCAAGGTATATTGATGATGAATAACATAAGAGAAAATGAAAGCGTAAACATATGGACCAGCCATGTTCGTAAGTTTCGGCCCTGAGCCTGATGTTGTCTACCATTTCCGTTGCGCCATCCTGCCAATTGCATCTCCCCTGCCCCTACCCTCCCAGCTGAATATGTCCTTGCCCGGGAAGTCCGTGAAAGAAGATTGCCGAGGGGTACCAAGTGGTGCCTGGAACCAAGTTGATGTGATGTCATGCCACGGAGGATGTTGACTGCCGTCTATATTGTGTGGAAGAAGCCCGGCAGCCAGTTGTATTGACTCTTCACGAAGCCGGTCTTTTGACGAGCTGAGTCGCTAATGTTGCACCTCTTAGGAATTAATTGTTAGAGGAATAGGCGTGCATGATGATGAGCGGGGATCAATTCACGTACCACGTGAATTTGCGATCAGGTCAAACCGCTTCTGCGGCGACAGCGCAGAACTGGCACCGGATGTGCGAACAAAACAGGCATGCTGGCGTAGTGGCGCACAGGAAGGTTCCTCCACCGCAGTTATGGCAAGTCCACATGTAGACGATCTGCCTGACAGCTCTCTTGGACGTCTTGGAGGAAGGCATGGCGAAAGTCTGATATGCTCGTTGAGCTGGAGAGGAGTCTTGGTTCAGTCTTTACGATCACGTTTGAAGTTCTCGGAGAAGTGAGAAGCGCATCGCAATATTGATGATGATGATGTTCTTCTGTCTCAAGCTTGGGGATTTACAGTCCTTTTATGCTACGAAAAGAAGGCATTGTTTCTGTTCATAGTCAATTGTCTAAGAGGGGCGAGGCGGGCAAGAAGACGTGACCGAGGACGGGCCTGCCCCTAGCGAAGGCGGCAACTTGTCTCCGAAACAGCGATAATCCAATCGTTTTCGGGGGCTTAGAACAAGAGGAACCACCCTTCGGTGTAAACAGTCCAAAGGATAGCAGCGCAGATCTGACTCAAGCCGGAGTCCATGCCCGCCTCGGTCACCAGGCTTGCGCATTGCAACCTCTTTGCGCTTCCTTCCTTCCAGATTGATGTCGGGCGAAGCAACCGCCGCCCTATCCAGCTCATCGCAGTGTGGCGCGTGATGTGCCGACGTCAGAGTCGCAAGGAGCTTCAGTCTGCCAGGCGTCATCAATCACGTCCAGGACTCAATGAGCGTCGTCGGCCTGCCGCACCGCCACAGGAAGGCGCAACGAAAGTTCTGAGCGACATCGGCTTCATAGCCCCTTTCACTAGTAGACCGGGAAATAAGGCGGCGTGCCTTTGTCGCAACAAGGTCGCTTGATCTGGCACGTGCCGCTTTCAGGGCCCGAAGCGCGCTGGCAGAGAGGCCGGATGATGCCGCCGCCTCGACATTGAGGCTTGAGCCTGCAGGTCCTGCAGCTGGCACCCGCATCCGGCCGAGTGCGGGTGGCCTGTGATAGCTATGTGACGTTTCGCTGCCAGGGCCGCCCAGCGTGTCGGGGCGTCACGGCAGGGGGGCTGAGCCTCCGGTGCAGCCTCGTCCAGTCGCAGCCGTCGGGCAGCACCGAATCGTTTGCCTTACCGCCGGCGGCAAACCACGGCAGGTGATGCCTGGCACGTGAAGCTTCTCGAGGCTTTTGATAAGAGCTGCCCGATGCCGCGTTGCGACCTCGGCCGAGAGGGGAAGCGTGCCGCCGAAGCTCGTCGTCGTCGTCGGTACTCGCCGAAGAGTTTGCTGATGCCTTGGGCTGTCGGTCATCATTGCGCCTTGGCCTTGAAGTTGTTGCCGACCGGCGCGCCAGTCGAGGCGTTCCAGATCGCCATGGACTCGGTGTCTGCTAGTTGAGACGTGCAGAACGATGACGCCGTTGGAGGGGCTTGGATTGCCTCGGTCTGCAGACGAAGGTGGGCTGGGAGTGTCCTCAATACGTTGGCCGTGGTATGTGTACGGGATAGAAGCTTCGCAACTCACTGTAAGCCCTGTCAGCCTTTTGAGAGCTGCTGCGGAGAGCTGATTGATGCTTTGTCTAATGTGCAGCCCGCAGCTAGCTCCAAGAGCCAAGAGCAGGGAAACGTACAGTGCCCATCACCACCAACACTGTCCGGTAATCCACCTGCCAAGTTTCCGGGACTTGCATCATCCATCCCAATCCATCCATCCCCTTCCCAGTTCCTCTCGACGCGTCTGCTTTATCATTTCATAGCCCGCCCAAAGCCGCTACCGACGCGGCGGCCAAGATGCCGCTATGGCGCGCCAAAGCGACAGCAACCGCGCTGTCACCCGTTGGACGGTGCGAATCATACCTATCGTCATTTTCGGCGTCTTCGGCATCGCGACTTATGCGGTAGTCGACCGAATCCTTGGTACGTCACCTCTCCCACTCCTGCCGCCCGGGCTCTGCAGGAGGTTGGCTAATTCAAGGCTCGAGCAGTTGAGTACCTCTACCGACAAGAGCGCAAGACGGGGCTTGTGGCCGCACTTCTCGTCCTGTACTTTCTGTTCTTCCTCCTCACCATTTGGACGTATGCGCGAACCTTGCTCAACACTCAACTCGATCCCGGGTTCGTCCCTCTCCTACACGATCGCGAGGCAGATGAGAAGCAGCCGCATCCGGAGCAGAAGAAGAGGAAGAGCCGGGCCGGGCGTGGGAGGGACCTGGAGGCGAACCCGTGGGTGCCGCCTGACCTGAGCCTCGACAGCCCAGGCCTCGAGGCCTTTTATAGCAAGGAGATCTTTGTCTGCGAGGCAGACGGCCGGCCCAAGTGGTGCTCCGAGTGCAGGCAATGGAAACCTGACAGAGCGCACCACTCGAGCGAGCTAGAGCGTTGCGTGCGCAAGATGGACCACCTATGCCCGTGGGTGGGCGGCATGGTCTCGGAGACTTGTGAGTATGGCCTCGATTGCTGGCAGAGAGGTCGGTGCTGATGAAACCCTCCGTGTAGCTTTCAACTTCTTCGTCCAGTTTACCTCCTATACCGCTTGTCTATGCGCCATCTGCCTCGCCGCAGGTGTCTACGCGCTCCAGATGCAAATCCAGGAGGGGCTCGTCATCGACGGCTGGTTTATTGCAGTCATAGCCCTGGCGGCGACCTTCGGATTCTTTACCTTTGGTATGACTCTGATGTCGTCTCGGTTTGTTTTCACAAACATTACAAACATCGACGTTTTAAGGAAGAGCCAAACCTTTTTCCTCGCTGTTGGCATTCCGCTTGACAGCGCGCCGTCGGACAAATATCCTACCATTGTCTACCCGCTTCAATCACGGCAGGCGCCGGAGGCTACTGGCCAAGAGCAAGCTTTGCCCAATGGCAGCACTGGTGATTTTTCGGCTAGAGACCGACAAGCGGCGCGCAGATTTGCGATTCTGCGCACCGAGCCTCACGAAAATCCCTGGGACTTGGGCTATTGGGGCAATTGGAAATCGGTCATGGGCAACAGCGTGTTCGAATGGCTGTTCCCGATCAGACACTCGCCTTGCTGCGACCATGACAGCATGGAGAGCGAATACCAATTCGGACCTCTGGTGGCGGAGCTGAAGAAACGATACGGCATCCCTGAGAACCAGAGTGACGCAGTGAGGCGAAATGAAGATGCATAATATGGCGCGTCAAGAAGCATAGAAATCTTCTTTGGATTGCTGGCGTTCGGCGGAGGGATAGGGCAACTTGTTAGTGGGAATGAGGCACAGATGGCGATGTGCCCCAAGGAGCCCCTGAACTGCATTTGCTCATATACATCATGTAGCGTAGGAGTTCATGACGGTAATAAAGAGGTTACATTCCACGTAATTGCAGCTCACTCACTGTACCTCAGTGCTCATCGTTGAGGGTTGTTATGTTGTCGGGTTGCAGCCCTAGAAACGCCCTTATTGAAATTTGGCTAGATGCACAAGCAATCACTTCAACAGACAGCGATCATGTCCTAACAAGCATATTTGTAAGAAATCATACCCGGTATTCCTCCAATAAAGGCTTGATGATGACCTTCAAGGGATAAGAGGTCATCCCACTCAGGTTCACAGTGCGATCGGGGACATCGATCACGGTAACAGCTGCCTGTTGCACTTGATCACACCCTGAGCCATGCTCACTCGCAATCTAGCTGCTATGCAGAGGAAGCTTCAGTCTGATCAAGGTTTGGAGCATGGCCGGCAAGCTTGGCTATGTCCAGTTCAATGCTGGTGTCGGTCTTCCCTTCAATCCTATCCAGTGACTCTGCGTGAACTGAGGGTTCGCTTTGTTTCCTCTATCCGCCAGGGGGTCAATGGCCTTGATCCAAACATTTTACTTCATCGAGGTCTCACCCAGAGCGTCATTGATTCAAATTTTTATACTTCATTGAGGTTTCACCCCAGTCAGAGCGCCTTAATATTTATACTTCGTTGAGGTCTCACCACCCGGGGCGGCCTTGATCCCCAGAATTTCCCAGCCTCTGAGCCACAATCCCTCACAGCACCATTCATCCGCCGGTCTCACGAAGAAGCCAAAAACCAAGTTGCCCTGACATTCGGTTAGTGAGGCGAGATCTTGACAGCACACCATGTCCGAGCAGGCCGCCGCACTCGAAGACTTCCACAAAGCCCTCGAAGATGCTCTCAAAGCCGCAGAGGTGATGGAGAATTCTATGATGGAAATGCGCAGCACATTGGAAATGTCTGAGGAGCAGCCGGCTTTTGAGCTCAGGCAAACGTACATGCTCATGGAGGAGCTCTTTGCGCAATGGGTTGCAATCTCAAACCAGCTGGCGGAGATAAAGGAGCGTTACGAAGTGCTTGATGGCTTGCACAAGAATCTCTCTAGCCCCGAAAACGAACGAGCTGGGTGATGACAGTCGTGGCTAAAGTAGTACTTGGTCCGTGCCTGGCATTCATAGTGTTATTCGCTGGCGATAAATTTGATGGCAGGCAGGCTACACCACGCCACTGATTTCACTGCATGACGATGGCTTGTTCTTTTTCTTTTCTTGGTTATGAACACCTATCAAAGAGCAGGTATTCATCTAGTGTCATGAACAAAATAAGCACCAGTAGTGAACATTACTTGACGTTGGGCAAGTGTACTGACTTGCGCCGCGCAGAGACGCAGATTTGGGTATTTTTAAAATCATTTACTCAACTGCTTGTCTCTTGCCTGCATGTTGCCAAACATCACGATCGTCAGCCTCTCACAACAAAGCACCATGTGATGAATTACTAGTCATCGAGGCCATCACATTTTGTGCTTTGCGAAATACTGGGGAGAGAGATGCCGAAATCGCAGGAAGACCTTGAGACGGCCTGGTACGCCTACTGGATCATCAGGGGTGAGGTGCGAGAGCAGCTTGAGAGAACCACGAAGCTCAGCATGCAAGGAAAGCAGACTTCAGAAGACAACGTGAAGACTTTTTCGCTGATCACGGAAGAGGTCAAGGCGAAAGAAGCACTCTTGAATATCCCGGGAGGGTCTGATCGCGCGCGTGAGCAGCCGCCTTTGCCGGACTTGCAGCGTCAACAGAAGTACGCCGAGCTGGTGGAGAAGATGAAGAAATTATAGACTGACGGGCGGGTAAAGGACTTGATGAAGGTGGAAAAGTAGCGGATGAGATCCAGAAAAAATAATGGTGAAGGAGAGGCTCGAGCTGAGCTGGACCGGCGCAAAGCGTGGTAGTAAGCACGTTTCCTTGCGGAACACGAAGTCGGCAAGTGGCGCATGTAAGACATCCATAGTTCCCGTCGAAGTCTTCGGGCAACCAACTCCCTCGATCGACGTTGGAAATAGGCTAAGTTGGTAGTATATGGGTCACTTCTCACTTTGCCCCCCGTGCTCCATTTCAATCACGGCATTTGGCCGAGGCCTGCCGGAGCAGTCCTGTTCGAGCCCGCCGGAAGGCCGACGACTCCACCGGGAGGATGACCAGTTGCGAAATCTCGTGCCGTCGAGGCCGGCCGTCGATGCTCCGGAACCCCGGGATTCCGATGGACGGGCGCCTCGTGGCTGGTATATTGGAATCGCACCAACGGGCGTGCAGCATGGGCACTTATTGCATCTGCAGTCAGACAACTAATCATCGATTCTCGCACTCGAGCAGCGCACGGACTCACCGTCGCCTCCCTCTCTGGGCCGAGGCGACTGGCCAACTGGCCGCTAAGACAGCCACAAATGCAAGCCGTGATGCGCAGAGGCCCAAGCTGGCCCGGGCACTCGCCGTGGCAGGCCTGCAGGACCAGGGCCCCGGCGTGCTCACGACTCAGGGCGACGTCCGTTCGCGCCGTGATCGCTGGCGCCGTCGACGCGCAGGGTCTACGCCGGTGGCCCACGTTCTGGGCCGAGGGGCTCCCGCCCTCTGAGAGGTCCGTCCCGCGGGCAGAGGCGTCCGGATGGCGTCGAGAATGGCGGCAGACCTTCCACAAGAGGCTCGTCCCGGCTCCCACCCCCCACCCGTTCTGGGGCTGGTCTCGAAACAGGGGCCCGCAGATCCCACGCGACATCCTCGACGCCTCTAACCACATCTGACTGCTTGCAGTGCTTGTCCTGCTTTGCTGAATTTAAGTTGCTGCTTCTATTTCTTCTTCTCGACGGCCCTGGCTCGTTCTCTTTTCGTCGACTCCTGTCCGCCATTCTCGTCTTCGGAAGCAGCTCGCCCAGCCCACGGGGTTATCATGTGTATATCACCATCCAATAGCAGCAGCACGCCGAGTTCATAAGTGCTGCTACCGCTCTAAGCGCCGCTCCCGATCATGGCGTGGGAAGATCTGGACCCCGACGGCCAGTCCATCACCCCGCTGTCGCCCAACCACCGCAGCGGCCTCATCGCCATCACCGTCTTCGCCCTAATATCCTTCGTCTCGTCGACGGTGCTATTCTTGTATTTGACCTACAAGCTGGTCATTTGGCGCTTCTTCGCCCGCCCCCAGCGTTCACGACGCAATTCGGCACAACTGCCGCCGCGGGCTCGACAAGCCTCGCAGCAGACGACCGACTTCACCCTCGGCATCGATGGCATCTTCGCCGAGGGCGACCTGACCCGGCAGGCGACGGAGACGTCTGCGACTCCCGACAATGACCCTGTCAAGCCCGTCCCCCCGCTCCAGCCAGACCTGCCAAGCCGCGTTCGCAAACGCACGCCGAATCAATTCCTCGTTCTCATCTACAACCTGCTGCTCGCTGACATGCACCAAAGCTTGGCTTTCCTGCTCAATGCCTCCTGGCTGCGACGAGATGGTGTCATGGTCGGCACGTCGACGTGCTGGGCTCAGGGTTTTTTCGTCTCCACGGGCGACTTGTCGTCGAGCATTTTCATAACCACCATCGCCATCCACACCTACCTGTCCGTCGTCTGCCGGCGCCGTCCGTGCCAGCGCCTGTTGTACCTCATCATTGTGGCCAACTGGGTTTTTGTCTACCTCATCTCAGCCTTGCCCGTTGCCGCGACGCATAATGGCTACGACCATGGTGGCTTCTTCGTTCGCGCAGGCGCTTGGGTGAGTTCCCATGCCCGAAACTTTGCAGCACGCTCCAGCTGCGGCGTGCTGGCGAAGAAGAGGCCGAGAATATGCTAACAAAATGCTACAGTGTTGGATCAACAATGACTACGAGAATCTGCGTCTCGGCACGCACTACCTGTTCATTTTCATCGCCCTGGGCCTGACCTCGGCACTGTACTCGGCCATCTTCATATCGCTTCGCCAGCAGCAGTCCAGAGCCCGCAAGGCCGGCGTAGACGACCAGGTTCCACTCAACCACAAGCCGGCCTTTTTCATCTACCCCGTCATCTACGTGGCCTGCACTCTACCGTTGGCCCTCGGCCGTATCGTCACAATGTCGGGTCGACATGTGCCGCTGGGTTTCTTCTGCTTTGCCGGTGCCATGATTGCCTTCAACGGCTTCTTCGACTGTCTTTTGTTCGGCACGACGCGCAACGTCATCATCTTCGGGTCCTCTTCTGACATCGACACCGACGACACCGGCCTGAAAACATTCGCGTTCCTGCAGACACCGTCGGCGAGACAGTATGGAAACATGGTTTGGATCCAGGGCGGCAACGACAGGCCGTCGAAGAGAGGAGATGAGACTGCAGGGGGCTGGTGGTCGTGGAAGCGATTAGGAGGAGGGTCCAGGGACAACTGGCCCGCTGCGGTAGAGCAACGCAACACCAGCCAGGAATCGCTGCGAGGCCCCGCCATTCAGATGGACATGGTGACGAGCGTGGTAGTAGAGGTTGAGAAGAATCGTGATGTTAGATACCCAGATGCGGCAGCGAGTGCCGGAACATCCGTGAAGAGCGCGGAAAGGGATTTTTCTGACAGCTAGATACAACGGATCGCACATGTAAAATAGAGAATATAATACTCACGTCAATACTTGAAATGCCAGCATGACCCTGGACATTATTGCCTCCGTTTCGCATCTGAAATTGAAAGCAAGAAGGGCTCGTAGAGGCTTCAGAATGGCCAAGTCCACAAAGCGATGTTTCATTGACGTCAGCTTTTCTGAATCATTCCCTGCATGCAAGACGGTCTCTGAATTGCCTTGTAGCTCGTCATTTCGCACGTATGTATAGTCAGCTATCAAGCACTGTCAAAGAGTGAGTGTATGTCGCTCGTCTTTGACTGCGAGACAAATCCATTGACGATCATTCCTTTGACACCCGTGCAATTTCCTTTAATAGGTAGGCAACGTTTTTATCATTACCATGGATGTTCTTTGTCGACCTTCATGTCTCACTAGGCATAGGAACATCAGCCATTTCAGCTACTAAGCTACTAAGCTATTGCGTTAGATTCGCCGTTCTGGAGTACTCTCACATCCAAAACACTAGATTAAGATGTGGTACTCAGCACTAAGGGCTTAGGAACTTGGCGGGCGAAGCCGTCGATATCCCGTGGCAGCGGAGGCGCGGTGTAGAGTGACAGCTGAATACAGCACACACAGAGCGAACATTGAAAGAACACCATCTCAGCAGCGCTTACTTTTTGTATCAAGGAACTAGGTCGCAAGTGGACTCATGCGCAGATGGCGCCATAAGCTTGGGTCAGGGTGATCAAGAAAGCAAGAATAGACACTTGAGCATATGTATATTGCGACTCCGCGTCTCCTGGAAGACCCCAGCTCTATGCCCTAACAAACCCTCCCCGAGCGTCAACAACCGTTAGAAAGGCTTGGAGCGTCGTGACAGAGGTTTGACTTTCTGCGCGATTGCGTACGACAGCGCTTTAGGAACATCATCACAGATAGCTGGGCAAGAAGATTTGATCATGACGTCAATTTACACGGCCGAATCACTGGCCGCGAAGCTGGTTCAACACGAAGAAGCCATGTATCCTGGCATAGTCTCGGTGGAAAAGCTCAAGAGTTCTACTATTCGTACACAACTGCATTTCTAGCCGTACACCGGCCCCGCTGAAAGATACGTACCACAGCCAGCCCGCCCCGCCTAATTGTAGCCCGTAGGCCTTGCCTGTAGAGGTACTTCCAAAGCCCTACTGTCTGCGTAGCCCCGCGCCCACACACACACATGTGATATACGCTGTAAGTTGAAGCTATCGCCGTCGTGATGGACCCCCTTCTGTCTCTCCTGACGGCGCCCGCCGCCGCACAGGGCGCCGCCCACGAAGCCGCAGACGAAGCCGCAGACGAAGATGAAGATGAGGCTATTAACGATGCCTCTCGAGCTACGATACCGCCGTTACCGCCATCCCCGGGCTTTGCATCCTTCGATAAAGCGTATAGCTTTATACAGGGCTTCCTTCGTAATAACGGCGCCGCCGTCATTAAGCGGTCGAGTTCCCGCAAGCGAGATATCAATGGAATCGCCGTTACAACCCGAATTCTTCTTGATTGCGATCGTGGCCAGCGACGGGCTTCTAAGGGCGCCGGGCTACGCAAAACCTCGACTCAAAAGCTCAATTGTCCGTTCCGTGTGGCCGTGATAGCCTCATCCGAGTCTGCCGAGCCCGAACCCGTCTAGAAGTGGGATTTTCAAGTCATTGAGGCACAACACAACCACGGCCCATCTCTTAATCCCTCGGCACACAATATTCATCGCCGTCGAACCGCAACACAACGAGCACTCGAGCAGAACCTCGTCAAGCACAAAGCCCTGCCGGCTCGTAAGATATCAGCTATCATACGTGACGCTGCCGAGCCTACAGAGCGCTTTTTCCGCATTCGAGACATATACAACGATCGCCAAAAGCTTCGTTTTGAAGCTCTTGGAGGTAAGACAGCCACACAAGCGTTTTTAGGGCATATTCAAGCTAGCGGACTTCCCCATTACGTCAAATTCGATCCCTACGAAGAAAATAAGATACAAGGCGTATTCTGGACTTATCCTTGGTGTCAGAAGATGTGGAAACGTTTCCCTGAAGTTCTCGGCCTTGACAATACGTACAAGACTAACCGCTTTAAACTCTTCCTTTTCCAGGTCACTGGAGTCACTAATCAGAAGTCTCTCGCAAACTTCGCCTTCGGCCTCATCAACTCAGAGAAAGAAGAGGGATTCCAGTGGCTTTGCGAGTCTCTAGACGAGCTTCGAATACAGGTCGGCGTTGCGCCACCATCTGTAGTTATCACGGATAAAGAAATCGCACTCAAAAACGCTCTTCGTAGGGTTTTTCCAGAGGCACAGCAACAACTCTGTGTATTCCACATAAACAGCAACGTTCGGGCTCGAATCTGGTCACGCTGGAAAGACCCAGCAAATCCTGATAGTCCCGAGAGCCCTGCTGATGATATTCCTGCAGAAGCGGAAGCAATTCTCGGACGGGAAGCCGCTGAGCAAGAAGCCGCTGAATCAGTGAGCTTGGATAACTACCTAGATAACGATAACTTCGAATTCAGCCGCGAGGGCATGTTAAAGGCATAGAAGCGCATTATCTACGCAAAGAAAGAGGTGGACTTCATCAAGGCGTGGCAACAACTCGATGAACACTACGGTCAACACCAAGGGCATATCGTGACATATATCTCGAACGAATATATACCGTAGCGAGAGCAGTGGGCTGCTTGTTACATATCCCGTTATCGCAACTTCGGGCAACGCGTTAACAGTCCCGTGGAGACTGCACACAAGGATGTGAAGTCATATTTACTTACAGGCACATCTGATCTCTTACATCTTCACAATGCGCTCATTACGATAATTGAGAATAAGCAGAATTCGTATCTGCAAGCGGCTGCCAAACAAGAGATGCGCCAACGGCGTGAATTCCTAGGGCAGGCATCGTGGCTTGGAAAGCTGAACATCACAGTTACATACGCAGCGATTGACCTCATCGCCACACAGCACAGGCTGGCCCTTGCCGCGATGCCTTCAAGGCGAGAGCCACAGCCGTTGGAGCCCTGTAGTGGCCGCTTCAAACAGCAGTTCGGGCTGCCGTGCGCCCACACGATCCTTCAACGCCTTCAAGCCGGCGTACCGCTTGAGAAGCGTAATGTTCTTAAACGTTGGTGGCTTCGGAAGCCCTTGGTAAGTCTCCCTCTTTATTTGTATGCAAATCCTACTAATCCTTCCTTCTAGGACTCTGAAGACCCCTTGCTACGAATCATCGACCCCGACATCGTCACGAATACACGCGGGCGGCCCTGCAACAACAAGCTGCAGATTCCTCAGCTGTTGAAACACCAAGAAGGAACAGCCGGCACAGCGACGAGGGCATCACGGCGAGCCTCGCAGCTGCCGACTTCGTCACAGGCTCCGAGGCGACTCAACGCCAGCATTCGACGGCACCTCTCACACGACGAGATTGATGAACTTAGCTACGATACAAGCGCCCTCGCAACGTCACAGCAAAGATCGTCAACGCAGCCAAATACAAGGGGAACAAGATCACAAGGGAGACATAGCAGGCGCGGCACAGCTACAGCTTCGTCAGGCGTTGCAGTTGACTGGGAGGCAATTGAGTGGGTGCGCCCGGGATACCACAACTCCGAGCTGTAGGCTCACGATACGTTATTTGAGCTTCAATTGAGATGCATTACCTACGTAGCTATGTGTGTCTTCTGTGTGTAGGCGTAATTGGGCCTAGGTACCTCTACGAGCCAGGCTTATGCGGTACATGTAGGTGGGCCGGCCTGGCTGTGGTACGTATCTTTTCAACGGGGCCGGTGTACGGCTAGAGATGTGCCCGTGTACAAATAGTAGAACTCAAGCTCAAATATATCGGCCAGGATTTGGCCGACATCTACAAGAACCACCATCCGGTTCTGGATGACGATCTCATGGCCGCCTTGGCCAGGGTGCGCGCCCAATGGAAGCTTACCTATGTTCAGAAATGCGGAACAGGTGGATCCAATCCGGAGCAGCTCCCCAACTTCCGAGAATTGGACCGGAATCTGGATATCGCAGCCTTGAATGCCAGAGTTTTCATCGGCCGGCTAATTTGAGGAACTTGCAAACGAATATGGCACTGTTCGGCACCAGCTTTCAGCAAGGGTTTTGCCATGGATTTGTCGCGCTGATTTGTGGCATGAACGTGTTTTCTTCTACTACAACCACGCTGGATATTAAGGTACACCCGCTTGAGGTTCCTGCATTCGAGTCAGTTTCAGTTGGGTACAATAGATATATTCACTACGGCAACAACTTTGAGATCAACTGCAAATCATGCTGATTGAGAACCTTGAAATCTGCGCTGAATGGGAGAGGACCAGAGTGTCTCAAGGAAGTTGGAACAAGATCCCGACAATGTCATCCGGGCTTTCGAACTTTGTCGCTACGACTTGGCTCGAGCACTCCTTAAACTTGCGGCTTTCTTGAAACTGACCCTCTTTGTGTCCAATTCAGCACCTCGATGTTTATTTGAGAGATTCATTGTGCCACAGCAGTTACCAAGAGAACATTTTCCTGATTGGCTCAACAATTTTGGGTTGATTCACGATCGTTTCGGAAAAGGTGTACAAGTGGTTCCAAATCGTACTACGTAAACAGCCGTTGCTCGTTCAATGGGCCGTTGGTTGTTCACGGTACTTCATCCTAATACTTGCGATGGTCAGGACCTGTTCCCTTCCTATTTCTAAACATCAGAACTCCTAAAGGAGAACGTAAGTGACTGCCAAGATTAAGGCACCAGTTATAAAAGCTGAGCCCCTGGGCGACTCAGGTGAGTACTGCCAAGCCTTGTCTAGCATCGAGTCATTCACGAACACATTAGCCTACTCACACCCACCTTCTGCAAATCATTCATTGCCTTGCTGCCATCAACTGCTGGACAGCCGAGGAATTCTCATTTAAGTTCTTCGAATTCGTGAATCTCGAGCCGCCACTATGCCTGCAGCACCCAGGTCAAACATTCACTACATGGTTTCGCTCAGCGACCAGCTTGAGTCCGAGCCGTTGAACGAGGAGTTGCTCCTCAGCATTGGCGACGAAATCAAGACACTCTTTGAGAGTAGCCGTGGATTCAATGGGCGAGAGAAGCAGGCACTGGACAAGCTTTTCTCACGGTGGCGTTTGGCAAAGGAGATTTTCGAAGAGACTTATGAAATAAAGCTTCAGACTTTGCAATCTCTGGAAAATTTCCTGCTCCGCCGGCAGTCCATCCTTCGTGCCGTTTACCACTAAAGTGCCTTGCAGCTGCAAGGGAGGAATGGATGGGAGGGAGAGAGTATTTCTGACGCATGAAGTGTAGTCTGCATAACATGGCCAATTCTGAATAAAGCTCTGCATTCCCCACACTGTGAACTTGACACCATCTCGCCTTAGGACATCGTCTGAGGACATCAAAATTTCCGCATCTGTTTTGGAAGTGTTCTCTGTTAAGGTAAAAACAAAATGTCTCGTTGACCGAAACACGCAGGCGATGCATGGTCAGATACAACTGGTGTGTCAACAATTCAAAGATCCTGTTTAAGTACTCTTTGACTGTGGCCTCAAATACTTGGCTATCAATGCGGTGGATTTTAGTCACTTCGAGAAGCCACTTAAGACAGCATATAAACCATACTTTGGTTTGTCTGGCGTGATACTCATACTAATTCCTCTATCTAGGTACATTACATGTGGGATGAGTAATGAGACGAATTGGGAGTATTCACGCGTCTGACAATTGTTGCACAAAGCGTGACCTCGCCAACGTGTTACCGACATTGTCAATATGTTACGGAACCACATTCAGCTCATCTTTACGCATTTCCACGCTCTCTGCGGTACTATTCAACGCACCGCAGGAAGAGCTCCAAGCACTGGACCATTCGCCTTACAAAATTGCGCAATGTCTTTCTGATGCCACAACAAGACGCCATTATTGTTAATCTTTCGAAGACCAATGGTGATTGATTGTCATCGAGCATACATATATACCCCGCCGGCACCGCAAATTTCCAGTCTTGGTTCCCAGACCAAGTGCACGCGGTAGTATTTGTAAGAGACTAGCAAGCTCAAGGCATAGCAACGACACATCAACTTGTCAACGTCGGGACAACCTGAACATGGCCCAGGAGCATAACGCCGGCTCTTCAGCTCCTCTGTATCCGTTCGAGCAGATTGTCCTAACCTTCGAAACAGCGCACCAAGAGAAAGACGCCTTGATGCGCAGAATCGACGAGCTAGGGGCCCAGATCTCCGATCTCCGCCGGCAGCTCAGTGAGAAGGAGCGCCAGCGGTCCGCCATCATGTTCCGCCGGCCAAAGACAGCTGAAGGACAGGCGTTATTGGACACTATCGAGCACGAAATTGAAGAAATGTCGCGCCAGAAGAGGGATTTAGAGGCAACGCAAACTGAGGTTGAGCAGAAGATGCATTACGCAAAGAGAACAATGGATGTTGCCAAGGAGATCATGGACAACAGGGGTCCCCGTGAAGGACGTGAAGGGTACATATGATTTAGTGTGTTAGCCGAGCATCGTGATAGAGGGCAGATAGGGATGAGGCGTCCGCAGGGTGCAATAAACTGAAAGACAAGGATATCGTGAGCTTCTGTTAAAAAGGTTTAAGAATTTCAACCATTGGATTGTAAGGTATTGTCAGAGTTTGCTCAGAAACCTCTCCTTGTAACGGACAGCTTCTTGGTTTGCATAAGTCATTTGCATCAGAAGAGTTTTCGTTGCGCATTTACAGATTACGCAGCCCTGGACAGGAACATGGAAATACGCAAGACTCACAAAGGGACAGACTCTCATGAAACGTGAACCATGGCTCCTTCCTCGTCAGACGAACTTGGGCCTTGTTCCCGTCAAAATCTGGGTGACTCAGACGCCTGTCTGCTCACGATACTTCGATGGCAAAGGCTGGAATGAGCAGCAAGTCGCGCCTTCGAACGTTCTGCGCTTAGGTAGTCAGCCAAGCAGAGCGGTGCTTGCCAGGGCGACGAGGGCTGCCGACAGCAACGCGATCAGGGGTAGCGTAGCTTCCTGCAGACTCAAGTATTGAGTACACGAAGCCACGAGGCGATGTAAGGTTAGCAATTGCAGACAAGGTTCAAATGGAGTTTGGCTGGAGCGTCGCCTCCGTCTGCTGTGGTGCGCCGCCTGTGCGTCCGAGGTGGAAGGTTATCAAGCCGGCCCCTTCCGCCGGGCCTGGGCCTCCTCTCTTTCTCTTGCTGTGTCAATCTCTCAGCCGCTAGCAGGTGTGGCTATTCGCTTCACGGCTACTCTAGCCAAAAACGAGGTCAAGCGAGGTCGTATGAACAGTGCTTACCACACACGCCATCAACGTCGCGGCTTCTCGAAGGTCCAAACCTACTCGCCTACGAACATCCGTCGCAGAGGCAACAAAGAAACCAGCATCATCATCTCAACAACAGAGAGGACTCGTCCTCATCATTTTACACCACGCCTCTTTCGCATCCGACCACGCGCCAAATACCTACGCTGGTTTCCTCCAACCAAATGGCACATTAGCACGTCGCCCAAACATCACAAACCAAATCTTCCCAGCGTACCTGAGCACAAGCGGCATCGATTTGTCTTCCCCAAAGTCTGCCACACATTTCCCACCACCAAAATCCACGGCTTTAGTCTCAGTAGTGTCTAATCATGTCTTACGGGGGCTTTGACGGCTATAGCGGAATCTTCCCACTCCTCACGGCGTGCAATTACGGTGCCGGCTTTGGGTCGCCCTACCGCAGACCCAGAACGAACTACACAGCACTCTTGCTGGCGGCCGAGGAGGCGAATCAAAACCGGCCTGGACCCAAGCTCTTGGCCTCTTCACCCGCGCGCACGAGCCTGGAAGTCACAACGAGGCCTGTCCCACACAACCACAGCCGCGCTGGGACGGCTTCAAGGAGGGACAAGGACAAAATGCTCTCCAGGTCACACTCGAAAGCGGTGAAACAGACGAAGCAAAAGTCGAAAAGCCAGCATAAGCCCAAACCTGGGAGGACTCCACCTGAGAAGAAGTCGACGCCGGAGAAAAGCGTAGCCAAGAAGGGCCCCAAGCACCAGCCGCCCAGCCGCCCATCCGGCGTTGGAAAGATCCACTCCAAAGGCACCCAAACTCGTGAGCGACACAAATCAGAAAAGATTTCCTCACAGAAAAGCTCCGGGAGGTCCCACGGTTTGTTTGGCTGGAGCTGCTTCCGAGGTTGATGCTCGGCCGAGAGGGGCAAGTATGAGAAGCGCAGGAAGCTGACGGCTATTTTGCTTGGAGGAAGAGCATGTGCGAAGTAGTAATGGAAGAATGGCGGGCATGGAAGCCTTTTCTACACGATGTCGGTAATCCACGGACCTGTTTGAGGTTTGGCGAGCATGGCACGATTCGCTTTGCATTCGGTTTGAGTCGACAGTAATGCCACACAATAGAGCTAATACCTAAGTAATTTCTAGTAATACAAACATTTTTATTGATCTGTGTGTTCCTGTCTGGTGACCAACTGCACCCCGCGAATTCGCGACACGAAATATGCAGGCTCCGTCTCACGACCAACAAACCACCCGCATCCACGCCGAGCTTGATCATGGGGGGAGCACCGCGGCAGCAACTCACCCTTGCTGCAAAGCCAGAAGAAGGCTTGACAGAGACACGTCGGCGTCAAAGCTGCACGGTACCGTTTTCCTGCTTCAGCTCCGGCTCAGCACACCACACCAGAGCTCGACGTTCGACGCTGTGCCACCACACAACTAAGCGCGCTGACGTTAGAGCAAGGATGGGGCACCACGCCCGGTTCTGTTCCCTCCACGCTGCAAATCCAGCTATTTCGGCTCCCTGCTCCATGGTTTAGAAAATGCTATGACGTTACCTTCATCCGTACACCCAGCAGCAAATCCGCCCATCTCTGGGAATCTGGAAGCAGTGGCCCTATGTTCGCAGCGTGGAGATTCCCAGCTGCCTCTTCTGGCCGCGTCGCAACTTCAAAAGATCCCCGAAGGCCGACACGAAGCGGGAATGTTACCCGCGGTCCTAGCAAAGTCGTAGTTCGTGCTTTCAACAGGTCACGGCTAAAGTTGAGGAGAGACCAGGGGCTGCCAGGCTAATCAAGCACATCACATGCTTGTCGACCAGGCCCCGGCCCACCAACGAACGAGACGAACCGCCCCTCCCCGGAGCCCGAACATGTCGTGATACCACCTTGCCCCCCTCATCATCAAATCAAACATCCATCTTGGTGCAAATTATGGAACACGTCTTCCTACGCGTCTGCCTGGTACCAAGACTACCTCGGGCAAGAGGGAGCCCTCTCTCCCGCGACGACGTGACCCTGTTCGTCAGCGCGTACCAGTACATTAACTTCGCGCGATCGTCGTAGTCTCCACACGCACCCTGTTGGGTCCCATTCGCCGAAGAATCTTGGCGCGCCTGCTTAGGAAAGAAAACATGAACCTAGGCGATGTCATCGGACCCCCCTTTCACGGTGGAGATTAAGTTGCATGCGGGATTCCTCATCGTCATCGCGAAGGTTGTGCATGGTCCGTTTCGCCTCAAAACACGCGACGACGTCAAATCACCACGTCTAGTCAAAGAGCATGAAGCAACCGACATTTTTTGTGGCTGTCGGAAGGAAGGCAACAATATTGTGGTCTTCATAATGGCCGGCACGCTGCATACGAGTAAGTCGTATAAGTCTACAGATACACGCTGAAAGTGCCACGCCAACTCCACGAACCACATGGGGTATCACATGTGCCATCTCCGCTCGGCGCACAATCTGGTGCCGTGAGACGGAGGGCCGAACGTTGCCATTCTCTGTTCGCCCCATAGGCTTTTCGATCCTTGCGCCGGCCGTTGTGGCTCATCAAAATCCCAACCCCTCCAAAGGAGAACACGCCACGCATAGTCCAAGGAAACAAATCAACAAGTAGAAAACGAATTGAAGAGAAATTGAAAGGTAGCTGGCAAGTGAGACACTGCGCTACCCACCCACGGTCACCGCATCGTCGCTGCCCAGGCGCGCTGGAGTGCCACGCCGAAGGCGTCGAGCCTGGCCGTCCGATGCTGCTCTCGACATCTGCGGTGTTCCTAGGCGTGACGAGCAGTCGGAGCCGACGCTCGTGATGCGACGGACCACGTTCTCTGTCAGGGCAACAGTGTTGTCACGCCACCAGTAGTACATCACGTCGCATTGCCACCGCCACAAGTTCCGAATCTTCAAAGATCGGCTTGAAACGAATGTCGAGTGCAGAAGTCGTACGTTGAGTCGCGAGATCCGAAGCTGGTGCAGCAGCCATTGGTTGACAAAATCCCCCCGACCCTCTGCTCCTGCTCCCTGCACCAAACTGTCGATGGAATATTCCTTGGCGGCGAGGCGCTGTTTGTCGCGTTTCTGGGAGCTGCCGTCTGGCAATCGCATCGCAGCCCGGAGAGCTTGCAGAGACGTCAAGGGTTGCGGTTCGGCCAGCAGGTGGTCCGGCTGCGACAGAAGTTCGGGGAAGACGGCGTGCGCTAGCGTTTGGTGCTTGGCGAGGATCGTGTCCCTGTCATCCAGCTCTATGTCCTCAAATTTAGTGTGAGGGTCCAAGGCGTAGGCCATGCGGACCGACATGTGCTTCCTCATGACCTTCTTGTCCTCGCATAGCCTTCTGAGTCGCTCGACTTGACTCTCGAGCTCGATGACGTCCGCTTTCATCCTTTGCTCTTCTGCGGAAAACTCGCCGAAGAACTCCTCCATGTCGGCGGTGGTATTCTTCCCAGTCGTCCTCTTCAGCTCTGCCTCATATTCGTATTGATCCTTGACGTACAGCAGGTCGTCATATTCTTCCCTTGCATTCTCGAGATCCCCCACTGCC
This sequence comes from Tolypocladium endophyticum, assembly GCA_024339985.1. Lineage (NCBI taxonomy): Eukaryota > Fungi > Ascomycota > Sordariomycetes > Hypocreales > Ophiocordycipitaceae > Tolypocladium > Tolypocladium endophyticum. The sequence goes on along the minus strand of JALHBW010000182.1, from coordinate 125,144 downwards.
GAAGTCAGCTCGACGTAGAGCGGGTGAAGATCCTCCGAAGGTTTATCGGCAAATATGCCTCTCAGCTCGAATGGCATGTCGGGGCTCGAACTGTACCCCGACTCCGATAAGTCATCGTCGGAGGGTGGTGCTCGTCCGACCTTCGATTGCCCTGCCGCCAAGAGACTGAAAAACCTCGTCTCGAGGCCGCTGAGTTGCTTCTCCTCATCGTCCACCATCAGCTCGAGTGTTTCGTAATCAGACTCTCGGGAATGGTAATCGTCCCGTAAATCTTGCATATCTGAGGCGCGGCTGTCGAGCAGCTGGATAGAGGTTTGCAGAATGCCGCGTTGGCTGACTAGCATAGGCCGCACAATGCTCATGAAAGCATTGTCGGCGGCTTCCTTGCGGCGTCGCAGATGCCTCAGCTCCTGTCGACTCTCGGCCATTTGTACTTTGATGTCCCTCAGCCTTGCCCTCTTCTCTTTTAGCTGCTGCCACAGCAGTTCCACTTCAGCGTATGAAGACGCCTCAGAGAGCACTGAGGCAATGTCTCGCGAGTCCATTTCTTCTGATAGCTTGGGTGGGGCATCGTCCCTGACGCGCGTTCGCCTGGGGCTTTGTGACTTCTCGTACTGGGACACCCACGACGTAATACGATTCGTAGCAAGCGATCTGCTTTTCGGTGCCGAAGTTCGACCTGTTGGGGGGGCCGGGAACTCCGGGGGGAAGTGACGGGAATTGCGATAGGCGATCGGATCTTCTCCAGAGGACGAGGCTGAGCTCGAGGACATGGCTCGCCCAGGCCGGGTCAAAGAAAATGTCAGCGACTCAGAATCAGAGCTGTTACTCTGTTCATGGGTGAGATCCGTCCGTCTTGTAGGCCGAACCCTCTTCTTCTGCGAGACTGATGGGCGGGAAGGCTTGTCTGCAGCGGTAGGTACCGCTTGGCTGGGCGGGCGCTGCAAGTGTGACATGATATTTGAGGCATGTGCTTCAGGAGGTGGGGGAATGATGGGATCTCGTTGGCCAAGCGGTCGTTGATTGTATTGTAGAGCTGGTGGGGGAGGTGGCGGAATCATCAGAGAAGGCTTCGATATGGCTGTTTGCGCTCGCTCAAGGGCATCATAGTCGGGTGCATCGACGACAGGCGGCAGGTGGTGGATAGGCTCCCGGTCTGGCTGCTTGCTGGAAGATACATCATATTCCTGGTTGCTTGTGCGAATTGTTGGAGGAGGAGGCAAGGCCGGCGGCGCGGGCAGCTCGAATGTTTGTCTGATGAAGGGTCCTTCGATGGGCATGGTAGACAAAGGCGGAGGGGGCGGCTGGGGCTCCGGCGTCGTGACTCTGCTGGACGTGGTCGACGCGTCGCTTGCCAGCCGCCAGCCGTCGCTCCCCTTCATGTCGTCGTCTCCGTGCGAGGAGGTATTGGTCAAGAAGTTGAGGACCGAGACGTCTAGGTCTGCGTCTGCGTCGGCATCGTCGGCATCGGCGTGTTGCAGCATCGCATCGAATCGTGGCGCCAGGCTGGCTGGGCTGCAAACGGCGGTTTCCATGGAGGGCCGGGACGGGACGGTAGGCGCTGCTGCTGGTACACATCAGGGAGTGACTGCATCAGCGACACGCGGAGGCCATGTCTTGGAATGAAGGCATTTGGGCCTGGCAGAGTTGAGGCCAGCGCAGGAACCTGGTCGACGCGGACAGCCCTGAGATTCAGTACGGTGCGAGTCGAGGTAGCTCCCGGGTTGCGGCTCTCGTCGTACAGGCCACCGTTAGGTGCAGCGTCCTGTCGAGGTGCAGTCACCTCGGGTTGGCCAGCCAGGGTCCTCGGTAAGGCAGGTCGATGCAGCGTTCGCTGTCTGAGGTGCTGTTGTTTGGGCCAACGCCTTACGCAACCGTCAGGTCGACTCGCGCCGCTGTGCCGCTGCTGCGTCTGTCTCAAAAAGCAACGGAGGACCATGACAGCCGGGTAAGCTCTCAATGCAATCTGCGGCCGCAATCCTCCCTGGAGCACCCAGCAGCGCCTGTGACTGGTGGCTTCGCCGCGGCGTCTCTAGCGCTCCCCGGACGGACGGCAGCGCTGGGGCCGCTACGCATCACCCACCACGGGTAGTGGGCCTCGCCCGCCACGAGCGGCGCCACAGGGGGGGCCCCCGTCCCCGCCGTGCCAATCCTGGCAGGCACCTCGATGCCTAGCGCTGCGCGCCACTCGTTGCCTTGTCACTCTACCTGGACGGCATCACCACCAACGTGGCCTCGTGTGAGGCGACGCCTCCACTGTCGCGACGTGCCAGAACGGGCCCCCAGCAGCCCGCCAGGCAGATGGAACATGCAGCCGCTGCTCGCGAAGGCCCGCCGTACCGGAGCGTGGGCGGACACCCACCAGTCTGGCGCTGGCTCACCGGCTATGTGCGTCTCGCCGTCTGTCTCTGGCTGCTGAGTCGGGGGTGTTCCTCGGTCGGCCGAATGGGTACCGGGTGAATGCTCCCGCCGACAGCTCGGACGAGCGACCTGGTAAAGCTACCGTACCTTAAGCAGGCAATGATGCTTGATGGTGTCACTGACCAGCCGAGCGAATGCAGACCCCACGGTGATGTGCGCCCCAGGGCACCTACTGAACACGCTACACGTCCGTCCAGACACAGGCACAATACCTTGGACGCTCGACTTCTGGCAGACGCACAGACGTGACCATGTGGGCAGGCAATCACGGTGCGTGCAACATTGCCGCAGCAGTCCACCCATCCATTCGCTCGTCTCCCGCAGGTGCCGTCAATCCACATGCACTCCGCGACCCTGCAGCTCCCCGCCGCCAGCCAACCCCAGGCGCCGCCGCTCGCCAACGTGTGAGAGGAGACGCGAGAGGGGGAAGCGAACCACAAGCCTACGGGCCGCACCCGGACTCCTCTTCCCAATCTAGCCGTGCAGCGCCCAGTGCTGCTAGGTATCTTTCATGCGCGAGGTTGCCGCCGTGGGGGAGACATGAGGGCCGACTCGACTCGACGGCCCCTCTTCGCCGCCATTATTCGTCGTACGCTCTGAGGTCTCCTCCTCACTTGAGCCGCACCACTGGCCGGCCGTTCCCTACAAGAACCCCTCCTGGCCATCTCTGGCCCGTGACGTTCGTCTTGCAGCTTCCCTCGGTCCGGATCTGACTCCTCGCTCGACCTGCTGCCCTGCCGCTGCGCCCCGACTTATCGCTTCGGTTTGGTTCGGCCTCTCAGACACTGGGCGCCGGCAGCCCAGCGCAAGATGCCACTATGCACAAGCACAAGGAAAAGTCGAAAGCCCATCCATGGGGTCCTTGGTCAGAATGGGCCTTTGACGAGAACCACGGCCGATATTACCGAGTTCGTCAGGATATGAACGGTGCGCGCCAGCCGCTGCGACGCCATTTTATTCGTTGGGCTTGATTGTGCTCACTCTTCGTAGGCAATTACGACTATGACTGGGATACCCGGCAGACCACGCCGCGCGAGGTAGAGGAGCTCACCGAAGACTTCCGCAACCTATCTCCCGGCTCGGCTTACGAAGGACCTTACGAAGGACAGAGTACGTCAAGCTTTTGATTCGCGACCCGAGCCCCTGTCCCTCTGCGGCTGCCCGATGGCGCCGTACTGGCCGTCTTGATGAATAAGAATAATGTGGTGACATAAGTTTTTGTTGCAGCCGGGGAGTACACCATGGCGAGCAGTTCAAAGGACAAAAAAACTAGTAGTAAATCCAAGAGCAGAAGCAAGCATCGGCCGCACCGCGATGGAGGGACCAGCAGCCGCGACATAGGCAGTGGCTCGGCAGCCGGGGTTGGATATGCCGATTACGACGACGCGCAATGTACGTCTAGTTGCACCCTCAGCGCCGCCTGCGTCCGCTGACAGGCCTTGAACCTCTACAGACAACTACGGCCAGTCACCCTCCGATTATTATATGCGATCTTCCTCTGGTGCGGTCGACCAAGTGCGACAGCCGTGAGTCAGCCCACTGATGGTTTCTAGATCCCCGGGCGGCTTCGAGCTACGCCATGAGCACTTCCAGCTATGCCCGTAAGCCACTCCGTTAGATTGCCCGACTTTGTGTTTACTGACACCGATGCGCAGCGGGAGCCCCAAGCCAGGTTCAAATCCACGAGCCGGAAGATGACGAAATTCAAGCCGCAGTGGCAGCAAGTCGAGAGATGTACTATGCCAATAGCGGAGAGTCATCTGCGGCAGCTTACGGTGCGCTTTCTCGGGAACGAGACTCGGGTGTGTAGTTGACAGAAAGCAGGAGCATACTATGAAGAGGAGGATGAAGGCCCACCAACCCCAAAAGCTCGCATCACTGCGGACGAGGAAATGCTGGACGAGTTAGATCCTCGTGAGTGAAGAGTTGGCTCGGGCGAGGACCAGCTTACTGACGTCTGTGACCAGGCTACAGGGTCGAGCACTCGACGAAGTTTCAGCCTGGCGAGGTCGGCGCAGCCCACATCTGTTCTTGCAATCAGCCAACTGACCATTGCTCTTCCAGATCTTCAAGGTCCATTGGTCGGAGCCACAGGGCTCTGGAAATGAGCATGCACCCAGCGTTTCCGGCAGGCAGGAAATTCAAAATCGGTTTGGGACAAAGTTCTTCGTCGGCTTCCGCCGATTTGTCGTGATTGCCAACGATCTTGGCCACAGCACTTGCGTGTACGTCGGCTCGTCAAACGATGTCGATCAAGGAGGAAGCACTATTTGATGCTGACACACACTAGGCCAATACTTACATACGGCGGCAAGGGCTGCAAGAAGAGAGGCGTCAAACCTGCAAAGCACGGCATCATCTACGAGCGCGGTCACAAGGCGCGGCTCTTGGAGGGCGAGCCGAAACTCGGATTCCCCCCCGTCAAAGTCGACATGACAGAAGAGGGGGAAAAGCTCTCGAGGGAGTCGCGAGTGAACTACTCGAAGTTAGTGACGGTCGAGCACAACGTCAAGGTCTTCTTCATCGGGACTATTGCTGGCAATGACTGGGACATTGTGCAAGACGCCGTGAACCGATGCTGGAGCGAGAAGAACCACAGCAAGAAAAGATCCAAGTGAGCCGCTATTTGCTTCGCGGCTTATCTGGACCAGACACGTTTAAGGTCTCGTTTTTAAAGTTCCGCGAGGGTCCGCGGCGGCGGCCACATCGCGACACATATACGTTCGTACGGAAAGCGGCCGGCATGACTCGGCGGCAGCAGTCCGCTAAACTCCACCTGAGCAGGTGGGCAAACGGCCGGATCGGAGGAGACATGTGATGCTGTCCTGGTTAAATTGATTGTTGTCTGAGGATGGACTCACCTACGGAACGAAGGATGGTGACTTTTGATGACGGAAGGGCGTTGGCGAATCCTTGCAGAGTAGCAATCTTCGGGTATTTGCGAAGCAGCGAGCGGAAAGGCGCACGGAACGTGGGCAGGCCCAGGCTTGCAGGAAGAAGCCCATCAATGTTGAGCATGTACACGCGGGAGACTTTATTGGCCTTCAACACAGCAAATCTCGTCTGTATTGATCGCTCCAGTACTCTATTTCTTGACTTTTCTTGACTTTAATTAAAGCCATATCTGTATCTTGAGGCACTTGTACGCCCACTTCCTCCCATTCATACGGGTTTTCGTCCTCCATCAATACTTCTAATTCATCGAAGCTCATCATCCTCTCGTGCTCTTTGTCGATGATGTATAAATCTTCCGCTCCGCAGGACCAGTAATGCTCGTTGAATGCGTCCTCCCATGCTGCCCAACCATCTTGAGCAACCACGAAGCATTGCACCAGATTGTTAAAAACTCTCAAGTTCGCAGCGCAGGTGTAATACCAATAATGTGAAAGATTATTGGCCTCCATTTTGAGGCGGCGGATGCGGCGTCCACAGCTGTAACCCCAGTAGGGGCCATAGAAGTAATCGTACTCGCATTCATCTCCGATATCAACGATGTCGGTTTCGAGGTTTACCCAGGCGTAATACTCCTCTGTTTCTTCGGATAGGAACAATTTCTCGTAGAAATTCAGGGAACGGCTTTCTCGGCAGATTTGCGTCGTCTTGGGCGCCGGTGTCAGGGAGACGAGATGCGGGACGCCGGACTCAACCTCGACCCGCACTCGAACAACGCGAGGCTCGAACGTCATCTCCCATATCTGAGACCGTATTTCAAAAGGCAGGTCGAAAAAGGAGGCCATTGTGTGTCGGAAGCCCTTACACTCCGTCCGCCGTGGTGAGCTTGGAAGAGCGATGTAGCGCAGCGTTTCTAACAATTAGAAACCACTGCCTAAATATAATCTCGTAGTCTCGCGGGAAGTTAAGGGAGAGAGAATATATCGCCAGGCGTTAGTGTCACGGGTCTGCAGATCCCAATGATGGTTCGACCAACAGTCTGCGATGAGTCACGTCGGCTGCGACAGGCCGTCCAGTACTCCGCAAAACGGCGAACGTAGAGATTACAGCTTTACGACTCAGTGTAACATCGAAGCAGCCTCTTTACTGCGGGTACCTGCTCCCTTTCTACGGTGAGAAGATCGTGGCCGACAAGGTACCGCACCGGTCCTTTTGCAAATCATGCACGGTTCGTGGGCCCAGACAAAAGTTGGCTGACTGAGCGTTTCCGAGCGAGGAGCAAATCAATCAACTTTATTTCATTCAGTTTTCGTCCCTTGAATATAGATTCCATATTGTTCTCTGTTGATTGATCATATTACGGCTTGAGGCGACTTATTTCAAGCCTCATCGCCGTGTGTCCGAAAGAGGCATGCTGGCCCGCGCACAGTCTGGCGGTGGCGTCCCCACCCGGAATCCGTGCCTCGGCATCCTGGGGCCCCCTCCGGCATCTCATTCGTGATGTAATTCCGAGGCGGATCGACGTAGCCGGCGCGCCGGAGCGGCTGGCCGGGCTATGCTCGAGACTACTGTATATCACATCCAATATTCGTCTGCGATGGTGCGAGAGGCATCTATCCTGACCTGCTAATCCCCCGCCACACTCGCTTATCTCTCACGTCAAGGCAACTGAGCGCAGCGTAAAAACACAATGGCTGAAGCACAGCTCGACGACTTCCCGTCGCTTTTCTCCCTCAAAGGCAAGATCGCGGTCGTCACCGGTGGCTCGCGCGGTCTAGGTCTACACGCCGCGTCTGCGTACGTCAATTCCCCTTCCAGCCCTGCGTCCTGCGCCAGCAGTCACTGACCTTCTGCCAGCTTCCTCCAGGCCGGCGCATCGACCGTCTTCATCTCGTCGCGCAAGGCCGCCGCCTGCGAGGAGGCCTGCAAGGCGCTCAACGCGCTCCCTAACCTGGCACCTGGCGCGCGCGCGGTGCCTGTGCCCGCCGACTCGGCCAGCCAGCAGGGCGTGCTGCATCTGCTTGCCGAGGTCAAGAAGCACACGGACAAGGTGGACATCCTCTTCGCCAATGCGGGCGCCACCTGGGGCGAGGCCTTCGACAAGCACCCGGACGAGGCTTTCGCCAAGGTCATGGATCTGAACGTCAAGGCTGTCTTCAACACGGTGCGCGAGTTCACGCCCCTGCTGGAGAAGGCCAGGGCGGACCGCGGCAACGGCGAGCCCAGCAGAGTCATCATCACGGCGAGCGTCGCGGGGCTGGGCATCGGGACGCTGGGCAAGCAAGGCACGTACGGCTACTCGGCCAGCAAGGCGGCCGTCATCCACCTCGGTCGCAACCTGGCCGTCGAGCTGGGTCCCCGGGGCATCACCGTCAACTCCATCTGCCCGGGCTTCTTTCCCAGCAAGATGTCCAACGGCCTGCTGTCCTTGTCGGGCGGCGCCGACAAGATGGCCCAGGCCAACCCCATGCGCCGCCTCGGCCACCCGGAGGACATTGCCGGCGCCGTCGTCTACCTGGCCAGCCGCGCTGGCCAGTATATCAACGGCGAAACCATTGCCATTGACGGCGGCGCCGTCTGGGCGCGAGGCGGGATGGCAAGCAGTGGCGAGTCTAAGCTGTAAGGCAACGTCTGATGTATATATCCAATGCAATGCAAGAGGGAACCGCGCGTTTCGGTGTCTGATTAGAAATCTATTATCATGCTCATCATCTCCTCTTTCGTGGCTACATTTATCAGTCGCCCTTCATGGCTATGTTTCTCATGCCCATTGCTGGCCGTTTCGTTGCCTCATGTGGTTTCAGTCGCTCCATTCGTACTCGCCAGGGGCTTTCGAGCCACCCATGCGCTTGCCTGATACACCGTCTGCAGCATGCTGTCTCTGTCTTGGATATACGGCGCCTCAACGCCCGTCTCAGTCCACTCCACTACGAATCCCAGCCGCTCCAGCAGCGCCATAACCTCGTCGTTGCTCAGCTCGAAACTGCCCGGGTCGGCAATGCCCGACGAGTTCTTGAGGTCGTGCTCGCCGTCGCCATCGTCATCGTGCCCATGGTTTCCCGGCGCCTGGTTTTCGAAATGCCACAACAAGGGGCCCACGTTGACGAGGACGCCGCCGGGGCGCAGGCAGTGGTAGATGACTTCGAGGTAGCGGATCAGGTTCGGTGCCGTGTCGAGGAAGAAGACGCTAGCGACGGCGTCGTACGTCTCCTTGTGCTCCTCGTCGGCGTAGAGACAGAGGAAGTCAGCTGCGCACATGGACATACCGCCGATGTTGGCGCTATCGGAGAGGGCTGTGGCGGGATGAATGTCCGGCACCGCGTATCCCCGTAGGTGGTTCTGCCGCGTGAGGTGGTTCGAGAACGTGTGTATCCATGGGTAAATGGTGTGCTTTCCGGCGCGCTCGCACTCATTGAGAATGTACGACGATGCCAGCAGCTGGTGATAAGAAATCTCATTTCCCTCTGCCACGTACCCATTTCGGCACAGCTCAAAGACCAGTCTGCCAAGTCCCGCACCTGGAACCAGCACCTTCAACGGACCGCCGTCTGGTAACCGTGCCCGTTCCTCCCCGAGCACTTTCATGACCGGGCCATAGCAAGCCTCTCGCTCTCCCGCCCCCTCTGCCGTCCAGTCACGGTAAAACTGCCGGAGCGTGCTTCTAGCCTTGTCGATGTCCGCATGCTTCGCGACACCGACCCACTCCTGAGGCATGGTAGGCTCTGAGCCAGTCGATCTGGAGCCCATGGAACTGAACGATTGGAGGCCGACCTTGACTATGGCGCGCGCCAACTCAGCGTTGGAGTCGATGGCATCATCAGCCTTTTCTAGCGTGTCCAGGAAGTTGAAGGGGGGCTCTGCGAGGAGCTTCCAGTGAGCTTGAGGCAAGGCATAAAAGGATCGGCGTCGCAGATGTGTGACATTGAAGTGAGCCACCTTGGCATATTGCCTACGCAAAATCAGCATCGATTCAAAGGATTTAGGGATCAAATCGAGGACGCGCTTGGAGTCCTGTGACCCTTCATGAACAACAACGAGAGACAATGCCGGCGTGGTGCGGTGATTGGATATGCAAAAACTTACGAGAAGGAATCGAGGGCGGAGAAGATTACTCTGACCTCCTCAGGGTCCTCAAACCCTTCCTCGACACCAGCCCATACAGCATCTTCCGCAGGGGCCATGTGTGGCGCGGGCTGTTGCTTCGCTGGTATTTGTCAGGTGAGAGCTGGATCTGCAGCCTCCGCCCTCTCAGGCGCGTCGCGGACCAGCAGCGACGAAACGGACTATCTTCCCTTCATACGTTGCTTTGGAATACCACCGTTCGGATTCGGTAGCGCGAGAACGTCTCGACAATCTTTCTAGTATTGCAAGAGTTTAAGAATGTGCCGCGTTCTCAGATGGGCAGATGAGATGAGATGAGACCTGCGCAGAGGAGATAAAAGGTGCCTGTCGTCCAATCAGGAAACGCGGGTTGCAAGCGGGCCAATCATGTGATCTCAACGTCGTTCTGGAGCTATCGACAACACCACGTCCGACGCCCAACCTTTAGCATGACTACGAGTACATCAGAGTAACTCACTTGTTCCGAGTTCAGAATGGCTACGACGAAAGGCGAAGTGTCTCAGCTTTCCATCCCACTGGCTGGGTCATTGGGAACGCGCATCTACCTTCGGCTGTCGACCCAGGCGAAAGCGCTGGTGCTGTCCCTGACCACTGCGTCTCCAGATGAGCTTGTTGCGCCCAAAGCCATGGGCTCATTTGTTTATGCTCTCCCTGACGTGAGGTCCATCCGTGTTGCTGTTGATTCGAGATTGCCATTGGCTGACACGAGTGCAGCGCTTCAACGCACAACAGCCCCTCTCGACCTCCTTGTTTTCTCATGAACCAACCTTGGAATTCACCACTCGGCTTGCAAAACTCATCGCTCGTAGGGCGCAGCTGCCGGTATATGTCACCAACTCCGTGAGCTTCGCCGATGCGGGTATGGGTGGCACAGTGGAAGAGGAGATGGCGACTTTCAAGAGCATTGTCGAAGTGACGCTTGAGCGACTCCAAGCGGCCGGCCTCTACTCTGCGGCCTCGAGTGCAAAGACCATCTCATGATAAGCCTCGCGGCAAGCTTCATGCTTCACTCCACGTGGAGGTGGCTGCCTCTGCATTGGACACATGGCCCGACTTGCGGAGGCTAGCGGCCGGATCTTCGCGACTCGGCTCACCACGTGGGAACACCATCAAGAGCTCCTTCATTGGGGATTGTGGAGCGAAACAATGGCGTCGTTCGTTTCACAAGATGCGCAGTGGCGCCGCGATGAATGCGAGCCATCCTGCAAGCCAGAATGACGTGAGGACGAGGTCTCATAGGCGAGCTTGGTGTGAATCTGGGAACCCAGCACCAGCCGCGGAGGTTCTGCACCATTATTACTATGCAAGATGCATCACAACGATATCCGCTCTCCGTAGAAGATACCACATTCTAAGTAGTCACCATTTTACACAAATTCGCACCTCATGAGGCCAGCAAACATCTGGAGCTCCGTCATCGTCAATCTGGAACGCCAAGAAGCGCCACGACCGCTCAAGGGGGCACGAATGCTTCACGAGCCTTAGCTTCGGCTCCTCCTACATCACTTATCACATGTGACCAAACGAGAATGGTCACCAGGACACCATCCGGCAGGCAAGGACTTGAATGAAAGCGCTCTGCCCGGTCGATGGCTCTCTGGTAGCAATCAAGAATGGTGGCACAAAGCGGCAAGACGTCATGTGTGCATGCCGCAGGGAGTGATCCGGTATCCGTACCTGGATCCAAGAAAATGGATCCCGCCCGAAAGTCGGGGACGGCAAGGTACCCCAAGGGTCTCGCCGTAGCAGCGCCTGCAGTTGGTTGCAGCAGCGGCAGTTAGTGTCGGTACCTGGCTAGTCGCCTTGAAAAAATTGCTTGCTGGCTTTTCAAACGCCGGGTTATCGTTATCGCACCCCGCCACCAAAATTTGGCGGGCATGTAATAGCGCCTGCTCCCCGCCAGGCCCAGACACAGGCCACTTCAAGGCGCACAGGTTTGGCTCCTCACCTCTTGCAGCCACCGACGAGACCTGGATCACGAATTCCGCGGAGATCTAGCGACCAGAAATCGCTTGGCGACCGCCGAAGCCCGCCGACCAAGCCCGAGTTCGTCTCACCGTCGAGCGGAACGCCTCCACGGCCAGCTCTGACTACTGCGACCCTGCGCACCCCAGCTCCGGAGGGGTAGAGTGAGGCACCGTTGCAGGTACGCGCACGAGCAGCTCGCCCGCTTCGATTGATGCTTCGATCACTGACGCCTTCCTCTCAGGCTATCTGTGGCAGCCGATGTGATAGACGACCGCCGCTGTCTTATCCTCAGCTCGTGCACAAGCATCGTCCAGCCCCCGGCTCGACCCCACGGCACCGTCGCCCGCCATGAGTTGGCAGCCCGCCCCCGAGTCGCTGAGGCAGCTCGCCGCATGCCTCAAGGACTCCTTGAGCGGCTTTGATAAGAATGCCCAGAAGCAGGCGGAGCTGGTCAGTGTTTGCTCATCGTCAAGTTGCCGCCGACGGGCCCCGACTGACCCCCTCGCAGTTGCTCCAGCAGGCCAAAGCCTCTCCCGATATCAACAACTACCTTGCCTACATTCTCTCCAGCTCTCACCCACCTGAGGGCCTGCAATGCAGCGAACAAGACTATCACCTGATACGGTCGGCCGCCGGCATTATGCTCAAGAACAATGTCAAGTCCGACTGGAAGTCCATTCCTGAGTCCAGCCTGCAGCTCGTCAAGCTCGCCGTTCCCCTTGGCCTGCAGGACAAGAACTCTCAGATCAGAAACTTTGCCGGGAACATCGCGACCGAGATCATCAAGCGAGGTGGATTGCTGGGCTGGCCCGAGCTGCTACCCCAGTTGCTAGATATGATTGGCAACACGAGCGGCCACTCCTCCAACGAGGCTCAGGAGGGAGCCATGTCCGCCATGGCCAAGATCTGCGAAGACAACGCCAGGATGATGATGAGGGAGGTCAATGGTCAGCGTCCACTCAACTACGTCCTGCCCCAGTTCATCGCGGCCACCAAGAGCCAGCTGCCCAAGGTTCGAGTCGGCGCGCTGACGGCCATCAACGTCTTCACGCCGCGCGAGTCGCAAGCCATGCTCAACTCCATCGACGATCTTCTCCAGCACCTCTTCTTCCTTTCCAGCGACGAAAACCCCGACGTGCGCCGGCAAGTCTGCCGGGCCTTCGTCCATCTCATCGAGACGCGTCCCGACAAGCTCCAGCCCCATATCGGTGGTCTCGTTGACTACATTATATCCCAGCAGAAGAGCGATGACGAAGATCTCGCCTGCGAGGCCGCTGAGTTCTGGCTCGCCATCGGCGAGCACGATGACCTGTGGAAGGCGTTGCAGCCGTATCTCAACAAGATTATCCCCGTCTTGCTGGAGTGCATGGTCTACAGCGGAGAGGACATTGCGCTGCTGGGTGGTCTCTCGGATGACGAGGAAGAGGAAGACCGACAGGAGGACATCAAGCCTGCCTTTGCGAAGAAGAACCTTACTCGCACTGCCAATGGCGAGGGCGCTGGCGCAGCCGATCAGGCGAAGAATGGAACCGATTACGAGAAGGTCCACGACATGAACGACGAACTTGAAGAGGGCGAGCTTGATGACGAATACGATGACGGCGACGACGCGAACCCTGACGAGCGGTGGACCGTCCGCAAGTGCTCTGCCGCAGCTCTCGATGTTTTTGCCCGAGACTTCCGAGGCGCTGTCTTCGAAGCCATCTTCCCTTACCTATCACAGAACCTCAAGCACGACGAGTGGCCTTACCGGGAAGCCGCCGTGCTGGCCTTGGGCGCGGTGGCAGACGGTTGCATGGACGTCGTCGTGCCTCACCTGCCCGAACTCGTCCCCTATCTAATTTCGCTCCTGGAGGACCAAGAACCAATCGTCAGGCAAATCACTTGCTGGACCCTGGGGCGGTACTCTTCCTGGGCCGCGAACCTAACCGACCAGGGCCAGAAAGAACAGTACTTCGTGCCGCTCATGGATGGTATCTTGCGCAAGATGCTCGACAAGAACAAGAAGGTGCAGGAGGCTGGTGCGTCGGCATTCGCGAACATCGAGGAGAAGGCTGGAAAGCAGCTCGAGCCGTACTGCGGTCCGATCATTCAACAATTCGTCCGGTGCTTTGGCAAATACAAGGACCGCAACATGTACATCCTATACGATTGCGTCCAGACGCTGGCAGAACGCGTCGGTCCATTGCTGGCCACCCCCGAGCTGGCCAATCAGCTCATGCCGGCGCTCATCAACCGATACAACATCGTCTCGGACCAGTCTCGAGAGTTGTTTCCATTGCTCGAGTGCCTGTCATACGTCTCTCTAGCCCTCAGCCACGCATTCACCCCGTACGCTCCGCCGATCTTCATGCGCTGCGTCAACATCATCCACATGAACCTTGAGCAAAGCCTCTCGGCCGTGAGCAACGTCGGCTTGGAACAACCCGACAAGGACTTTCTCATCACCAGTCTGGACCTCCTGAGTGCCATCATTCAAGCTCTCGAGGGCGAGAAGTCGGCAGAGTTGATCAAGAACTCGCCGCATCCTTTCTTCGAACTCCTGAGCTTCTGCATGGAGGACCCCACGGACGAAGTCCGGCAGTCGGCGTACGCGCTCGTGGGAGACAGCGCCAAGTACCTGTTTCCCCAGCTCCAGCCGCACCTTTCGACCATGATCCCGATTCTTCTGAAGCAGCTCGACATGGATAGTGTCCTGGACGAGGAGATGGACAGCGGCTTCGGCGTCGTCAACAACGCCTGCTGGTCGGCTGGCGAGGTCGCCATGCAGCACGGCAAGGGCATGGCGCCGTGGATCCCGGAATTCCTTCAGCGATTCGTCGAAATCATGACCAACCCTCGCGTTCCCAAGGGTCTCTGCGAGAATGCTGCCATTGCGCTGGGTCGACTCGGCTTGCACAACGCTGAGCTGCTGGCACCGGCTCTGCCCACATTCGCCGAGGATTTCCTGAACTCGATGCAGGAAGTGGATCCATCAGAGGAGAAGGCCACCGCGTTCAAGGGTTTTTCGACAGTTGTCAGCCATAACCCCCATGCGATGGAGAAGGTTTTGATGGACTACTTTGTGTCCATTGCGCAGTATCAGGACATGAACTTGCGGAATCCAGTCAAGCAGGAACTGCATGAGGTGTTCCAGAACGTGAGTCTCCCTCCATTGACATTGCCACTCTGTCTTGACCCTAAATTGCTAACCCCCGTTCTCGCAGATCCTCAATATCTACAAGCAAATGATTCCCCAGTTCAACGATTTCATCAGCCAGATGCAACCGAGAGACCAACAGAGCCTCAAGAACAACTACGATATCTAATTGAAGTCTCAGCTTCGTGGCCATCCTCTCTGTTTTCACCGACTTGCGACGGAGCGACGATGCGGCAAAGCTTTCTTGGGAAGCATTCATGGTTCGATGGGAGGAGTACGATTATCCAGAGCATTCATTGGCGTGCATGGGATAGACTGCTTCTCTGCACATTGCCTTTCCCAAAGCATGGTCATGGCATATTGCGGAGCGCAGGGCAAGAGCAGCTTGGATGTTGTGTGTGATGGCATTGCAACGGGAAAAGGGCGGGGCCTAAAAAATCTACGAGATGTGAGCCAGTGGATTTATGATTGCGGAGGTCAATGTGCAAAACGACGCAAGATACCACGAATGATGATGGTCAGCGGAGATGTCGAAGCAGCAGTGTCGGTCAGCGCACTGCTGTTTGCACGAGTGATGGAAGATGAATAGTGCTTGTTTCAAGCGCGCGGTAGATCAGTAGATAGTCGTCATATTCAAAGCAAGGCGAGGCAAGAAGGACACTTTTGTTTACGGATGTGCTGCTCCGTGTGCTGGCTGCGATCATCACGACCTCGGCTGATTTCGAGGATAACCTCTCTTGAATGGTAAAACGCATGGATTTCAAAGAATTTTGATTAATTCTCGAGTCGGATTTGCCTTAAGCAAGTTTACATAGATTAGAAACCATCCATTCCATTCTGTGCTTGCCGAATATGCGTTCCGAGTCCATATCGTGAGTCTAGGGTAGTAAGGGTAAATAAGCTTGTAGAATAGCGACGCTCCCCGCGCGGCGCGATGTCGTCTCTACCCTTGCTAGAAACGCTGCGACGTTGAACCATGGAGCGGCTTGTGTTGACGGTATGGCTGTTATGTATGAGATGAGTGCTGGAGCGGCATGAGCTTCTTCGGAGCGGTCGGGGATCCTCGAGGTTAGCCTCGCCAAAGACCCGTTGTGAATCCTAGTGTCGGGCCTGGAAATTTTTGAGAGACCCCAGACATCTAATGACAAATTTTATCTTGTCTGTTGCTTTGGTGGTGTGTTAGGCGATTGATCAAGGTGGTGTTGGCGAGTGCTACGAGTGAATCGCACCTGCCAATACTTCTACTTTCCACAGAACACACACGGTGAGGGGGCACAAAATGGCAGCCGACAACTTCTTTCTAATGATCTCGTGGTTCTTTTCCTTTTCTCGCAGCTTCTTGAGTCTGCGATTTCTGTCTTTCTCTCTTCCACTTGCCGTACCTAGCAGGCAGCCGCCACGCCGCCGCTACGGTGGAGGACTGTATCTTCGTCTTCCATGCTTCTTGTCCTCGACCCAAGGCCGGCTCTACTCGGGGCGAGAACCGCAAGTTTGGACGACGTGACAAGTCAAAGACATAAATTATCAGCAACCTCTCTGCTGTTCCCATGGAGCAAATAGTGGAAAAATCAGAGTCCAGAGGAGCGCGACCTCGCGGTACAGGAGGATCTCGTGCCTTCGTCCAAGAGAACTGAAAACAAGGCAGCCGTTGCTTCACCAACAAGCCAATTCTAATGATGGATCACAAGCTGATCTACGGCAACTATTGTCTGAGCATGATATCCACCCATCATCGTTCGCGGCACTGTTGATATTAATTCGCTTCTTGTACGCCGCGACGAGATCTTAATCCTGCATCATTCGGCGTCCATATTCAGACACACGGCGTACAAGGCTCTCTCTTTGATGGTTACAGAAAGGTGAACGTATGACTATAGGTTCAACCTTTGCCTGAGCACACCTTCCCAAGATTCTGTAATACGACTTGAGTGGTCTCTTCTAGAGAAACCCGCCTCCTCGTGGATCGTCACCGGTACGCCCAAGTCTCATTTTGAGCGATACGAAATGAAGACTATCACGATGGAAACTACGCATCTAAGCCTAGTGGGGAAGATTCAACTTCGCCATCAATGTCTTACGCAAGCTGCATCTTCGACCACCGAATTAGACGCCGCAATAGTTCTTCGATCCGAACTACCGCTCTCGTTCCAGAGATAAGACGGAGTCAACTCTCGATTCAGTCATTCTCCCGAACTGAACATTTCCGCCCGCCATTGGCCTAAGGCGGAAATGGGGCCGTCGCTTCAACGGCATGGACGCGTCAACAGCCTCGAGTGCGACAGTGGAATACCATTAGGTGACGGAGCCTTTCCGAAAAGGACTGACACCCGGGTCGATTGCATGACGACAGCTCTGCGTCCAGGGCTGCGATGGATGGTACGAGAAATCCTACTAACAATCGACCCCGAGCCACGAGTCGGGGCTTTCCACCCACACATGACAGTTGAATATGTCGCGCGCAGGCTGGGTAAAAGGCCAAAGCGAGAAGCATTTAAGGTTTGACTTCTGTTCGGCAGCTATGTGGGGTGCAGTGACTTCGCGTCGCGCCACCACGTCGTCGTTGTGCTTGTCAGAGTCTGCACCACCATCACATCCGGTGCAGGCCGTTCGCAAGCGCCAAGAGCCCGCTAAGCGACAGCCGGCTGGCATCTACTAAGGGACAACGTTTTGTCCCGGAAGTAGTTGGATGAACGCTCCACCATGCTCCCTCGAGTCGTAGCGCTGGGCCTCTGGGGACTTAACACAGCCTAAATCGGCCCAGCGGCATCGAGCCGCTTTGACCAAAACCATGGTGACCCGATATGAGGGAGGGGGGAAAACCTTGCTTGGAGGTTTCTGTATGACATCTTGACTCGGGAGAGTCGCCACGAGCACCGGATGATTTCTTGTCGACTTTTCTCCTTCACGTCGTCAAGGCTGCGCGGAGGTTTCCGTCAGTGCTGGGGTGATCATCCAACTTTCCACCCAAAAGTGGGGCTCTCCAGGACCCTTAGGCCAGGAACACGTGGGCTGCCAGAAGCGACATCCGATCAGAGACAAGAGCAATTTACAGATCGACCTTCGCAACGCTGCGCTCGAAAGCGCCAACAGGGAGCCGTTGGCCCGGCCTCGGCCGGATGTCTGCAACGAACCCGTGGGTGGCATCACCGCGCAGCGCTCCACCAATCGCTCGAGGGACGGAAATTGTCACCTCGGCCTTGCGGCACACGTCTGGTCTGACGAATGCGTCATTCAACGCTTCCCGCGATGGCGGCAAAGGGCAGACACAAGCCCGAGCGCAGCTTTGGCTATTGCATCTCCACGTCGGCGGCCATCCTGGGCGCAGACTGCAAGCGAGCCGAACGGGAATGATTCATCAGGTCTCCAATTCCATGCTGCCGACCACTGGGACTTTCATCATGTCGACGTGCATTCGACTATGCAAGCCACCCAACGCCAAAGGGCGGTCCTCGCCGACACGGCTTGCCAACACGTCAGCGACAGGCCTGGGGGACGGGCTCTTGGCAGCGGTTTGCGGCCATGATTGATCTATGAAACACCAAGCACCGGTCACATGGTCATCGACGCCAGCGTGGCCAGCCCTGGGCGTGAGGACGGCCCTGGGGTTCTATATATAGACTCGGAGCAGTGGGGACCAAGCGGACGGCTAGGACCAGTGCGGCAGCTTCGGCAAATCGGCTCAATGCCAGGCCGACCTCCGTCATAATGAGCTGTGCTACGGGATGCTTTCTCTTTGACACACGCCCGCGCCTAGCCTGCTTTGGGCAAGCTGGGCCCTAGGCAATTTTTTTGGCTCTGAAATCTGGCGGGCCTGCGTGGGCATGTTGTTGTCGCGCCCTGAAAAGTACCCCGACAACGCTCTCCGTTGCACCTTCAAAGGGCAAAGAGCAGCCAGTTGTGCAGTTTGCCGATCACGTCGGCGCAACGCCGGCCGATATGAAAGTGAGCCTTTGTGGGGCGTAACACTGCACAATGTTGTGCCGTCATGCGCATAGGGGAACACGGACGTTCTGGGAGATTTCCCAGGAGCGGCGTACGTGACCTATCTTGGCTCAAAGACAAGCGACGGCCGTCTTGATGGGAAGCTAGGGAATGCTTCGTGGCTATTTGCGGAGCAGCGAGCCACGTTCTTCAAAGGGGATTTCTTCATGCATGCCAATGCGCGCTGACAGCCGGCGGGATGTGGAACTGAAGGCACTCTTCTAGAATGCGAGACGTGCGTGCGGGACACGTCGCGCTTGATGGAATGTGAGTGGTGGAAACCGTCCAACAAAGCAAGGGCCTGCGGTTTTGCTCTGGAGCATTTGTGCAATGATCTCACCGCTCCCCGCGCGTGGACCTGGTCAAGCGAACCGAACCCCTCCTATACCGGGCACGGCAAGGCTGGCCCTCGAGCCATCGTTGCCAGCCGCACCGGAGTCGCGAGAGCTCGCGAGCAATGCCTGCGGACGGTGGAGAGCGGACGCTGAGGTCGGACGTTTTTGATCCCCGAAGCTCCGGCCCCGAAGCCTCTCGGCGAACTGACGATGTGTCGGTGACGTCTACGAGTAAGGACCACACCGGCGACACCAAGCTGTAGTCGACTGAAAACTCCGCACAGGCAAGCGCATGACGGAGTACTCACCTCGGTGATGCTGTCTCTAATGTCGGTCACATCCCGCGGTTTGGGGCTGAGGCCCTGTAAACGGCGGCGCCACAAAACACTAGTTTCGCCTGCAAAGGTCACGCGAAGTGGCTTGTGAGCGATTCCGGTTGCTGTGAGAGTCTGGGGCATCTTTGCCCCTCTGCCGCGTCCTACGGCAGCTGCCCTTTACATACTCGCACCGAGGTTGGGACCTCGCTGGCCCGCGACCGGCAGACGGTCGTGCTGAGACATTCGTCTGCCATGACAAGCATGACTGGCAGTCAGAAAGGGTTGCCTGGCGCTCCATGAAACGTTGTATTTGCATCGCCACAGCGGGCGACGCACGGCTCAGAAGCTTATTCCTTAGGCTCTCGGAGACAGGTCGAAATGGCAACCGACGCCCGAGCCCGCCAGCAGCAGCGGCTGAGACATGCAGGGCTCTGCGCTTTGCGACCCTCTGACGACGCAGCCCTGCACTGCATGGAGTAGGCGACAAAAAAGCCGCCGAGAAGCGGCGTGCAAGTCGGAGCCCGGACTGGCGCACGGCAACCAGTCGCCAAACAAGGTTATCGGGAAGAGTCAAGAATAGCAGCCGGCTAACCCTGATGGAGCAAGGTGTTCGAGCCACGCTGCTCTCACTGCAGCATATCGCTGGGAGCCTCAAGACGGAGCCAATAGCAGCCGCATGCCCTGCTCGTACATACCAGCAAGTCACCTGGCTGGAAACCGGGGGCGGGTGGAAGGGCCGGCCATGCAGCCGAGTAGGAGCGCCGGCGACGAAATATCCATCTGCAGCTCTCGTCCGACAGGGTCTAAGGCGGATTCTCGAAGGTCCAGGCCTCGACGAAGGCAGGTAGAACACTCATATTATCACAACTATTGATCTGGCGTCAGACCGCCACGACCACATGTCCCAGGCTGCTGCATATGCTTGGCTCACCGACGTTCCGGCTGCCTCGTCACGACATGCGCATTCGGCACCGGCCAATGTTGTCTCACGCGGTCAGATCAGAACAGGAAACGGGGTTGGGGCCGCTAGCTGGGAACGTCATCGCTGCACTGCACCATCGCTCAGCATGAATGCTTGGTGTCCCGGAGTATAGCGGCGTTGCGGCGCCTGAATGCTCCTCGGAGGCATGTCTGCTCGGGACGAAACGCGCTGCTGAAAGCTTGAGCGCGCGAATGATTTACTTCGTCGCCCCAAATACGGGCACGCAGTCCGGGGTCTAACCCGCCTGGGCTACTCCGTAGCTGGTACAAGTACGCACCTGAGAACACTGGGAGTGGACTCCGCAACTCTCCCAGCCACGCCACACCTCCAGGAGATCCAGGGTTGCATCTCGTAGGGCTGGGTATGACGACAAAGGGGAACCGCCCTCGGTCGGGTCCAAGCGCTTCGGGAAAAAAATCTCGGACGAATGAGCGTCTCGTCAGGGACCAGATCAGCGTGCCGTCGCTCCATCTCGAGCTCCAGGTACGAAGCAATAAAGGAGCGGGAGCGACAGGGGAACAGGATCATGGAGTACCAATTTTGGACACGAGGTTTTCCAGTTTCGCCAGAGAGAAAGTGGAAATGCTCAGATCTCGCCCTTGTCATGCAAAAGCCCCGGACGACCAGGGTCTGGCACGGCGACCAGGGGTCCGGGGACAACGAACCACGGTGAGCCGAGGAGCCTTGCGCCGCGGGCGTGTTGACAAACTTCAACTGTTGTGACTCGGGGACTCTCGGTGTCTCCGCCTCTTTCTGTGCACCTACATTCTCACCGAGCAAGAGCACACAAGGCTATGTGCAATCGCCAATGCGAATGCGAGTATAATCAAGGGTGGGACAAAATCGACGTGTGCCCCAATATTTCAGAGCCAGTCGTGCACAGCCATTTAATGTGCCACTGCGAATGGGATGATCATCGCTGGGACTTGGCAGGTGATCTCATAGCGCGATGATCCCAAAGTAGCTAAGCCCAGTTTTTTCTTCTGGAAAGTAGGAAGTTCTCGAGCCGCCGAGGACATACACGAACGTCAACGCTCACCGAGGCGGAGATATGTCCTCAGTGAGGACTCGGACCGGTGGCCGCATCGCAGACGGAAGGATAGGCAAGGTAGAGCTGGCGAGCGGAGGACCACCGGCACGGGTTTCCTTTACCTTTGGACGATTTTCATGGCCTGATTGGCGGTTGATCGTTAATGGCCACTTAACCTTTGGCCTGAACCTTGCCATGGTGGAGCAAGTCAACAACAAGCTACGATGGCCTTCAGCTAGTGCTTGTGGACGACACCACGGGACTCTAGTTCAGGCCCGCTGCGTGACATAAGCCAGCTGGAAGAAGAGCTACGGCAGGCAAGCAGTGCGAAATGCTACCCGTACGGGCAGTTGTGGATTTGCTGAGTGGCACGGGCTGAGGTGAGCGCCGGTCGCGGACGTAAGCGACAATGAAGACAACGCCAGTGAATGGTTAGTGGTAATGACGACTCGAGCAATTGGGACCGTGCTCAGCATGGCAGTCACGGACCGAAGGGATAGGAGCCAATGCGAGGGCTGTGCCAGGATCTCCGCGGAATCGCACCTGTCCTGCGTCACAGGGCTGGGGCGTCTTGGAGTTGAGCCACATCACCAACAACAGCAGGCGGTGGACTGGGTACGGGGACAAGAACTGACAAGGAAGAAATGCAAAACACTAGCCGTGACGATCGGCTGCGTCTCTGCAGCAGACGACAACGAGCAGGTACAAAGGGCCGAGCAGCGGAGGTGTGTCCGGACGAAGGATGGCCAGGGTGGGTAAGTATGCTGGTTCTTTTGGGCGGGACGAGGGCCAAGCAAAGGTACGCACGGCGATCAAGGGAGCGCCCAGAGACGACCCTCGTCAGCCAAGGCGACGTCAAAAGACAGCGGGGAAGCCGCGGAGCTCGGAACATGAGGGCAGCACGGCACTGGCAGTGGGGAAGTCGACGTTGACGGCGCTGTGCGCACGGCAAGGGAGTCAGCAGCTCGTCCGATGAGCCTAGAGCTCCGCCGCCCAGCGGTACGGTAAGGCAACGGTGCGCGCCCTCCAGCGATGCCAACGCAGGACTCTCCTTGCCGCATCCATGATGCCGTTGGCTGTGAAACTTTGGTGGCGTTGCCATAGCTCGCCTGCCAAAGCGACAGACATGCCAACGCGGATCTAGGGCGTCGGCTAATTGCCCAACCCCGGGGCTACTCCCTTGGCTCCGGCCGAAGCGCACTCAGGCTCTTTGGGCCCCATCCCTCGCCGACATCCGCGGGCTCGGTGCCGACTGCGCCGCCGGCCGCGCTGATGGAGCCTTTGACCGGTGCGGCTTGGCGCGCGGCCGCTACAGCAAACAAGCTCTGGTCTGTCTCTCTCGTGCCCCCAATTTTTTCAATTTTTTTCTTCTCTTGCTCGTCCAGTCTTCATCGTCATCAGTCGTCTTGGTCTCGCTGCTGGGCGGTAGCGGTGGTGGAGGAGGTGGCGGCTGTGGTTGATATCGCAGGGCTGTGTTGCCGCCACCATGGAGAGGAGAGTGCTGGATGGTGAGGAACTCGGCCCGTCTACAAGGGGCGAAGCCAACCTTGCCGCCTCATCACCAACGGCCCGCTCGCGGTTGCTCAAGTCGCCTCGGTTGGCCAGGCCAGAGTCCGGGGCGACAGGCCATCGCATTCCGGCTGTGAGTGAACCTAACACGACTCGTCTTTCCGCGAAGGGAGGAAGGGAACTTTGGTGAGACTTGTACCCATCTTGGCGGTGACGGCACCTCGAGCAGCCCAGCCCAGCCAGCCAGCCACACCACGGCGGTGGTCGGCAGCAGTGCCCGGGCGAGCGGCCACGCCGTCTTATTTTCTGCTCCGTATCTGTGATCTATGTTTGGCGTCGGCATTGGCTGCTTACGGACAGATCTCGCGCCGAAGGGAGACGAGACAACGTGACGCAGCACCGACAGAGCGGCCAGCAAGAGGATGGCGTGTTTTTGCCGTTGCATCGTCGGGAGCCATCATCAGACGACGACGGCAAGTCCGTCACCCCGTTGCGCTGCATCTTGCGATGACGGAGTCAGTCATGGGCGGGAGGGATGGATGGATGGATGGGCTGGATGGAGACAGGCTCGAAGCGGCTCCGTCTCGCTCGGCCCAGTTCCGGGACGGCTGTTGAGGGTCCAGCGTCGTCGCCGTGGTCGAGCTGTGTGCCGTTTTCCCACAATTTCCCTTTCCTATCCCGGGTCGTCCGTTCTGCCCCGTCGACGCACCCATCGTTGCCTCCCTTGCTCCCGTCCGTCGATGCCAAACCCCCACACGAGCGAGCGAGGGCAGGGCAGCGAGCAAGCCAAACCAAGCAGCCGGCTCTGAGCCAGCGGGTTATTTTTACCGGGCGCGGTGACTGGTCGGAGCGTGCGGTCGACGACACCCCCCCGGTCGGGTCGCCTGGTTCGACCCGCCGCCGAACCATGTGCGTCATGGGCCGCACACCCACAGAGGGTGGTGTGTCGAGGTGTGGTGGCAGGGGGGCCCCTAGCCGCAGGCCTGACGGGATCAGATCCCCAGTCCCCATGGCCAACCAGGCGAAGGTGGGCTCTACAGCGCCGGTTGTCCCGCACGCCCCTACGGGCGCTGTCGCAGCAGGGCCAGCGGCGGGCGGAGGGGCGCTCGGGGGTACTGGCAGCGAGGTGAGGTGGTTCTCGGGGCCCTATCGCCCAACTGTCGCCCCCGCTTTGCCTGCCACCCTGCTGCTGGGGCCCGCCCGACTCGTAGACCACCTGTCTCGCCGTCCAGCACAGCGCAACGCCTCACTAACTGACTGACTTATGGACGGGGCCGCTCTCCGCAGCGCCGAGCCTGCGGCGGGCCCCAACGCGTCCTGCTGTCACTGCCCTGGGACCCTGTGCTTGGCCGTCCTGCTGGGCGGTGCCCTGCCCCCCCGCGGCCGCTCTCTCTGGAGCTGATGGATGGCTGGCTGCGCACCCTCAGGCCATGCATGGCATTCTCTGTATTTAACTATTCCCCATCCCCCCCCAGCCCAACCTTCTTACTTCCCCCGGTCCAACGTCTCACCACCATCCACTGTCCTATCGTGACAGCCCTCGCTCTCCTCCCCTCAAACCTCCCACTCTCGCTATTAGGAAGTCCTCGTGACTCCTGTCATTCGCTTGGAACGGTGTCTTGTCTGTCGCCTCTTGGAGGAGTCTGATCTTCGTCTGCCCCCATAGTCCCCCCACACCAGGCCCCTTCGTCGTCCGACCCGTTTGGATATTCCAGGAATTCCTCGTGTGTGGTACGGACGGACAGGTTCGAAGTAGATGAGGCAAGGTCGAAGAAGCTTCCTCTGGATAGACGACCGGAAGCCGGGTTTTGCCCACGCCTCGCCAGCTCAAGCAACCGTCTAAGCAGCCCCAACTAGCCCGTGTAAGACGTCCGATGACTTGCCGGCCCTCGCTGTGATCGCTACCGTTCACGACCACCACATTCGCTTTCCAACCACGAAAACCGCTCTGGCTGATCTCCCGCGAGACTCCAGAGACAGACTGTGACAGAGTCACCACTTTACGATCGCTACAGATTCGGGTAGAACGACGTCAGGCAACAGGCTCCGCGTTTTGGCACTGCCCATAGCCGTCGTCGACTCGACAAATTTGACGTTCGCTACCTTTTCACACAGCTTCTTGCTGCTGTGATTAGCCCTTTTAACGTATGTTCCGTCTCGTCACTGTCCCAGAAGAAATCCCCGCCCTGTGCTGACCATGAGTTGTTGGTAGATTCTTCACTTCACTTTCCATTCTTCAAAATGGCTGGTCCTGGAGGCGGTCCCCCTCGCCGCAGGTTCGTGTTCTTCCTCCCACTGCCCTCTTGCTGGCAGCTAGCTAATGTCGAGTCAACAGTCACACCAAGTCCCGCAAGGGCTGTGACACCTGGTAGGTCCTGACGAGACAAGAACTTCAGCTGAACCGGGATGTCTAACAAGATGCCCACAGCAAGCGCCGGCATATTCGCTGCGACGAGAACTTTCCGCAATGGTGAGTGCCCACGTCTTGTCCGACGTCTCCGTGGCTGACCCAGATGCCCTTGCCAGCCGCAATTGCACCAAGCACAAGATCCGCTGCCCGTACAACGACGTACAGGTGCCTGACGCCGATCGTTCTACAACTCCGGACAAGCCCGACCTCATGTGGACGCCGCAGATCGAGGCCGCCATTGGCGAGTGGCAGGCAACGGGCGTGTTCCCGTTCCCGTCGCTCGCCATCTACCCGGCCCCCATGCCGCATATGTACTCGGTCGAGGACCTGCGCTTGATTTTCCACGTTGCCAGCCTGTACCATCAGCTGGCCTCGATTGACGCCAACAACTTCACCCTGTGGACCCGCCACATCCCGACGTACGTGTGACCCATTGGCCTCACGCCTGCACGGCCCAGCCGCCCTGTGCAACGCCGTGCAGGCACCGGCGCAACCTGGTTAGGAGGTAGTATGCTGACCGTCCACGATTAGTCTGCTGAGGATCGGAGCCACGACGCCCTACGTCATGCATGCGCTGCTCGCTTTCTCTGCCATGCACATTGCCTTCCTCACCGACTGCCCCCTGGTCGGCAGCATGGCCTTTGAGCACAGGGGCGTGGCCCTGAGCGGCCTGCACGAGGCTATCGGCTCCTTCTCCCGCGAAACGTCGGATGCCATTCTCGCGGCGTCCTTGGTCCTCTCCTGGCAGGCCACAGATTGGTAAGACGCAGCTTGCCGTCCCTGCATGCCTATGTTTTGATGCAGGTGGCTGGGTGCCTCTGCTAACACGTTCGATAGGCGTAGCTGGACCCAGCTTATGCAGGGAACCTCAACGGTACGTGCAAGATCGAGGCGAGAAAGACAAGTCTCACCGCCAGTCGCTGACGTGTTGCCGCCTCTAGGTCATCGACGCCATGGACTCGTGGAAGCACGAATCGCAGTTCGGCGATTTCATCGCGGAGAGCAGCACCTTTCCCACGGCGCCCCCCTCGCCTGCTCCGGATCACCGCCCGAGCCAGCCTCGCGAGGAGGACATCCAGGCCTACCAGCGCACCCTCGAGCAGGTTCAGAAGGTCGAGGCTCACCTCAAGCGGCATAAGGAGGAGACGACGCAGATCCAGCACCTGATCGGCTTTCTCAAGGGTGCCCGCAAGATCAGCCCGACCCTCTCCATCGCCGGCCAGTACGAGCGCCTGCAGCCCCTAAGGACCTGGCTCTTCTGGATGCCCGTTGGCTACCTGCAGAATTACCACGGATCGCCCAACTCGCTCGTCATCATTGCCCACCTCTACACCGTTGCGCTGCTCATGG
Source organism: Tolypocladium endophyticum (assembly GCA_024339985.1). Taxonomy (NCBI): domain Eukaryota; kingdom Fungi; phylum Ascomycota; class Sordariomycetes; order Hypocreales; family Ophiocordycipitaceae; genus Tolypocladium; species Tolypocladium endophyticum. Next base: position 98,688 of record JALHBW010000182.1, on the reverse strand, counting down.
AGCGTCTGTTCCCCGAGATTGGCGCCGCCTACTTCGGCAGCTTGTCCATGTCGCCCGTCGAGGAGATCGCCCGCCGCCTCATGTCCATCAGCGTCTCCAACAACGGCGCCGAGCCCGGCGTGCAGCAGCAGCAGACGCCGCTCACCCTCATGGAGTTCCCCATCGATACCGTCAGCGAGTTCCGGTCGCGCATGGGCTGGGTTCACCCGGAGCGGACGCCCTCGTTCCCCCAGTTCAACCCGCCCAACTTCCCAGTCAGCCGCGAGATGGCCATGTCGGTGCCGCCCACGACCATGGAGCAGCAGCACTACATGCCCTACGGAAACTTGGCCTTCAGCTACAGCACGGACGAGATGCCAATGCTCAACAGCGCGTCCATCCCGGGCCATCATCAGCAGTCCTCGGCTAGCCCCCTGATGCTGTCGTCGCCGTTCCCCAGCCAGCAGTACCTCAGCATTCCGTCTCCCTCGTACGGCGGCGCCTACAGCCCGGCCTCGTCGACCTTGGACGGCTCCGTCGCGTACAGCGACACGGAGGATTACGGTTCATTCGACGTACACGGCTCCGCTGCCTACCATTCTGGCCAGCAGGCTCCCGCCTTCAGCGAAGCGCATCACAGCAGCTACGGCGTTGGGTTCGTGACCCCCCAGCAGCCCGTGTGGATCTAGGCACTTGACGGCGCCAAAAAACACTCGCGGCCAGCCAACCCCGAAGGAAGACACAATCGGATTGACCGTTTACCGTTCAGGAACCTGTCCAGAAGAACGACTACTCCCACGTACCCGCCCCTGGAGGACCCGGCAGCCTTTGCGGCCTCGCTCTCTGCAGCCCCTTCTCCGTTCCTGCAGCCCGAGAAACTCGGCATGCTTCCTCTCCCCGAGTCTCCTGTGCCTTCGAACAGCACGCCGCACTTCCCTCGACACCGCCAGACTGCTTCCGTGTCCTCTGGCCCACACCCCCCTTCGCCGCTCTCCCAGGCGCCGCTTGTTCCTTGCCCGGACAGTTACCACATCGATCAGAAGGGCAAGCGACGGGTCGATTGACTATCGCTATGCTGCGCCTCCACCGCTGAACTTCGACCCTTGCTTTCTGCCGCCGCTGTCTGAATAGGCACCCACGTCGCCATGTACACTGCACTGCTCTTGCTTCAAATTCGCAACAACATACAAACCGCGCGGGAAGTCTTGATGGCCAAGCCTGGTCATTGAGCTTACTTGCGCGGCATTACATTCCTTAACCACGAGTTGACCTCGACGCCGTTCCTTCGACACGCGAAACTCATCGACCGCAAGGTGTTAATACACCACGCGCCTTGCGGTGACATATTTCAAACAATCGACACTCCTTTTCGAATGATACCCACAATTTCTAATACACACTCCTTCACGACTTATCACGACGATATAGACACACTCCTTACGGACATACACAAAAAGTTAGTGAGACACATGGCGACGGATTCTGCACTGCATAGCGATGCACCTGTTTGGTGGTCGCATCACCACGCGCAGTTGCGTGCGTGTTTTGGTAAAGCATGGTGTTTTCAGGAGTTTGTTTTTATCCAGGATCTTGGTTGTTTTGATTATATCAGGGACGGGAAATAATGTTAGGACCTTGGGCAACTTCGGAATGTCGTGGCGAAAGATGCTCTCTTAGCAATACTTACATGGGTTAACAAGTTCCCTACGGATAATTTCCTTTGAAGAGCTAAGATTATTTGATCCAAGCCGGAGCATACTCAGCCAGGAGAATAATACACGTGTACCTGCCTGTCCGGCAGTTGCCTGCTACTACACGCACTTGTTCCAGTCCAGTACTCCGTACCATGCCGTTGGTAATGTTCTCCGGTTAGACTTTGGGAGGCGTCAAGCTTCCTGAAAACCCCTGCCCATAATCGTGCTCATGTTGTTGACTAACGGTTGGGTCTCCACCTGTGCCATGTGCTCACCTGCTTCCCTGGGTTCGGCCTCCCACGCGGTCCGTCTCTCCACAAGTCCGTAGAACGATCCTCTAGTTCGTGGGCCGGGGAAGGATTTCGCGCCTTAGGGGTTGGCTAGAAGCCGCACCTGGTTAGGGGCTCGTCGGCGGGTATTGTACGAGAGTGGCGGCGCAGGGGTCCCGGGGCGACGTTTGCAGTATACTGCTTGACAGGCTGGAGGGAGCGCGGTGGCTTGGAATTGAACAGGCCTCAAATTCGACTAAACGGCGCGGCGGCAACGGTTGAGGTCGTGACAGGGCGGAGAAGCCTGCCGAGAAGGGGGCGTCTAAGTTGGTCCGGGTTCCTCGACTGGGTCCGGCTCTCGCCATGAGGTAGCGCGGCTGGGTTCGATCCAGAAGGAATGCAATTTATCCTTCGAGCGAGCGAAAGCGGCTAAATGTCTTCAAGAGGTGCAACGTCGTGAGCAAGCGTTCCTTGAGCCGCGTACAACGTAAGTTGCCGGTCTGTCTAGCGCATTGCCGGCGCACACACACCGGGCAGGGGGTGCAAGTGCAACGACGCACGCAGCTATATTAGCCTGCGGGCGTGACTTTTCACGGAGGGCGTCTGTCACGGAGGAAGCCGTCGTAGGATGTAGACGAGTCGTGCACGGCTCGGCGTGAGATGTGACGCTGGTGTTGCGACGAGTGGACGCTTCTGTCCATCCCCTTGAAGATCATGGCAGATCCAAGTGCCATCGCGGACGCCGCGGGCACCCTCTTCCGGCACCGGATTTCCCTTCACACGCATGCAGTACTCCATACAAGCTCACCGACTGACCCCCCGGGGTGTCTCTCTGCAAGGAATTGGTCGAAAGACTCCTGCGGGTTCATGGATACGCGCAGGTATTGTGGGACACATACATCAGGGGCACGGGAAGATCGGGGCAACAAACTCTGCCGCTTTTTGCAAGGAGGCCCTCTGCTATGACGTAGCGTCCATCTGTTGATATCTTGCACAAGGCAGCAATCTTCCTAGTTGCTGCCCTGCAATGCTACTATTGTCCGGGCCCCTGATAGGAATGGCCTGAGGCGCTTATGTGAAGCCCTCGACATGATATAGTCATCAAACTCAAAGGCGCACGCCCACCATCCACGGCCTGCCACTCGCCACCTCCTCAGAAAAAGCAATAAAGGAGATGCCAAAGGCGGAGAGAGGGCCGAAAAGGGGGAACAAATCACATAGCCGCGGCTGGCGCGCCGTTCCCGGACGTACATGCCTCCTGCCATGGCGGGTGGTGGATACGGCTATATATGGTGGATACTATACGAGGCGGCAGGCCTGCTGGTTTCGTCGGGGGAGGCTGTGCGGAGCGTCGGCGGCATTGCTGCTTTAGTTGATATCTTGCGATTACGGACTAGCGCTACGGTGGTACAACAATAATTTTCTTTTTCTATCTTTACCTTTTGATATTCTTGGATCACCACTCTTGGCTCCGGCAGGCAGAAACCGGGCCGTGTCGACTCTGGGGACTCTGAGATTTCAAATCTCCTCGGCAGAGCGGCGGTCATGGCACGAGAGAGAGTTTTCGTATCATGCTCTACGGATCGTCTGTTGATGGCTTCGCCATGACGTGGGCTCGCATGATGAGAGATTTGTGCGTGAAAGTCATTTTGCGCAGGGGCATGCCGAGCGAACTCCCCTCGAGTGTCCACGAGAGAACCCCACCGGTTCAGCGAACACCGAAAACAGCTGTGTCAAGTGCCGGTGAGGAGACTACTCAGTCGTCGCAGTGATGTTGCTCGTCCCTGCGCCGCCGGCCGAGGGTGTGAGGAGAGTGACGAAGAGACATGCCATGGAGGATGCTATCGAGAATGACGCAGCATTTAGCTTAATGCATACAAATGCGCAATTATGGACCACAACACTATCGTTATCGCTTAGTCGTTTTCGTGCTTGATTGTTGCACACGATGCTTGATTTTGTCGCAGCCTCATGATAACTTGATCACGCGAGTTGGAGGGTCAACAACCTGATCCGGCAAAGCTGCCACGTTAAATCCTATTATTAAACAGCTGTGTTTGGTTTTCTTTCGACTTGCAGATGCGATCAATGATTTTGAGTTTCCCTGGCTGAGAGTTTCAAAATCCAACATTTCCAAAAATCTGTCCTGCCCGCCCAGAGACTGGACCTTGACTCACGGCAGGGCCTCTCAGCTAGCTCAGGAGCCTCGCCTTGAGGAATGGAAGTTATCGACAGCGTTATAGCAGAGGTTGTGAGTTTCTGGTACATTTCTTTGTCTATTGCGCTTGTCTGACGTTTTCTTACTAGTTCCAATACAGAGTTGCCTCGCCTCTGATCTAGCACGAAGGAACGATCGAAGAGACTCGATGGCATGGGTATTTGAGTCATTATATATCAAAGCCAAATACAAGACAAATCAAAGTGTCCATGCCTCTCTCAAATTGCTCACCCCTTGGCGATCCGGCGTGCGTGATGCCTTAGTTGGATGACCGACCTCAACAAAAGCGTTGCGTCTCGTGACTTTGCCGTACGCGAAAACGCTTTGAGGACAGCGTTATGAATATTTCAATTGAGATGCATTTTCTAGTTACAATCCTCTAAGCGCTGCTGGTACACACAGGCTATGTGAATGGCTATACACTGCCCTGTTGACCTTGATGAGGTTTCTGGAAGCCAACTTGATTCGGTCCCCATCTGTCGTCTTCAAGCCTCTATTACGTTCTGACGTCTTCTTCTTTTAGACCGCCATGTTTTATGACCCTTCTCACCTAGAAAGACTTTGCCCAACCGCTTTGCTTGTCCCATTCAGCGATTTGGCCCCCTTGGCCCAATCTTGTGCTCCGCTGCCAATCGACCGCATCTGTAGATTCTCCCGCCCATCTTCCGTGGCCACAAACTTCGCTACCGTACTCAGCAAATCCTCAGCATTCTGCTCTGTTCTGTCCTTCTTCCACTGCCTATACTCAGCCCACCACCATCGGTGCGTCTCGCCGTCCTTGCCCAAGTACCCTGCCGTACCGTCAGGCTTTATACACGTAGCCCAAGGCTTGTCTACAATGTAGTGTAGGACAGCAATTTCCTCGTCACGCCACATGTTCGGATGCCAGTACCGCCACGTCTTCGACGAGTTGACTTTCAGTGATAGACTAGCCCAACGGGAGTGGAAGACTTCGTTTAGAAAGTCCTGATCGGGAAACTTCATTTGCCGCAATTTCACATTTCCTAACTCTTCAAACTTCCTTTGAACAAACTCAGCAATCTTGGGAGAGGGTCGGAATGTGAATGCACCGGAGTTGAATATGCTCATTGTATAAGGTTCATCCTTCACGTCCGGGATTTGGTTGCTGGATATGAGATGGGATATTGCACAGTTGTTGACGTTCCAGGTCTTCGGGGCCCAAGAATCGTGGTCGAGATTGCAGACGCAGACATGTGTAGCCATGACGCGCATGCCGTCACCGCTGGCTAGATAATCGTCATTTGCAGAGTTGAAGATATGTGGCGAAGGGTTGGAGAAGACCATCATGTCAGCATCCAGAAAGCAGAGACGGTCGAACTTCTCTTCCATATTGTACAAATCAAACACACGCAGCTTGGTCCAAGTGTCGATGAAGCGCTCGGCAACCATTCCCTGGTGCTGGCCATCGTCTGGTATACGTAAATGAACAACTGGATGCATGATAATGTTAGAGTGCTCCGATTCCGCTTTGATTGCCTTGGTGGCAGCATCTGGCAGGGTTTCTGGCGTGTACATGACGATGAGCGGTGTTTCAGGAGAATATTTATGCAATGTGTAAGCTAGTAGCAAGGCACCTGCCAGGTAGGTTGGCCGCGTCAGGAGTGTCACGTAGGCATTTTTCTGCGAGCTGGCTCTTCCTGGTGCCGCCACCTTGGAGCTGGACGTGGTTTTCGAGGAGCCAGCATGTGTTACAGGCAGCAGTGGCAAGTAGCGGTTCTCACTAACCTTCGTGCGGACTTCTGGGGTACACAACTGCGGAACCTGCTCATCCGTTGGCGCCATCATCAACATGAAGCTTCGCGGTGCTGCCCTTGAGATGATACTACTCTGAACTTCAAGGCTGTATCAGGTTACTGGGCACTAATCTTGACCTCCTAAATTGACTATCCGTCTTTGCTCTGAAACATCAGTTTCTTCCCGTCGTCGGCTAGTTTGGAGGTTCGCAGGCCCTTAATAGCTACTTTGCGGCTGACACCTCGGCATTTATCCCATACTGGTCGATTTGACAGTATCAACTACAGTCGCAACGCCACGCAGAACCGACAGGGCTCCAAGTGTTGTCAGATTCAAGCCCAAACACCTACATGTTCATTCTAACACTTTTCAAATTCGCCTGTAGAGACCGCGGTCTCCTTGAAACTCGTCAAGAATAGCACGGACTGGAAATTTGCAAACACATCAAAGCAATAAAACGCTGGAAAATATAACGGAGACGTTATTCTCGACGTTAGTACTTTTATAGAGACGGGACTTCCGTTCCCGCGCCGTAAGGTTAAGCCCAAGCTACGCTCCCTCGAACTATACTCTACGTACCGTGTACCATTCGATAGAACTCGGTTAAGAAAACAGCGGTTTTAGATCTGAGCAAAATACAGTGTCAAAGCGTTGGGAATCGTGGTTCATATCCAGATTCGTGCAGACATAGCACCGCTTTACAGGAACACGATATTCACCTGCGGAGATGGTAGAGAAGGTATTTGACGACTGGCTTCGCCATTGCTACAACTGGCGGCCGATGTCATCACGTTGGCCCATTCTGCCATAGTAGTAGGCCATCTTGACTTTGAGCGAGTGCATTTCGGAAAAATCTTTGTCTTTCGCACAGTAAAAACGTCGCGTTTCGAGCCTGCCTGTACGGTGTGAACTTGACGCTTCAAATGGCCTCCAGGCTATGAAGGCTAGGCGGTTAGAAACTCGTCCGGAAAAGGTCTTTTCCTCTCTTCACACACATACTCTGCGGGGTTGCGGTGATATCTCCTTCAGCTGCTTGTGGTGGCGTAGAGGCGCCGTCAAGCGTTGCCGCGAGGAGCCGATCGCCCGCAGCCGCGGCCGATCCAGCGCAACGCCACAGTTGGCTATATTTGCAAGTGGCAATCGGCGCGTCAACGACTACCGGGCTACTGTATATCAGAGTTCAGAGCTGCATAGTGTTCGATAGTGCGATCAGACGGCGCATATGACCGCACGTCTCGGCTTTGCGAATGCTGGCTGGGTGTTCGCTGTTGTGGTTGCTGTTTCTTTTTATAGCTTCAGGCCGCGGTATGAGTGGCAGGTATTCTTAGCGGTGCTGCTGATTGGCGCGCGTCTGGGAGGGGTGCCCTCGAAAGTTTATGCACAGGATGACAGGCTTGAAGCTGTGGAGCAGAACCTCGGATACTACCGGGATTTACTGGGAGTGAAGTGGCGCGACAGCCGGTCTCGCACAATGTACCAGTTGCGACCTCAATTCATGTGCAAGTGTTGCAATAAAGCTTGCAAGGTGTCATTGATAAGGCAGAGAGGCGTGGGTGGAGCCATTAGTGAGATGAACATTGCCGTTGGGGCGAAGTGAAGGTATAGTGATTTGGAAGCCGAGGAATTAGTTCCGTCTGAAATAAGGCCCAAGGGAAAATTAAATTCTTATAGTTTGCCATCCATTCTGTAGAGAAACGTCAGTAGGCTTATGACGCAACATCATGGGTGTCCATTGCCAAGTGCGGAGATCTAGGAGATGCTCTTCTGCCAGTGGAGCATCTTGTTCGCGATATCTCCCCCCTTTGGTGTTTTCATTCAGGTTCTTGAAGGCGGAGGAAGTATCTCGGTTGTTTATTCCTTATTGAGATTGGGCCGGTCTGAGTAAGAATATGGATTGCGCTGATAATTTGGAATGATGCCGGTAGCTAGGTACGTGCCGCACGAGGGCGTCTGTAATGCGCCGCTGACTTGCATCCCGCCGTTCTCGTGCCATATGCCTACACCATATAAGGACAGGTATTCTGCGAACATGAGGTAGCCACTCGCAAATGATTGCAAGCTAGTGGCATCATCTAACAGGACGCAGGGAATCATAGCAGGGATGAAACCTTGTGGAACTTGGCTCGCGGAACAGCAAATGGACACGTCGGCTGGCCTTGAGTGCCGTACTTTAATTAAGGCCAACACTCGTACTGGGCTCATTGCTCATTTGATGTATGAAGCATGGACGTTGAATAATTTGCCCAATCAGTGTAAGTCTTCTCTATCGGTGGATAACACATCATTCTTCAAAAACTTTCCGTTCACATGTCTAGATTCGTAGACGCTGTCCAAAGGCTTGAAGAAACGGGACTATGGGACTATGCCGCCATTTCGAACCCAGTCTGCTGTCCACTCCCACCATCCTCGGTCTGGTCCGCGTAAAGGCTGCAAGTGCAGATGGACGCTCTGCTCTCAAGTCATCAGGCGCAGGAGTCGCCAACATGACGAGGGGTAAGCTTAGGAGGCAGAGTCTAGAAAGTAGTTAATCGTCTCTCCCAGCGTAGACCGTCGAGAGATGCCGGAAGGCTTCCACCCGAGAGCTCGCAGCCTTTCAGCCCGACATCTGGCGTTTGCTCCCCAGAACTTCGGCCCGAGGGACCATATTTCGGCAACTGCCGCATGATCCAGCTTCTCGACCTCGGCGCTGCTGAAGGAGCCTCGAACCCGTAGCACCTCGGCGAGCTCTTTTGCATCGTCTGCGAATGAAGTCTCGCCCGCCTCGACAAAGTAGTACCCATCCCTTCCCCACGACGCCTTGCTAGAGTCCCCTTTGAAGGCCTCGTCAGTCAGCAGCAGCAGTGCCGACGACGCGTCGGAGACGTGTGCCTTGCTCAAGACGTTCGAGCCGTCACAGACAGTGAATGCCTGTCCGCGAGACACCACCGCACGGAGGTATGGCTCAAAGACCTTGCTGTGAGGAGTCTTCAGCCCGCGGCCTTTTCCGTACATGACAGGCAGGGAGACGATAGCCACTTTGGCGCCGAGGGTCTCGGCTTGCTCCATGATCTTTTGCTCAATAGAAGCATGCAGACGCTCGAGCGGCAGACTGAGAATCTCAGCCGTCTGCGTGTCATCGCGATAGACCCGGTTATCCAGTTGGCCGACGGGGTGGGTTGGGTCGATGAGCGTCGCTGTTCCGGAGACGTGCACGTACGTTGCTCCCTTGTGCTTCGCAACGCCTTGGAGCAACGCCAGGGACAAGGGTTCGTCGTCCGAGTTTGCAATTTGGACCACGACGTCGGCTGCTTCGCCTTCGCGGACGAGCACGTCGTGCGGCTCGGCAGCAGCCACGACACATTCCACGTCTGGAAACTGACGGTTGAGGATGCGGGCTTGCTCAGACGATCGCACGAGAACCCGGACGTTGTAATCCGGACGCTCGTGCTGTAGCAGTGCCACGAAGTCTCCCCCGACCCAGCCAGCAGCGCCGGTGATGAAGATGCGAGGAGACATTTATGACTCTTGTGTTGTGAGCTTCAGCTAGAAGGATCTGGCTACCAGTTGCCAAACGCATGAGATGTGCGGTCTGGGCCCTCATATATCTTAATCCAGGAGCCAACGTATCTGCACACGCACACCCGAGGATGGCATCAGCACGAGAAACACGAAATACGACAAACACGCGAGCGGGGTAAGACCATATAACCTTCTCAGCCGTCTTGTTCCGAGGCTTCGAGAGATTCCAGTCTTCAAGCGTCGCGAGCTGTATTAGTTGATTGAATCCTCGCCGATCCCTTCATCGCACACTCATCTACATTCGATATGTCCACCCAAAGAGCCATCCGCATCAAAGGCGCTGGCAAGGCAGAGCTCGTCGCCGACGCGCCAGTCCCCAAGCTGCGCGACGACTACATCCTCGTCAAAACGGCCGCCGTGGCGCTCAACCCGACCGACTGGAAGCACATCGACCACCTCGCGAGCCCCGGCGCCGTCGTGGGGTGCGACTACGCCGGCACGGTGCAGGCGGTTGGCGCGGCGGTGCGCAACGGACTGCGAGTCGGGGACCGCGTCATGGGCATGGTCCACGGATGTGAGTTTTGAACTTTCACAGGTTTGCATTCAAGCGTCACTTCGTCGTTGTGTGCGATGTGGACTGTTGCGCTGACCTGCTTTGGGGCTGGCGGCAAGGTAACCACTCCAACCGCGACGACGGCGCGTTTGCTGAATATGTCGTTGCCAAGGGCGACATCCAGATGAAAATCCCTGACGGCATGTCATTCGAGGATGCGGCGACGCTAGGAGCGGGCATCATCACCTTGGGTCAGGGGCTATATCAATCCCTCGGCCTGCCTCTGCCCGACGCTCCAGCGAGGGAGCCGATCCCCGTGCTGATCTATGGCGGAAGCACGGCAACCGGCAGTCTGGCAATTCAGTTCGCAAAGCTGTAGGTGCACCAGGAACCTTGCAACTCCTTCGAGTCACCGTGTTAAAGCTTTGCGAATAGGTCCGGGCTAAGAGTCATCACGACCTGCTCGCCCCGAAACGCTCCATTCGTGCGCAGCCTCGGCGCGGACCAAGTCTTCGACTACACGTCCCCAGACTGCGTTGCCAACATACACGAAGTGACCAGCAACGCCCTCGCCTACGCCTTCGATACCGTCGCAACCGAGGACACAGCCCGCCTCTGCTGCGCCGCCATGGGGTCCGCCGGCGGAAAGTACACGTCGCTCAGCCCCATGCCCAGCCTGCCGCGCGACGACGTGGCCAACCTCAGCACCATGGCGTTTACGGCCATCGGGGAGGCTTTCCGGATCGGTGACTTGGACGTCCCGGCAAAGCCAGAGGACGCAGAGTTTGCGGTCAAGTTCACGAGGTTAGCGCAGGACATTGTGTCCCAGGGCCGCCTCAGAGTGCATCCGCCAAGTGTGAGAGAGGGCGGCCTCGACGGCGTCTTGGAAGGGCTGCAAGAGATGCGTGATGGGAAGATATCGGGAGTGAAGCTGGTGTACAGCATCAAGAACTCGTGAGCGTGGTAATTACCTTAATGTCGGTATAGCTACTCATGCCTGCATCATACGGACATGAATGAAAAGCCTTGGTCGCGCTGCGCGTTACCACAAGTTCACCTTCTCAACGGGAGGCGTCAATTTATCTCAGTTAACGCGCTGCGGGAAACACTATCCTCTCAGTCGCATAGAACATAAGTGACACCCAACACACAAGGCGGACTACTGTACCAACAACAGCTTCACATGATATTCAGCGAGTAAACGAATGCATTGTTATCAGCCCGTAATGGATATCGCTAATCAGCCCCCCATACTCCTCTCCCTCCATGCTCGACCCCCACGTCGACCGTACAGCCCCGGTCTAGCAGCAAGGAAACATAATGAAGAAACAGGTGTGAGTGGTCATTGTGGCTGTGTAGGTTCGTGTGTCGTGTCAACGAGAGAAAAAGCCCGTGCGGATCCTATGCTATACAAAACTCCGAGGCGCCTGCGCAAAACATGTTATACCGCGCGCGCGCGGGTGTGTGTGGGTGTGTGTTTGGGAAAAAACATCTTCCCTCAAAACTCCGGCTTTTGCTTTCGCTTTGTGTGACGGCCGGCTCAAGTCTGGAGCCGGCCCAGCTTTTCCATTGCTCATCCTTTGATAAAATCAGGGCAAGAGGGTATCATCGATGGGAACTCAAGTCTCCCTACAACAGTAGTCTCCTTGAAAATAGCGTGCGCTATTGCTCTTGAGGAGATTGGTTGTTGCTACTGGACGATTCGGAGTCGGAGCTGTCCCTGCGGTGCGCGCCGGCGCCATCTCGCACAGCGTCGCTGTAACTCGGCACTGGCGGATGAGGCTGCTCGTTGTGCTGCGCGGGGTATATCACCGTGGAAGCCGAGTCGCCACGATCGCGATTCATGACTCTAATCAGAGGCGTGTCCTCCTCGCTATCGGTGCTGTACCGTCGATCCCTGTCCGAGCTCGTGGGGCTGGCGTAGTCTGGCGGTGGGTTCGTCGCATCCTCAAGATGCAGGTGCAACGGATTCTCGTCATGATGCTCCTCGTGGTGCTGTTCCTGCACCAGCGCACTGCTACTGGCCTCGCCACCCTCATCGTTTGGCACCAGTTGGGCGAGGGAGATGTCAGTTGGGCTTCTGACGGGGCCCGGACTCGTAGGAGGAAGCACTCTAAAGTTGCCGCTCCGTGAGCGGCCGTGGTGAGCATGGTGGATGCTTCCGACGTGGTGTACGCTTCCAACGTGGTGATGGACGCTCCCAACGTGGTGGACGTGGTAAGGCGAGCCGCTGACCGACCGGCTATGGAGCCGGCCCTGGTGGCTGGGAGTGGCGCCGTCCTTGGTCCCCGTTTCCAGCAGAATACTACCCTGCTCAGACCCGTAGGGTGGCGGCGGAGCAAGACTGCCCGTCACCGGCGCCAGACCCCATTTCTTCACGTTGGCCTCGATGAAGACGAAGCCAGACTGGCCCAGGTTGACATGCACAACAGCTGGACCGTTGGCTCCAATGGCTGGGAAGAAGTTTTGCGACTTGAGACCGTGCACAACTTCCTCGAGCCTCTTGCCGTTCCGTGTGAAGAAGATGGCTCCGGTCCGAGGCCGGTAGCCGACGCCGATTACATCGCCCTGCACAAGCTGCGGCCCGTACGGCGTCTGGCTGAACGGCTGATTGTAATGACGCGAGCCGTCAGAGTGATACGCAACGGAGTACTTGTGGTAACCTGGACATCCACATTAGCTGTTGCAACTTGACAACTACGCGCAAGACTTGCTCACCAGGTAACCGAAACAGTGGGTAGGGCTTGGTGGCCATGCCAATCGCAAGCAAGGTGTTCTCGGGCTTCTCGTAGACCTTGGCTTCCCAGTAGTAGACGTCGTTTTGCTTGGGCACGGGCAGATTGCTCATTACAGTGCACTCGGAGTCGAAGAATTCGATTTCCGTCCGAGCCTCGACGAAGCAATTGGCAATCTCAAGCTCGGGTTCAAACTCCCACGCAGAGACACCCTTTTCTTGGATGGCGAGGTATTGCGACAGTGAAATGTCGGTCTGCAGCGACTCGGGAGGATTGGCGGTGACAAAGGCTAGGAGCGCCGCAGTTAGCACCAAGACATTATCATGAACCTACAAGGCATCGAGCCCTTGCGGCAAGCGCGAGCCGTGGCAGACGTACCTTTAGCTCTCATGTACTCTGTCCGTGCCATATCATCCATCGTCTCGAGCGCCTCAGCCTCTTCCCTCGCGAATGCCTGCTCATCGTCATACTCCCCCGGCCGGCCCAGGCGGTCGAGGAGGATGCGCCCTGAACCCGCACATCCTGAGGCCCAGAAGACGAAGACGACGAGGGCGATGAGGATTATGGAGCCAAAGGAGGACACGAGGCCGATGATGATGCCGGTAAAGGCTGATGAGGGCGCCGCGGCAACAGCCATGGCGGTGGCGATGTGGGAGGGGAAGAGCCGGTCGCAGCGGATGCCCGATGGCAGCGAGATTGAAGCGTCGGCGGTGATAGACTGACGGGCGTCACCGCCGCAGCGGCTGCGGCTGGGCGTCTCTCGCTGTCGTCGTGGGATGAGCGAGCGATGGCGAGTGGATTGATAATCACGTCAGCAGTCGCTGTCGAGTACGATGAAGCCCGGCGACCCCGTGCGTCGTTCGCAAGGCGGATCGTTCGTCGTGCGATGCGGGAAATCACCGCCTCGATGGTAGGACAGAAGGAAAACCCGCCCGAGGGACAGGACGGCTCGCCACGCAAAGGGTGGTCGTCAACGCTGGTGGCACGACTCTGAAGACGACGGACCGCCCGCCCGCAGCGCAACAGCAGGAAACGAAGGTAGAAGCGACGGCACGAGGGGGGAGCCACAGGGAAGCCGAGGGACAGAAACAAACAATGGGCGGTCTCGGGAGGAAGGCGACGCAGCGGCGGGTCTTCGACTGAGGACGGCGGAGGAGATGGAATGTTGGAGGCGGATGAGGAGGAGAGAACGCAAGAGTGTCAGGCACCCGCTGAAGGAGAGCCCCAGCGCCCGGAGGTACGTGCGGCGACAATGCGGCCCGTTAGCGTTCAGGCGCTCATGCGCGCCTCCAGCCTAATGCGGCGGCGGGGAAGCCAAGGTATCGCGCAGGTCCCCATCCGGCCCGCTCCCTCGACAGGTCCGCGTCGACGATGACGCCTGCAGTGGAGCGACTCCATGGCGGAGGCTTTCCATGGCATCCGTGGCATACGTCCCTACATCAGCGCGAGGAGCATCGTGTTGCCAATTACACGTACTGCTCGCCGCTGCGCTCTCCCCTGCGTGCTAAATAAATCTCATCTGCCGTGCGCTGCTGCTGGGGAGGCCCTTGCGTCTGTGTCCTGCGGCTGGCGCGTACTCGCACTGCACGGGGCGGTAGCGGCCGTCGGCGGTTTCACGTCGCGCGCGAGCCAGTTTCAGCGCCGGGCTCGAAGCATTGCTCGGCCTGCACGGTGGCGACAGATGCTCCAGTCTACCTTGAGTTTTGGAAGCAGATGAATTGGCAAGACTAAATTTGGGCCTGTGCTCATTTGATCAGGACTCAGAGGCGTCCACTGCCGCACACCGTCAGCGGATGCCCTGCATGAGCCTAAGACAACGACTCAGAACGTGAACTACCACGGCAACCAAATTTTGTTTGCGCGCTTCGTGCCCGAGCATGCAAGGCTGATCTGACTGTTATTTAATAATTGCCCCTGAAACTTCAATTTCAAGGGATGCTGCTTTGACGTATGATGAGTGCTGAAGAATTGAATGCATCAACGGGGATACATCGTAGCGTCATCTGGCTGTCATCAACCAAATGTCAGTCGCCTATATCATGCCTCACAAAATACCCGCAGTGGCTTGCCGTGTTTGGAGTAGTACGGAGTATATTCATTCTGGTCGTCACAATTGTACATGCTAATCCTACCAAACCCATGTCCCAAACGGCACAAGCAACCCAAAGTCAATTCTATTTCCATGCATCGTCGCTCACAGCTCATCGTCGTCGCCCCGTCCCCGTCTGTAGCCCCCTCGCCTCGCCCTCCTCTCCTCCCTCTCCCTCGCCCTCAGCTCTGGCATCGGGTGGTGGTAGCTCTTTGTCCCCAGGTCGCTGCCCTCCAGCAGGCTCTCGCTGGCCGCGCTCTCCGATCCTCCCGGCCGGTTGTAGCTGAAGTCGCGGCGCGAGATGCGGCTCTCCTCGCGCAGTCGCCGCGCCTCTGCGCGGATCCGTTCCGTCTCGCGATCAGCCGTGCTGCGCTCTGGGGTGAGGTTGCGCGGCTCCGTAGTCGAGTACACTTTGCGGATGGGCGCGGACTTCTTGGTCGGCGTCGTCGTCGGCGTGCTCTGTCGGTGCGACAGTAGCTCTGACTCGGCCGTCGTCGACTCCGTCGGGTTCGTGCTGCCGTCCCAGTTGGATCCTTCGGACTCCTTGTTCAGGCCGCCAACACGCGCAGGCTTCTCGTGGCGGTAGCTGCGCAGATGCTTCTTGGCTTCCTTCTCCGCCACCTCGTCCGTCACGGCGCCGTTGTCGGCGACGTGCCTCCCGGATTTCTCTTTCTTCTCCTTGTCGGCGCGTCTCTTGCGTCGCTCACGGTCTCGCTTCTCCTGCTTCTCGCGGCGCTTCTCCCGCGCGGCAATGTCGCTCGCTCCTGCGGTAATCCCGCTCAGCGCCGTGCTCTCCGTCACCACCGTCGTGCCGTCATCCTCCATGACGTCTTTGTACACGCTGCCGCCGCCGAGATTTGTCGACGGCGTGGCGCCAGACAGCAGCGTCCCATTGGGGCCCTTGCGTCTCAGCACCGTCGACTTGTAGTCGTCCCAGTCCGTCTCCTTGAAGTGGAAGCCTCCGTTGCGCGCCCAGAAGAAGAACCAAATACCCGTGCAGACGAATGCCACTCCGATGAGCCCGAAGAGCACGAAGAAGCCAACGTTGCTGATGTCGTGCGGATCGAGCACGCCGTGAGAGGGGTCCTGCGTGTGCTTGGGGCTGTCGTCGCGTGCGAACACGCGGCTTGCCTCTGCGAGCGGTCCGCTCGCATCGCCGAGGTTGGCGGCGCCCTCTGCAGTGGTGGAGACGAGGCTCCGGAGGCGAAGGACGATGGTGGGAGCCATCTGGGCAGTTGGAATGCGGCTGTCTCGCCGATGGAATCGAGAGAATGCGGGCCGATGAACGGAAAAGCTCGGCCGCCCAGCCGAGCTCACGAGGTGAAAGCCAACGGCTTCAAGATGTGAATTGCACCGAGTTGCTGGGCTCGGGTTGTGTCGCGCTATGTTTCGTCAAAGAGGTCACTGGTGAGTGAAGAAGGCCAGCATAAGAGTGTGTAGTGAGAGTTGGCGTGGTGCAGATGGGCAGCCAGGATGTTTTGTTCCCCCAGAAACGGGAGACAAAAAGGCGTGGCTGGGGTGCGTCGAAACCCGGGAGAGGCTGGGTCACCAAGTCACCAGCGCTGCGTGCACAACGCCACAGCACGACGAAAATCAGCACGCAAATAGAACCGCAGCGCACAATCTCAGCTTTGCCTCTAATTATTATCTTAATTCACTAACCTGTTTTGCGCTTTTTGCATTCTGCTCTGTGCTGCCCGACCCTCCCCCGGGCCGTCATTCAGCGATGACGCAGAGTAAACAGACTTGTCGCTGGCCCGGCAACCGCTCCACCACACGCCCATCCTACCCTGATCGATCTGCACACCCCCATCACTCAACACGCGCGCTCCTCATGTCGCGCCTCGCTTTCGTTTCGTGTTACGATGCGCATTAAAGTGAACCCATCAGGAAGGTCCTTTTCACCTTGGACCTGGACATCGCAATGCTCCATGGCTTCATGATGGCACACATCTCCGTCTCGGCTGCATCGCCTCGCAATCTGCCCGTTCACATGTCACGTTTGGGAACAGGAACAGAATCAGCAGTGCGCGTCTCGTAATTTCATTAACGTCAGGAAGTCTCCAACGCGGCTCGCATAACCAAACAAGCTCTCCTGCTATGGTATACCATCCACACTAACAAGCCCCATTCTCGTCATCTTTCCGCGACCCGTCGCATCCTCGTCCATCATTATATCCAGGTCGCCGTTCCACCTGACAGGAACTTCAGTGCTATGAGGCGGATTTTGGAATGTCCCCAGAAGAGAATTTCCGACCGCCAGATCTGTGCACCGCCCTATCAATGTCAACTGCAGATGGCATGCCGGTTGCAAAAAGAGCACCCTGCCCAAGGCATAAAGAGTGCGGGGGCGCGAGCCCCGATGACCAGTACAGTCTATATCGTTTGGTGAGTTTGAGCCGAATCAGATGAATTACTTTCTCGCCGAGCGTCTGGAGAGCCAGCTGCAACACATCTAGAGTGGCAGCGGGTTCCAAGGCCCGCAGGTCCCCACAGGGACGACATTGCGTAAAGTATGAGAAGAAATAACCCCAAAGTGAGACAATGAAAGCTTCGAGCGCCGTGCTGCCAAGTAATCAAAAGGAGAGCAATGGTGCCTCCCTGATAGATAGACAATCTGACCTGCGTCCGTCCTCCAAGTACTCAAACAGATTCTCTACGCGGCTGCCAACCGCGAAATTGTTGCATCGATGTGTGTACAGAACCGTAGCCCGACGAGAAGAGAAAGGAGTCCAAAAAGCCTCTCTATGCCGCTAATTTGGGGGTATCAAACTTTTTACTGCCATGCCGACGACGAATGCAGTATCAACCCCAGCAGCAGAAGCACAGGGACATGAAGAATACTGGCACATGGTTGTATGCGGGACTCCGCACCCGATGCGCAGCGTTGGGCGCCCAGGCATTGGCCATGTCCAGTGTAGTGAAAAGAAATCAATCCAGGAGAAAGAAAAACGACGACGCTCGCTTCCATAATATGCCGTACCAATGAGAGGAAATCGGACTTGATCAGGGAATTAAACAAAGAATATCATAATCGTCAACATCGTCATCGTCGTCCAGTAGTCATCAGAAAAAGCTTCCGTAGGAGTCGTAGGGTGCATGCGTCGGAGCGTATCCGCGGCTCTGCGAGTCCGCCTGGCTGGGTGCTCTGGGGCGATGGGGTAACGCCTTGCTCATCCGGCGCGGATCCTCGGGCCTGCGTGAGTCTTCAGACCGGCGTCCGTCCTCGATTCGGCGTGAGTCGTCAAGTTGCTGGTAAATGGTGCTGGCCCTGTCGCTGCCGGCGCGGGAGCCGCCGGGCCGGCTCGACCATGTGATCTCGCCGCCCTCGTTGTTGCACTCAATCTCAGCACCCTGGAGGCGGACGACAGAGTGGGCAGGAAGCTTGATGGTGAATTCCTCGTTGCCGTACGAAGACTGAGTGATGCCCGTGGCATTGCTCCGCCTGAACTCGCTCTCGTCGCGGCTGCCGCTGCTTCGCGTGGAACGACTGCTGGGTACTCCCCCTCGCTTCATCGCCTTGCGCAGTACCTCTGCAGTCAGGGGCATCTGAGCGCCGCCGCTCACTTCATCCTGATACTTGAGGGCAGCGTCCATCTTGCTCTCAACGCCGAGGCTCACACCTCCTCCGCTCAGACCGCCATATACGGAGGACCGGCGTGCCCGACCAGAAGCCGGCACGATGTCGTAATCACGCTGCTCATAGGCAACAGACCCGCGCCTCGCTCGACCCATCATTCTTCGCCGTTGCTCGTGAGGAACGTTGGGCGATAGGTCATTGAAAAGACCCCCATCATCATAGTCATTGTCGTAAGCCCCTCTGGCATCATACATAGGTTCTTCGTAGCCAATGGACCTTCTGTGCGTCGGCGGTGGGCGTGACTGGTTCTGACGAGGAGGGTGTTGCTGGGATAATGGAGGTCGAAACAGCGTGGTTGGCAGCGCTGACTGTGGACGTTGCGGGATGTGCTTTGGGGGCGGCATAGTCCTGGCATCGTCGAGCCTCTTGTGCTGTGACGTTCGGCGTGATACTCGTGGGGCCAGATCATCCGGATGGTCCTCCTGGCGATACTGCAGCGTAGGCTGACCCCGAAAGGGCATGGCGGACGATGGCTGATTGCCAAACCGGTGCCTCAAGTGGCTGTGCGAAGAATCGTAGAATTCTGGTACCCGTCCACCAGGCGACGGCGGAGGAGGTGCATAGCCAGCAGGAGAGGGTCCTGCGCCGGACCACATTTGCGGCGGCGGCGGGAAGCTTCCCACCGGAAATGGCGCCGGGGGCCTCTGGCTCGACTGCCACCCAGCACCCGCCCTCTCTGGGCCAACCGGTTGGCCAGCATAGTAGCTAGCAGGCCGCGTCTGCGCTCGGGGACGTGCTCCCGACACCGCGGGCTGCGTTACGCCAAAGCATGCTGGATCGTCGACGCGGCCCCTGAGGTAGGCAGCCTGCTGGATCACAGGTTGGGTGGCGGAATGCTTGGGGAGCGGCGGCCTCGTCTTCTTGGGCGTTTTGGACTCTCGCTCCTTGGACGCCGCCGCCTTGGCGCGCCGCTCCTCCTCGGCCTTCTTTTCCCGTCTCCTTTGCTCGCGGAGCTGATCTCGTTGTGGCTCGGGGTCGACAATCTCCACTCGCGGCGGACGCTCAGTGTCCTTGGCGTCCTTCTTCTTCTTCTCTGCAGAGCGTGCGGTGGAGTCCGAGTCCGTGAGGCCCGCACCAGCGGACGACGATCCGGACCTCGAGGCGGCGGGCCGCTTTTCAGAGCGGGATTTGCCCGTGTTGGGGCGCTCCTTGACTGGGGTATCAGACTTGGCGTACTTGCGGGTGCCGTGGATGCCCTCGACGGAGCTGCCCGTGTCGTTCTCCGGGGCGTCCTCGACGTGCGCGATGTGGTCGTCCATGGCCCGCTGCCGCGACGGCGGGTAGGCCGTCAATTGCTAGCGGTCGATCGTGGGCCTCGGGCGAGGCGTATCGGATGGTGGAGGCGCCCTCTTCCGCGAGCAGAGGCCGCGCTGGGGCGGGAAGACGAGTTGACTCGAAGCAGTGAGTGAGCCAAGATTAAGTATTATGCGCTGCGAAGTTTTGGCGGTGGAGAGATGCAGTGGGCTGCTCCGGGTCGGGTTGGGGCAGGGGGTCACATATAAGTTCAGACAGGGGCGGAGGGGCCCAGCCAGGTGCCGTTGCTGGTGTGTGGGGGAGGGGAGGGGCAAGCAGAGGAACGGTAAACGGGAGAGACAAAACGTCGCGGAGGCAGCAGCCGGCGCCAGAGGCCGATGACGATGATGGAGAAGGCACCAAGAGCAGACGGGACGAGACGGCCGGCAATGTCGTCGGCAGCAGAGAAGCTCAGAGAGCGGGAGCTGGCGGTGGCTCGATTGTGTTGGCGGCTCATCCGTTGACGATGACGAAAGATGGAGCGGCTCTGGCCTGGAGATGAAGCAGCCGATGGCTCACTACCGAAGACCTGGGGACGGGAGCGGCAAGATACGATGGAGCAGGTAAAATCAGCAGCTGGTAGACGGGCTTCGTGGCAGCGGCAAGGTTTTATTAGTCGGCGGACACTTCTGCCATCGCCAGCCAGTCCAGGCCACGACCGCCCAGGTGGCAGCGTCCCAACTCCAGCTTCAGTGCAGACGCAGTCGCAGCGAGCGCAAAGGCGAGAGGGTGAGCCGTTGTCAGACAGGGGGCGTGGGCATAGCATGGAGCAGCAGCTGGGCAGGGTCCAGCATCGGCTCGCTCAGAGGCTGCCAGCACACATTGTTTATTACAATTTACGACGACGATAGGGCACGACGTGCGAACCCAACGGCGGACTCTGTGCGCGCCGGACTCACACGCAGGCACAGGAGCTCGCGCCGAGACGCACATGCGCCGAGTCATCCGTACAGGGCCAGCTCGCTGGCGGTGGCAGCCGGCGCTGTGCGACGCAGCGAGGCCGGCGTCGTCATGCTCAGCGTCCACCACCAGCGTGGGCGATCCTTGGCGGACACTTGACGAGAGACATGCCGCTGAGAGACCGGCACAGGGAAACAGAGGGGGCGTGTCTCGCATGCGGAAGGAGTCGCCCGAGTGATTTGACCGTGCAGCGAGTGTGGGAGGGCAGGGCAGGGCAGACGGCGTCGATGGGATGGAGGGATGGATGGGCGGACGAATGGACCGACGGAAGTGCTCGCCGTTGCTGGGTCAGGGATGGGCTGGGACGGCGAGGGCTTGCCCGTTTCGTCGTCGGAGCCGCGAGGGAACAAAGATGCATAATCGTAGCCGTCAGCGCGATGCGTGGGAGTAGATGCGCTTCGTCCCTGGGAGAAGCTCATCGCTACGGCGCAGACGGGCCTCTCCAGCGGCCAAGACAGCTATCCACGGGTCTCGCATCGACAAGGCCCCGGTTCGGGAGATGGGATGGATCCAGCGGGCGAGCAGTGGGCTCAGCAGAGCCTCAAGCGTCGCAGGACGGACGAGCGACGGCCGGCCCTCGCCAGCACACCGGCGCCCAACTGTGGAGCCACCCGAGCAAGCCAGCGGCTCGTTTCTTCCCGCGCTCCCGCCGCCTCGCGCCGTCCCATTTGGCTGGCCAGCGAGCGACGCCGGGCGAAGGGGAGGAGCAGGAAACGGCGAACCCAGGCCAGGCGCGTATCCTTCGGATCTGAAACGAGCAGCCACAGCATTGGGTTCTGCGGCGGTGGGTGATGACGGGAAACTTGGGTTTCGTCACGGCGGCGCTGGGCACAGAGGCCGGCTCGTGAAGGGATGATGCCGTCTGCTGGCAGTGGTTGTGCGCGAGACAGCCCAGCGAGCAGGGGCCGTCCCAGCAGACGGACGCCGCAGTCGTTCTAGCCGAGACATTTTGCTCTCACTTCTCGTGCTTTCAATGCCCTCGGCTCATCCACCGGCTCCACGAGCACGGCCTTGGTCTCCGTTCACTTCCTACTCGCCTCGCAAGTATTACGCTCTTCCGAGCCATGGCCAATTCCATACGTGCCCAACTCGGCGGTGGCGGCAGTTGGGTATCAACCCGCCATGGCCAGACAACCCTCGACTTGCTGTTGTTGTCCGGCTGCCCGCCACCGTCGAACGACACCCGTCGCCGACGGACTGGATGGATTGACTCACATCGCGACTTGATTGACTACAGGGCCCGGGCAAACGCGAGATGGGCGACGCCCGAGGGCCGGGAAACTCACCACAGGCCAGAACCAGCAGGACAGGACGCGAGCCATGGCGCTGCGTGCTTTGCAGCTCGCCAGTGGGGACGGTGAGCAAGCCCGCCGGTCTGTGATAGGCATTCGCCGCGTCATGGTGCTGCGCTCGACGCCCAATCGACGCCGGGCCCATCATGCGACGCATCGTCCCGGCTCGCTCATAGGCAGCCCCTTCCCGTCCTGCTCCGAGTCGTGCGCCCCCGCGGGACGTGTCCGTCGTCTAGCCGCGACCTCGTTCGTTGGTGCATGAAGGAAGCGATGACTCTGACTGAACTTTCAGCCGCCAGCGCAGACAGAGTGGCGGTCCGTCCTCCACCCCCGTGCCCGTGACTCGGACCAGAGGTCTCGGGAGGAGAAGCTTGATGCTGGGGTTTCCCCTCGGGGACCTCGACCGGCACTCCGCCTCTCGCGCTCACTCGGTCTTCGTCGCCGACTCCGGCCTCCGGCCGCCGCCGCCCTGGCCTCCGAGAGACGTGATACCCCCCCCGTCACCACCCGCGACGGCCAGAGCCTCTACTCCCCACTTGCAGTCTCGCTTCTCGCTGCTTCTAAGCTGCTGCTCCCGTCCTCCCTTGCAGCACCCTAATCAAGTCTGCATTGCTGTTTCAGCGCCTCTCGTCCTCGCCCAATGGCGCCTTCACCATCCCCGCCCTTCCAAGGCTTTACGCACAATTGCACATGTATGGGCGGACAAGCCCGTCCACTCGTGGCTGTCTCGATTCGCTCTTCTCCCGACCGCTGTGCATTTCGCGTACATGCCTTGCGTTGCTGTAACCTCCACAACCACCAAGACCACCACCCTCTGCTACCTTCTGTACATGCTCATAGATCTCCTCCGTGCAACTGTCAAATTCGGTCTGCCCATGCCTGCTGATTGGCACGCTCGACGCTGCGCTGTGTCACACGACTACGGCGACTGCCTCCGCGTCCTGCTGTGTCCCGCGATCAAGCATGCAGACTTGTTTTCCGGGGTCTTGTGCCACATGCCAACACCTCTGTGGCGGCGACGGCGATGACGACGTCGACCGACATGGGGGCGCGGCAACTGCCCTTGACGGACGATCAAGTAAGCTGCATAACGGCGAGAGCGTGGTTGCGTGGCTTGCAGAATAAACCTCCTAGCGATTCCAAGCTGCATGACATCTAGAATACTATTGTTGGCGTCCCGTATGGCTGCAGGAGATGCGGTCTAGTATATCTGCGCAGTTCTATAGTTCCAAGTGTCTAGTCTGTTTGGTTTAGTCTTTATCGTCCCGAGGCCAACGACGAACCCGCGTGTACTAAAAACAGCTCCAAGTTCATGTTTCTCAGCCCAGCCACTTGATGCGAGACTGGTCTCAAGCTCCCAATGGCAGACACAACGCCAAAGCCGCAAAGATGCGATTCGATGGTGCGCACGTCAACCATCTTCGTCGTCACCCGCGTAGCCTGACGATGACGTCTCGGCAGCATGCTGCCAGTGCTTTCCAGGTCTCACCGTCCATACTCTGCCTGTCTCTCCTCGGCCAAACTTTCTTTGCAGCATCTCCGTTCACCTCCGTCTGGTCTCGATACCCACCTGAGGCGCTCGCGAGGTCTGCTGTGCTCCCAAGACGCTGTGGATAATGCATCCTGAGTTGTTTGCTGAGAATCTCACGACCTGGACGTCTCACCGCCTTTTGCGTCGACCCTCCTCTGCCGCCTCTCCGACGTCGAGTCCTCGCACTTTCGCACCATCCGGAAGGACCAGCTCCACAGCGGCAGTCATGCACTAGTCCTAACTTACTAGTGACAGATCGGCCGCAGACATGAAAGTGCAACCACTTGGCAATGCGGGGCTGCACGCCTCGAAGCAGCCGTAGAAGCCAAGGCCAGACCGTAAAGATAATGCATTTATTGAGAACGCTGTCTGCGCACATCGTTGTTGCGTTTGACGACCCCCTCGGGATACTGCGCCGGGCGAGGGGTCAGAAGTGCATCCGCTGCCAGGTGCTGGCGTGGTTAGAGGCCCGATCGGTTCTCGCCGTTCCCCTCGTCCGTAAGTTTACATGTGGCAGGTCAAAGCCAGCGAGACCTCCTGCCGTCATTCGTCACCAGGCCGTACTCCTCGCTCGTCTGCTCTCAGCATTGCCTAGGCCTTGATCTTGAGATCGGACACAACAGGTCGATGGTCTGACAGCCTGATCTGGTCGTCGAAGCTGTTCGCCAGCACGCCAAACGTCTCGATCTGGGCTGTATGGGGCTCCTGGATGAAGAGGAAGTCGATGCGGCTGGGCGTCTCTTCTGGTTCCCCAAAGCTTGTGTAAGTCAGGTGGTTTCCGTACTTCCTGCTCTCCGGTACCAGACCCGCGATGTCCGATATGCCCGAACCCTTGGCAGTTATCGTCTTGTAGGCCTCTTCACTGGGTGGGCTATTGAAATCGCCTCCGATCAGGACGACGGAAGGCTCTGCCTCCTTGCCGCTGCTCCATTCCTTGGCCCATTTGATGAGCAGTTTGGCGCTGTTGTTGCGTGCATCGACTCCGATGTGGTCGAAGTGGGTGCTCATTACGACGACTCGGGTCTTGGTCGCCTTGTGCTCGAACTCGCCCATGGTTACGACCCTGTTGCATGCAGCATCCCAGCCGCGAGACGGCTTGTCGGGAGTCGCGCTCAGCCATCGGGTCTCGCTACGAATGCATTTCCAGACGTCTTTGCGGTAGAATAGGGGTGAGAACTCCTCGTCTTTCTCCCCCTTTCCGCGCCCTCGACCAATGTGCGCCCACGATGAACCCAGTTCGGCTTGGATGTCGTTGAGCTGCGGGTAAAGGACTTCCTGAAGGCAGACAAACGGGCTCTCGTGTCCGGTTGTGATGAAGCGAAGCTGTGCACCAAGCTTCGGGCAGCGGACCTTCCAAGGCTGCTCACCCAGTTCTTGATGGGTCGTCGCGTACCTGACATTCAAGCTGATGAGCCGCAGTGGCATCGACGTCTTGTGCTCCACGGTGTCCATGTTGTGCGACGAACCCAAAGCCATCGCCTCCTGCGTCTGGTCTCGGTTTACTCTCATATCGATCACGTCTGAGACACCTCGACGTGAAATGTCGAGCTCGGAGACCTGGGTGGATGCTCGAGAGTAAAAGCTGCTGCTGCACCAGGGGAGCAACAGGCAAAAGAAGATGATGGTGATGAGAACAAGATGGAATTCTGTGGAGGACCTTGTCATGCGTCGTCGGGCCGCGAATGTGCTGCTCGCCATCGAGCGTAGCCACCAGGGCAGGCTTTCATACCGCAAGGCGGCTGGCGGGGGTTGAGGGGTGCTGGTTGCGTCAGCGCCATCACGTGGTACCCCGCCTGTATTTATGGGATTGCGCCCTCCCCCACAGTGGGTGCAGCTCCACACAGCACCGCCTTGGCCCTTGACGAGTGGGACGATTGGCCTCAGTTCCCCTGGAGGATCATGCAGCCCACGTTACGAGTACTGTACGGAGTACTCCGTATTACTCCTCCTCCGCAGGTATACAGAATTAACTTCGCTATGGCTGTGACCTTGGCAGCGCTTTTTACTCAAATCAAGAGTCGTATTTGGGACCCGTGCAGCTGCAGGCTGTGTCCTGTGCGATACGTCGCCTGCCGATGAAGACATCAGGGCGAACGCCCGACCTGAATCTTGGGCCTTGACGGCATAGAACCATGAATCGATGACGCCCAGGCGACCACTCTGTCCTCATCGCGTAAGTCTGGCCAAACTGAGTTGCTCTGCTGAAAATTTAGGCGGCACCCGCGGCATGTATCTCATAACTCTGACGGCAGCCTGAGCATCCGCTCTGGAGTTCCCCGCCGAAGGATTTGCGTGAGATAGGCCGATGATCTTTCATGGATGCTCTCCGTTGCCATGTTAGCACCGACCCGATCCCCATCTACCGAGTCGCGGGGGGCTTCCTTCACACACCAGTCTCGCACACACGCCGGATCACAGCCGAGGTTGGGTAGCATCGGATTCGCATTCAACCAGAGCACAAGGCTCTCTTAAAGCCGAGACAGGTCGACGATGTGTGGTCCCACCATATACAAGTCCGGCGAAGGGAATCGCTTCAGTGCTACAAAGTACGCCATGGGCAGCCGTTGCTTCTCCCTGCTCCCACCCGCTAGCTACAGCTTGACCCCTTGAGACTGGCAGCTGCACCGCAATGAAGGGAGACAAGTGACCATTGCGCCAGTAACATCGGGTTCGTGGCCATTTGTGAGCAATGTGGCGCCCAGGCGGAGGCTGGCCGAAAATCTAACTCTGCTCCGGCTTGCCAACCTGAGACCGAGCGACGAAGTTGATGCCACACCGTGGTCTGTGAGCGCAGAGAGCCGGCTATTATACTTCGTATGTTAGCCAGCTTGGCGGCTGACGAGGCTGAAGCTTTCAGCATGATGAGTCAAAGGCGTTGCATGGTCAGCTCAGCCAGTCGCTAGATCGTTCAGCCCTAGCAGCCTCGACCAGGAATATTCCAGGCATATTACGCCTATTACACGGTGACTCCGCGCCTTTGATATTTCTGCCCGTCCTGCTCGTATCTGAGCTAGGGAGAGCGCGCGAATGAGCTCGTCCCGTGTCCTATGACCCGCGGGCACACCACCGCCGCCGAGCCGTCTCCTTGCCTGTCGACGTGATATCTCCGTTGACTCAAGTCGGCTCCCTCCCGCCGCGCGATGCAAGGCACGCTGCATGCGGTCTTGCGGTCTGGGAGCGTTCCGATCCGACAAAACGTGCAAAAGCGGCATCATGCAGGTGGGATTCGCAGTTGCGCACTCGGGTTCTGGGCATGACCAACATTCCCCACAGCGTTTGCCGCCACCCACGGTCATTCTGCACCATCTGCCATGGCGGCCATGGCGGGAGTCAGATGCTCAGCGACGTCCCCCCATCCGGCGCCGTGATGGTGTCCGTGTCTCAGCTTACGAGGCTGCAGGACGGCCGGAGCTAGCGACGGGCCTGATGGCAGAAATAGGCCAAGGCGGGCGGAGGACCAGCCAGCCGCCCATACCGCGGCGGCTGCCTCACACCCACTTGGCTCCCGCTGCGGGCCATTCGCGTCCGTGCCTCCCAGCCTCGCATCCAACGGATCGACGGACCCTGCTTTTGAGCCCGCCGAGCAGTTCATGCTGCCGCTTTCAGTAATCCGGACACGCTCATGACTGCTGCGTCGGTATGGTAGATGTGATGGAATGTAGCCTGGTGTCGGCTAGGGGCCAGTGCCGATCGCTGATAGGCCCCTTCACGTGGGCGCAGCACCCCGGTTGGTTGCTGATGACCACCGACCCGGGGTCACTCACAAGGCCACCCTTTTGACGATGTGACAGGGCACTGGCGGCCGCCTTGCGTGAATGAGTACGCAAGTCCTAGACGTGGGGGGGGGCGCGCGGCCTAGCGACGTGCTCCGGCGACTGTCATTTCTGGGTTGCCTACGGACGGCCAGGCAGCCTGCATCTATATATGAACTTGACGTCGCCCTCCGCTGCTCGAGTCGAGGAGGTCCCTGATTCCCAAGCCTATCCGTCGAGACTGAAAGGCTTCCTCAGACTGGAGTTCTTCCAACGCTGAGATAATCATACGTGCCGGCCCTGCCGGCGGAGGGTTTCTTTCTTCCCATCGCTTTCATATATTTTGTCCTTTAGGACTTGTCCGAATTCATCGGTCACATTTGGCCTAAGCCTGCCACTTGAGGATACCGTCAAAAAGGCCAACATAACTTTCAGCAAGATCCATATATACGATGCCGGCTCAATCAGACATGTGGTCTCACCGAGACTCGTGGCCACCAACCCAGGTTCGCCTCAATCTGTCAGCATCTCGAAAGGATGGCGAGCCGCGGCCGCTTCTCGAAGACATCGACGACATCGATGACAACCCCCTGACATACTTTCTCACGCCCGCAACGGACCACGATGTGGGCGGCATGGATGAGGACATGGACTTTGATGCTGGCATCGAAGGCTCCAGTCACCCTCGCGAAATCGTCCGGAGTGTTAGCCCGTCCAGCCTCGAGGGCCTCAGCAAGCTCAAGGGCCGTGCGACATCCCCAGACTTCGACTCTGACGGTCTCACCACCGACGACGACGACGATGAGGACTACATTCGCTTCTCGCCCGGCAGCCCATCCCGCCTCTCAACACTGCGGAACATTGGCATCGACGGCCTCAAGCTGCGCACCCGGAGCCCTGTCTTTGGCACAAGCACAAACGGCTTGCTGTCACCGGCGTCATACCCTGCACCGCAGACCCGCGGCAGGACCTCCGCCCGGGCGCGCTTCGGGGGGCAGACGAGGAGCGTGTCGGCGAGGTCCCGGCCCGGACACCTCTGGAGGGAGCCGAGCCCGGATGTGTGGTCGATCGAAGAGGAGACGGAGGAAGACGTGATAATGAGCAAGGAGAGCGGGGTGGCGAAGGAGGCGGAGGTAGAGAAGCCGGCTGCAAAGCCCAAGAAGAAGGTTCGCTTTTTGCTTCCAACTAAGGAGTAGCTGTTTTGCCGGATCGAGTCTGCATAGGTTGGTGTTGGCGGGTTTCATTCTGTTTCTGATTTGCATTTGGGCGGCGTTGCGGGAACTCTTCGAGTCTGTCTTGCTTTAAGGGTGTCAAGCCTCACTCCCGTCATAATACGGGCAGCAGCAGAGCCTGAACGGTGTTGTAAGATGGGATCGAGGCATCGCACCGTGTGTTACAAGTAGCCATTATAACAGGCCATCTCAAATGAGTGCTTTCAGACCCTTGATCCTCGGGAGCGGTCGGCGATGTTGCCCTGGGTGTGTCGTGTAAGTGCCCCAGGGTAGCGGCACAACTCCCGACGCGCAGCCCAGGAAACTCCATTTCCCGGTGCATCCGGAATGTAGCCAGATCTGGTGACAAGCCATTCATGAATGAGCGCTATTGGGAACAAAAAGGGGCTATGCACCTTAGCTATTACCATTTCGAACGACGCATCTACTGGCGAAGCGTCGGTTGGTGTGTGGAGGCTGTGGCTGGAGGACCGTTGCGTACTCCAAGGTCAGCTGAAGGTTTGGTGTGGCGACGGAAACCAGCCCGGAATTTACCTGGAACATGAAAGATCCATGTCTGTTTTCGAGCGGGCATTCAATACAGAGATTTGTTTCTTTGTAGAGGGAGACGACTGTCCATGTACACGCATTCACACACGCAACCGTACGACGAGGGCGTTTGAGAAGCCTTATCGTCAATCAAAGCATTCGTGCCCACCCCCACGTCAGCGAAATGCATTCGTCTCTGCGTAGCCTCGCATGCGCACGAACCACACCCACGATGCGGAAGGCGTCGCGGCGTGCGGCAACCAGTGGCAGCACCCGGCAGCATCTTGTGACCTCGTGCAATAGTCATAAAGCCTCGCAACCATCAGCGACCGCGGGGTGTGGCGGCAGGCTCGCTCAACCCGTGTCAACGGTCCGTAGCGGTCCGTGTCTTTCCGTCTGCCTCTGACACACCTGACTGGAGATACTCGTACGGACGCACTACGCACGTGCTGACGTCTCTTGATGCGGAGACGTGTCCCGCTGGTGCGGGCGCATTGACGGTAGCGCTGATAGCATGAATCCCGGGGTATAAGACATGGCGTGGTGCATTGTGGTGCACGTCTGCCGGCTTGGAAGTTGGCAGGGAGGAACAAAGCAGGGAAGATCGCCGCCAGAGAGCTTTTGAGGGCAGCGTTGCGCAACCGACAACGTTTCGACATGTTGTTATTATTGCTTGTTGACGCCGGCAAAAGGCGGGGCCTGAGCATGAGCTCTGATATTGAGGCTGGCGCCCATCTCGCTAACCAAGGCAAGGTACTCATATAAAGTTCACCAGCCCATGGATCTCGGTATGCACAGCATGCTAGGAGTACTCGTATGCGCCGCACTAGTCGTCGGCTGCTGGTGCAGTCATGCCAAAACCAAGACAGCCCGTATTGAAAGTTGGAACAAAGGCAGGCTCGCCTTGGAGACACCCCGGCTGGGGGGAGCCACGGCGGGCCTTCAGCGAGGGCGATGCGCTGCAGGCGGCGCAGGGAGCGTCGCTGATAGGCTGCGTCAAACTTGCGCTACAGCCGACTTAGCTAAAACCCGATGCCAGTGGAGCCCCGCCCGCAACGCTCGGGACTCCACTGGGCCTTTGTTGTTTACCCTCGAGCTTCACTAGCGGGCCCCATTGGTTACTGCGGCATCCAGATGCGCCTTTGTAGGAGCTTGGGCGACTGCGTGTAGAGCGCCTACCTCACTTGTATGTGTGTGCTGTCACTGTCACAGTCACTGCATCTGAGATCGAGCATCGCATTTTGGTGTCTTTGCGCCCGCATTTCTGGCTTGTCGATCGCTTCGCGCAGTCTTCCATTCACTGCTGCCTGACGCAATCATCCGCCGCAGCTTCGTCAGCCACCTTGGTCGTAAACAACAGCTCCCAGCCCTCGCTCGAGACTCCGCGGACGGGCACAGATTGCCATGCTGCGCTGGTGACACCGCGCGCCTCGCCGACGGCTACCGCAGCATGCGGATCGCACAAGGTAGGCAATTCCACGAAAGCAGGAAAGGCGCCGCGCCAAGTTCCCGTCGCGGCCTGATCTGCCCCTCGGGATGTCCCTGGCCGCTCTCCTGCCTCAATGTGTGAATCCTGTCGCTGAGCCGCTTCATGCAGACCGAGCTTCTGAGGTACTATGCCGTTAGCACACCCGCCCAACAACGACGAGGCGTCGTTCGATTCATCGCCCAGCAAAGAAAACAATGACAGCCCCGGCCATCGCGATGCGCCGACGACGCCGACCGCGAAGAGGGCGCTTGGCCATGGGTCGACCCCTCTCTCAGCTCCCGCAGCTGTGGGAGCGCGTCAACGATCCAACTCTAAGAAGGCCGAGCCCACGCTGCTGACCGACTTCCTCCTCGGTCGCCAGTCCCAGGCACGACTGGCCGCTGACCGCAAACATCGCAAGAGCGTCGAGGCCGTCAAGGCGGAGCTGCGCCAGGAAATGAAGCAGAGCTCCGTCAGGAGGCTCCAACCGCCCGGCGGCGTGCGGGACCGCGTCAGCGCATGGCAACGAACGAATGCGAAGAACATGGCCAACGGAGATCCAGACGACGCAGCCACAGAACCGACTGATATCGCGTTCAAGGATGAAGACTTGGAGAGCGTCACCGAGGAGGACCGGGTACGGATCAAGATGCGACAAAAGAAGAGGAGCTCATCCAGACCGCAGTCGGCGTTCCTTAGCCCTGCTGGTAGTGCTACGAAGCAGCCCAGCGACGACACGGTAGACCACTCGACGACTGGCTCGCCTCCCAAAAAGCGAGTCGTGAGTGATGACAACTGGAGGAAGCCCAAGGGCCGGAAAATCTCGCCTCGACGAGCTTCGCCCAAGGCCAACAAGCCCGTCACCCCAAACACCATCCCCTCGGACTTCGTCATGCGATCGGCTCCGAATCCGAACGTCTCGCATAAGATCAAGGAGTGGGCCGCCAAGGTCGAGGTCCCGGATGCAGTGCCACCGCGGAGCCATCGATCCTCCAAATCTAGAGCCAAGAGCTCACGGTCCGAAGGGGCTGTGAGCGGAGCCGAAGACGCATCGAGTGATGTCACAGCGAGACATGCACCAAAGTCGGGGACAGGTGATGATGGCATTCGCGTTACGCCGTCATGGAAGAAGCTTGATGATGACGGCATCAGAGTCAGACCTCTGAGTGAGCCAAAGCTAAGTGCGGACACGTCACGGGTCTCGCGGCGGAGGAGCAAAACGATGTCGGCATCTGAACGAGGAAAGGCGTCTTCTGACAGGATAGAGGTTATTGAAGAGCCGTCAGAACTATCGCAAACGACCAGGTCGCATCGAGAAGGGAGTCACGACCAAATCGAGGTCATCGAGGATCCGGAGTCGGTGCTTGATACCCCTACGAAGCGTTCAGCGCCGAGGAGACGACCCCATGCTCACGCCCGGCCGAAGTCGCTCCAATATGGCAACTCCAAGTTGTCGGACGACCCAACATCGTCCCATGACGAAGGCTCGAACTTGAGCAGCGCGTATCAACAAGGATCAGATCTCGCCTCCAGTATAGCCAACAAGTCCGTGGCAGATTTACCGGGAGATATCCCTTTCGGCCAGTCTGCTTTTAGTGAGCTCGACCTCTCCTTGAATAGGAGCAGGCCGAAACGGCCCAAGGTGGAGCGGAATTCGAGTCTCAAGACCATGCCAAACGTGTTCAAGAAGGTGGTGGAGGAGGGCAAGAAGATTATCCACGATATGCAGGAGCCACCGAGGCAACAAGCAGCCAACAATCCGCCGAGCATCGAAAAGTGGCTCAACAATACCGTGGACCCGTTCGTTGATGACTCCTCCAAGGCGTCTACGACCCCTAAACAGCAAAATGCCGCGAAATCAACGCCCGAAGAGCCCAAAACGCAACGGCAGTCATCTTACCAGACACGCACCTCACGAATTTCCACAGCAAAGACCGATGAGACTGAGGACCAAGAGAACAAGGCG
The DNA here is from genome assembly GCA_024339985.1 of Tolypocladium endophyticum. Lineage (NCBI taxonomy): Eukaryota > Fungi > Ascomycota > Sordariomycetes > Hypocreales > Ophiocordycipitaceae > Tolypocladium > Tolypocladium endophyticum. The sequence continues at coordinate 66,236 of JALHBW010000182.1, read as the reverse complement.
CCTCTTATCGAAAGCTACGAGTCCGAATCTATGACCCCACGGACGGCCAAGGAGACCAGCAGCCCCTCATCAGCAGGCTTGAAGAGGAGTCGGGCCACTCGAGGGCCCTCGTCGCCAATAAAATCTACAGGAAGACGCCCATTCCTGGGTGTACTCAAGGAGGCCTTCAAGGGCGAGTCGAGCGGGCATACGACCCAGCCCAAGAGTTACCAAAGCCAAGAGCAGCGAAAGTACGAGGACTACGACGACTTGTCGGAGAGCTATCACTCGTCTGACTACACGTCAACAACTGGGGTCACCGAGGCGCCTCCTGCAGCCGAGAATCACCAACAGGAGCAGTCTCCTCCAAAGATGGCTGGGCCAAGATATCGGCCGCCTACTAGAGGGAATTATGAGCTCTCGACCATCTTGTCTGAGGACGATTCTAGTGTTGTCGAGTCGGACCTGACATATGGGACACAATCGACCCTGACTCAGTCAACGATTCTTACAAAGGATAGCGAACCTGAGAAGCCACAGAACCGTGCGCCTGGCCTCAAGAGGCGATTAACGCGGCACTCTGACTTGGTGTCGGTCCTCTCGTTGCCTGACAACTCCAACATACCGAGCGGGATCAAGAACAACCGATCTAGACCAAGTCTGAGGAAGACTCGCGGCACCTCGGACGACGTGACCACAGAGGAGCTGCTGCGAGAGTTCGTGGATGATGAGAATCTCTACCAGCGGGAACTCAAGACCCTTGTTGACGGTGTTGTGCCGGTCTTGCTGTCTCATGCCGTCAACGGCACGAGCGCGGCGGACCTCTTCAGTAACGGGTTGTCGAGCTCGAGCACGAATGGCCTGTCCAAGTCTGTCGTTAACATGGGTGTGGCCCTGGAGAAAATCAAGAATGCGCACAGAAGGGCACCGACATCGGACATTCGCCGCTTAGCGAATTGGGCACACGGTGTTGTGCCATTCTACAAGAGCTATCTGAGTGCCTGGCGGCTGGGCTTTGAGGACGTCGTGGTCAACCTCGCCCCTGCAGCAGGTGGACTGGATGACGATGATTCGCTTCTCAACGCACTGCCGAGGAATGAAGGAGGCGATATTGTCAATGCCGAGGGACAGCGGGTAGCCGTCTCGCATCTTCTCAAGCGGCCTCTCATCCGCATCAAACAAATGACCAAATTCGTCAAGTGCGCAGACGCCATCATCGATTCCAATGACACTCATGAACTTCTCAGGGATTTCGAGAATTTGCAAGAGAATGCTCGCCGCCGGCACAAGGAAGAGACGGCTAGGATGATGGACGAAGAGGCCAGCAACACGGACGCCACGAGGGCTCGGGACTTGAGAACCCTCGACACCGCAGCGTCAGCCACCATCGATCCAAGCCGCCAAGTCAACGCAAAGGACGGCTTCTCCCTCAACCTGGCCCACTCGAACGGGCAGAGGCTGGAGTGCCAGGTGGAATTGGTGCACAGAGACAACCAGAACTACCCCGACGACCAAGGAGACCTACTTATTCGCGAAACTGGGGAGGGACGCAAATCTCACCTCTTATTTCCGCCAATTCAGATGTCCATGGTTTCTGCACGGACAGGCGATGGACACCTCGATATGATTGTTATGGTCCGCGGCATGCACAATGGAAAGGCGTGGCATGAACTGCTCACGCTGATCGCGGAAGACGAAGACCAGATCCTCGATTGGCTCGATATCTTGCCTCTGTCTCCCGTGCCGCCACGCACGTCGGAATCCAGCGTGGTTGGTTCGGGCGTCCATGATCACAGCCCATCTAGAGGAGTGCTCGGTACCCGAAGCGAAGACCAAGCTCGTCCTCTGGAGCCTCCGAGGTCGCCAATCGCCAGAGACTTGGCCGTCGCTAGCCCAGAGCCCAAGAAGCCACTGCCATCCCGATATAGACCCCAGCGAGCGTCCGTGCCGACAATGCCGTCGGCAGGGTCCGTTGAGAGGGAGCACCATGGAGAAATTCCAGATCAGCAAGACCGAAGCAGAGAGCCGAGAAGTCGCCCATTAAGCGAGAACATGCGACCTGATCCGCGAAGCCTTCGGAGCGACCGTCCAAACAGCACCCCCTATCGAGGAGATGGAGCACCACCTCCGCCGGTGCATCGAACGCTTAGCAGCAGTCATCAGCCTGCCGACAAGTCCTCCCCGTCACTCCAGCCGCCCACCGAGAGCCAAACAAGCGAGCGTCTCAAGCGACGCGGATCGTCCCCTCTCAAACATGAATACATGCCTTCAGACGTGTCGTCTGAGTCAGACACCTACTCTACAGAAGTGTCTGATGCCGACTCCTCCGATGACGACATTGAGAGCGTGGACATTCCCGAGACGGAGCTTGGCGTGAGCATCAAGAAGGAAGCCTCCACGGTTATCGAGTCCCTCGTGTCAGAGTCTGAGTGCAGCTTGACTCCGTCCAACTCTGCCTCCCAGGCGGGCATGCATGGCCACAAGACTGCGCCGGAGGACAATGCTGAGCGATTCATGGCATCAATTTCACGGTGGTCGGAAAAGGGCGCTTGGAAAGACATCTCAGGCCCGCCATGCTCCATCATCGTCACGGCTGGTCTCATCGAGGCGTTTGTTTTTGGAAACGGCCAAGACAAGAGCAACGACAAGCCCCTCGTCGCCCTGGATCTCACTCCGCTCGTCCTGATCCGACAGAGCACAGCCCTTGACCTTGAGATCCGGTCGTCCGTCCAGCCGCACTCTCGGCTCTATCAGACGCACAGCGGAGGAAACTTCCGCTTCCGCTGCAGCAACGCCCCCGACTGTTTCGGCCTGTACATGTCGGTGCATCACGCTCGGCTGAACAACCAGAAATTCATCCAGCTCGAGAACGAGGCGCGGTTCCGGAGCTTTGGCGAGCAGAGAGCGGCGCCGGAAAACGATGAGCGCAGCTCCAGCAGCCGACGACGTAGCTGGTTTGGTAGGAAGAACAGTTACCGCAGAGCCGCTTCGCAGTCTCACGACGGCGGGAGCACAACGCCGTCGTCGACCCCATCGGCATCGAGCTTCCTTAAGAGACTGAGCGGGGCCGGAAACTTATCGTTCAACATTGCGCGCTCCTCGGTCGACAGGCAAAGCATGGGGAGCGGCGGCAACAGCCTCTATACTTCTGGGTCCTCGTCTGCCAGCGGCACGCCGCCGCGCTCGCCCTCGGTCAGCGTCGAAAACAGCGGACGCGACCCCACGAACCTCGGCACGGAGAACATCCGCATCCGACTACATCTGCTCGTCGGGGCGGCCAAATGGGAGGACTACGGCAACTGCAGCCTGCAGATCCGGCAACCGCCGCCGGGCTGGCGCCAGGCGCTCCGCGCAGACCATGGGCTCGAGAAGCGGGTGACGGCGACGACGTTGCCGAAGAAAGAGAGCGAAACGCCGCGCATCGTGCTGGACGCCGTGCTGGGCAGTGGATGCTTCTCGCCCATGGGCTCCCGGGGCATCGTCTGCGGCGTGTGGGAGGAGGTGCGCAACGGGGAGGGCATCGTAGGCATGGCGCCCGAGACGGGCGCAACGGGCGGCATGATCAAGAAATGGTGCTTCCAGTGCGCCAACGCCTCCGAGGCGGCGTGGGTGCTGCGGCTGGTCCACCAGGAAGTCGTCAGGGTGTAGAGACCGCAAACCCCGTTATTTATCTTTCTTACTTCTATTTCCTTTGTCTGGGAGGAAGAGTCACGGAGGGGCGAGCGTTCTGGGTTTTGTTGATATCCCCCATGTTGCATTTGCAATGCGCACGATGCATGGAGTAGCGAGAGCGTTTCTTGTACAGGTACTAGAGCATATACCCAACTACGGCGGACGCCTCTGGGAAATGTGTAGATAGATGTGGCACGAATGCGATGAGGTTTTGTTACCCTTGGAAATACTTTTCATCGTATACGAACTTGCGAAGTGCTGATTCGGCCAGGTTCTGGGCTGATACCAATCCCCTGTCCAAGCTTCCTGCCACGGCAAATGGTATCTCCGTTGCCAATTGCGCCATTGCCCGTGAGTTAATGCGCCATTTCGTTTTGGGAAGCATGAGTGCGGTCTCTCTTCTCGCTGTGTCGCAGTCGAGTACACAGGTCCTGCGATGGTCCTGGTGATTGGGGGCAGCGGCCCACCATCATGTCCTAACGGCTCCCGACTGCTGGGGCTTACCTTACCTTAGGTACCTAGGTAGTCAAGTAGGAAATAGCCAGGAGCCTTGCCTCTCCTTGTTAAGACGCCCATGCAGTAAAGTAGTGCCCAGTAGTAAGGGACGACAGTAAGAAAGAACGAGTCCATATGCCGTACCTACTACTCCATGGAGCTACGAATTCTGAACAGAGATCCTCCATCGTCTCGCGTTTTTGTATAGAGCGCAGTTTTAGTGCGAGTAAACAGTGTTTCGATATTCTTCCTGCACTCGCGCCTCGAGTCTCATCTGCGAAGATGTCTCGGTATACGTCCCTTATTAGTTGCTTCCAGACTAATGCTAACTTCACGATCCTATAGAGCTCGTCCTGCTTGGCACCACGACGTCCCAGTCCTCGAGGACATGACGGAGCGGCAGTACCAGCAGAGAAGACTGCTGAAGGGATACCCGCCCCCGCCTCCTCCTCCTCCACCAGGTACCCGGCCCGTGTCGGACTAGAAGCCTCGCGACAAATGGCTGCACCGCGCCTACAGCCTCCCGACCCAGTCCCTGAACGAGACGTTAGTTGAGTTCCTCGCGCTCGCCAGGGTTCACTGGCCATCACTCGGGAATGGCGCGTGGAACGACAATTGGGTGTCTGTCCTGGACCTCCCCCCTGGGCAATTCTCCGAGCACGCAGGCCAGCTGCTGCTCAACCTGCCCTGGCTGCTTGGCCTAGAGGAGTTGGCGACCGAAGCCACTATCTGGGCCAAGTCGTACGTTATAGAACAGGTGTTTTACATACTGCTGCTAATACTATATACCTTAGTGCAGCGAAGAAACGGGTCAAATTCCTTAAGAAATGCCCGTATACGTACGTCAGTCTCGGGGGACGTTTCGGCCGCCGACGTCACGAAGAGCGGGCCCAATGGGCCGTCGATCAGGCCGTGAGATGGCACGACATCGAGAACCATATCCATTCGGCCGTGGTTACTCAGCGGGCTCTCCAGCAGCGTCGCGACAATTGACGGTAAGTGTCGACATATTACCTGGCTCCTCAAGTATGGCTAACACCTTTCCACAAAGCGAGCACACGCGATGATCCCGCGAGGGACGCGAGTGCGACTTTGGCCAAGTCTTTAAACATGGACCAGCTTACTAGGTCACAAGTAAGTTCTTCAAAGGCCCGGGGAAGAAGATACCTGGGTCGGTAGTGGCGAGTCACATCCGAGTGGCTCTGCCAATCCTGCCCCGTCACAGCAGGAAGCTACCTCCGCCTTAGAGGAAAAGAAACCTCTATAAAAAACTGCGAAGGAAAACGTACAAAACCCCTGTTCGTGTCTGACGTTATGAAGACATTGGTTCTATCCCGGGCAAATGGTCTCGAGGCCCGCCGTTGGACGGCTCCCACTCGCAGGGGTAGAACCATGTCCGCCGCTATGACGACCGATTCAGCAGACAGGAGGAAAAACCTGTATAAAAAAGCCACGTCGACGATGAGTTCGCACTTCTACGCAGTGTCGACGATCAATTCCTTCTCTCGCAGCTGTGGCCTCTCCTCTCGCCCAATGCCCAGCTCGCGAGAAAGGAAGCCAAGACGAACTCAATAGCGCAAAGTCAAGCACATCGCCTAGGTAAGTCATCGAGCTACTGACCATACCATTTCCTGTCTCCTGCTTACACGCATATAGGCAAAGTCTACTCCAACCTCAGAGTTGTCCGCCCGTGCCGCCGTCAAACGCTTCGACCGACCACGACTTACAGGCCTACCGCGGGCCGTTCCCCGGCGAAGAGTCCGCATGAACCGCCTCCTGCCCCTCGCTCGATCGCCTCGCGAAACGAAGAAGAGGCATGAGAAGGATGCAGATGGAGGAGGTTCCCAAAATCGACAAACGACAAACGACACGAGACAAACGACCACGACCACGACCACGACCACGATCACGACCACGATCACGATCACGACCACAAACACGACCGACCGACGACGACGACGACGACGACGACGACGACGACGACGACGACGACGACGACCGACAACCATAACGATGACACAAAGACTTTTAATCCATGCGTCAGGCGAGATTGCCAGCTCAAGTAAGTTGTGAATTCATCTCCCGTTCTTCTCCCTGTCCTCCTCGAGCCGTATTGGATAGTCAATTTGCTCGTCGTGTTGAACCAATATGTGGATACTAATCTATGCGACATATATTCCCCTTATGTCTGGCTGCTATGTCTCACTGTTGTCGCCGTACTTTGCCGTTGGAAGAGTTTGTCTTGCTGGCGGCGCGTGTTGAGAAAGTCGTTTTTCATCATTTCAATATACTCGTCCGCTATACCTTAGGCGTGAACGAATAGCTTGGTCTGTCAACTCTTACCCGAGAGCTCAAGTCCTCCCGAATGGAGGCTTGGGAAGGTTTATGTCATTACAATGTAGTCAGCGGGGAGCTTCACCACCCGGCCGGCTATTGAAGCGTTGCTGCAGGCGATCAGAGCAAGGAACACGATGGCAAGCAGTGTTTTAGTTAGAGCCAGGGCAGCCTGGCAGCATGCAATGGCACTCGACACGTGATTGTTGTGCAGTCAAGATCACGATCCCGTGATATGTTTAGCTGTCTCGCCGGCGGCTTGTCTTCCCAAGGATACGTTGCACACCGACGCTTTCAATGACCGATAGTCACTTAATTGATATTTCGTAGCCTTGGCTTCGGCTTGAACGACTGGTCGGCCTTTACGATGCCATACATGAACTCTTGAATTCTCTCTTTCGGGGGAGGCTGCCGGTCCGGACATCGGACCTGGCACTGCGCCGTGAGCCCACGTCTCTGAGGCTAGCCTTGAGCCAGCTGAAAACTATGTCAAGGTACTAATGTTGTCGTCTGGAACTCTTGGCAGCAAGTGGTGTTTGTGTCAGAATGATGGAGTGCCCGACGAAGGGTGTGACTGGCAAATATAGTCCAGTGTAACTTAGTTGCCAGTACATACGGCCATACCTACTAGAATACACGGGATCGCCGTATGTATTGGCACTCTATGTTATACCTAGCTATATTCACCAAATGGTAGACACTTCCCCTTTCTCCATCCCAAACACCAGTTGTTGCCAAATGTTCCAGACAGCGACACTACATGTAATGCCATGTTTTTACGTGCTTCAAAAGTCTGTGTTATTACACCAGGTTGTTCACTTGAGAAGCGTGACAGTTGTTCGTACAGACTGATAATTCTAGCAGTGGTCGGTGCTGCAAATATGCTCTGTGATTCTAGCGCATTGAGAGCAGCATCCGGAGCGCTCCGCCTCCAGAATGAAGCCTGGTAAATAATCAATATGGCTCCGAATTACGAGAGCAAATGACCGACACTCCCCCATCGCCATTTACATGCCAAATTCGTTTAGCAAACATTCCAGCGCGTGCTTCTCAATCCAAGATAGTCCGCTTCCGAGAGGACTACAGAGGCGCTTGACTTGAGAACTGGCTATCGGAAAGTGTCCAAAGGGGCTGTGTTCCATCTCAACATCTGTAATATGCACCACGGACTTGGTGAGTATCTGACAGACTACAAAGACCCTGTTACAAGAGGCGACATCCTAGACAAGGATCCAACGCAGATGTTGACCATCTCCAAAGGAACAGACGAGGATCTCTTGTAATGCGCAGTTCACGCACCCATTGACCTCTGGCTGCGTTCAGAAGAGCCGATTTCGAGCCACATAATTCTTCTCCAAGACATGCTGCCCATTTCCCTTTGCCGTCATCTCGCGACATGACTCTTGAGACAACGAAGCTACTCCCACATTGCTCGACAAAATACTTGAGCCAGAAGCAGATCTGGATCGGACTTTGGACGAGTTCCGCCACAAGTATCATTTCAAAGAGACCATGGAGGCTGATTTCAGGGAACGCCCCATGACGGATGAGTATTAGGAGTCGGATGAGCCTAGATAGATCGCCAAGGGAATTTGGCCGTCAAAAAGACACTTGGAAGCTTGATTACAGGAAGCTCAGCTCTTTTTGAAGCTCATCGAGCTGAATGATGCGCTGCCTTCAATATGAAATAGATGTTGGAGCCGGCCTCAGAAGCGGCACTGGAACATTGGACTTCAGGAGGTGTATTGGTTTATGGACTCGATAATAATAGATGTCATATTCTCAGTTAAGCGTGAAACATTTGTTGCGACTGCTTCTGTCTCTGGCTGTGCGTTTCCCTCTTCGTCGTGGCTTTCGTCAGATACCATTAGGCGTCTGCTTCTGCGACTCCCAACTTCTCATCAATCAGTCTCAGGAGGGCGTGTTTATTTGGCAGCCGAGAGCGATCGATCCAATCTCTCACAGAAAGTGTTGAACTCGGCAATGGCTGAGGGTCATGGTCTGACCCAAACCGCCGCTCCCTCGCTGCCCCGTACGGGTAGTTGTCGGCTTCCGGTGGAGTTTCACAATTCACCACCACATCCAACTCCAGTGATTTGCCACCATAAGGGACCAGTTCCATGGCATATGCCAACCACATACCGGTCGAGAGCAGCTTTCTTGCATCTTCAATCCTGAGCGCCCGGTGCAAATCTGCGCCGTTTTCTATGAAAATTTCCAGCACCAAACCCGTCTCGTACTGCTCAGAATGGTCGCGTGGGAAATTTTCATCATGACTAGTATGTCCATCTGCTGATCCCAGCTCGAGACTTGTTCCGGACTGCTCACTAATGGAAGTGGTACCTCCTGATGTTTCCAGCATGACTATTCTTTCTGACTGCCTATCATGAGACATAGGATTGCTCTCTTCCTCAAAGTCGCCGGATGCGGCAGCCACAGCGGCCCACCAACAGAGAAAATGCTGCCAGAGGGACAATTGCTGATTTCCGGCAGCAATGCGGACGATTCCAAACTCGCCGCCGAACGCCAGGTGAGTCTGGAGGCTTGGAGATAGGATTTTTTGAGTGAAAAGATGTTCCAAGAAACAGAGACCCGCGTCTTGCAAAGCAACGTCTATAACGTTCAACTGGTCAATGCAACGTCGGCCAATGCCTGTTGCTATCGCATAGCAGACAAGTATAACGAGGGCATCAGGTTCTAGAGGCATTTCGTAGAGACGTGTGATCCTCCATAGTGGATATTCTAGCCGCTCCGAACAAAGTTCGGTGAAAAGTGGTGAGATTACGGCGGTCGAGTAGTCTTCTGCAAGATCAATATCTTCTTCATATGGCCTCCATGGCACCGAGGAGCTCTCGATATCAGAGTTGTCATCCTCCTGCCTCCAGTATAGATTGCCATAGCCATTCTCGCGCCAATCATCTACCCATGTCGATATATGTCGAACTCGTGAGGTGTGGCAAATTTCGTAATCTGCGTATGGCCGGATTCGCCCCCGACGCCCTGGCGTTCCGTCTCGGTACTCTAGGTATTTTTAGGAAAGACTGATTGAAAATGCCGTCTTGCTAGAAATCAAAGCGCGGCTGATTATTGCGCTTACAGAGAGTTGGAGAATGGTATTAAGAGATCGAAGGAAGCTAAAAGGCAGCGCGTCGAGCTACTGCTATCGTCGTTGTTCGAGGAGGCATGCGACTAATATTGAGTGACGGCTGAGCATCCGCTCTTCTACCTAGAGTACTTTAATATCTTTGTCCCTATTGTGTCGTTCTGTATCCTACCAATATTGCTTTATGCTCGCGAGTTTTAGCTAGGATAGTGCTCCCAGGTTATCGAAAGACTTGTTGTGTATTTTGACCCGAAACTTCCGCCGAAAAAAGTCCCTTACGAAGCGATGCGTGAATTTAAGGTCTGTTTTATCCTAAGCTTCCATCCGCCCCGACTTGCGCTCTCTTAGACCAGTACTCGTATTATCTCGCGAGACAAGTCCATGCTGCCGTTGGCACCAGCCGATGCATCCCTGCCTACTCGTGACTGATACCTACCCTCCACGGCACACACCTTTCTCTGTCAAGGGTCGCCGATGGAACGCGGCTCCAATGGCTGCTGGACGTGCCGCATCAGGCATCGAAAGTGCGACGAGGGACTCCCGGCCTGCCGCGAATGCAGCGATAGGAGCATTCCCTGCCACGGCTATGGCCAGAAGCCCAAGTGGGTAGGTGACAAGGCACTCTTGAACGCGGAGCTTGCACGCATCAAGAGTGTGGTGAACAGCAACTTTCGCCGCACCCGCAAGCAGCAGCAAGCCCAGCTATCCAAGTCAGCAGACACATGCGGGCACGATAACGTACAGACCTATAATGCCCTAGGCATAAGCGGCACTCTTACGGCTACCAGCCCAAGCCCGGAGCCGTCTTTTCGCGAGGCCCAGCTCTTCAACTGTCGACACAGTCCAGTACAGCTTTATTCCTAGTACGTGCGGCCATACCTAGTAGAATACACGTTTCCCGCCAGGGCGAGGCGCATTAGATGCACAAGCAACGCATTGCACAGCTTCATACATGTAGCAAGGTATATGTGGACAGGAGCTCGCACCGACGGAGATGATGGGATGAGCGAGGCGCTTATAGTTATGAACAGGGCCGTCCTTCTGCTGGCACACTCGTAGCAGAAAGAAGGGGTGTCAGATCCGCGACCCTACTGCGCCTGACCGTACTGCGCCTGACGCAAAGATTAGTTTCAGTGCAAGGAAGGCAAAGGAAAAGGCAACGAATAACCAGGGAGCTCGCCGGTCAAGGTCGGGCAAGATGGTTGCCGTATCGAACCGTGGAAGACGTCAGCGACGAGATGGGCCGGAAAGCAAGTACCTTTGCATTCAATGCTCAGCAGGCGAAGCACGTCAGCTTGCTAGTATATCGAGATATTACATGTTATGTATATATGAGATTTGCGTAATAACTGTGTGACGAGCTTTAAGGCCGGCACTATTTTATGAACATTGAAGGCATTTGCTCCAGCGTTTACCTCTCTGAGTTATAACTCTCCTTTCCCTTCAGATATGCGGCAGTAGGAGACAGCAGCCACACGTCTGGGTTCTCGCAGGCCTCCTTGATCTGCTGATGGCTCTCCTGTGGCCGCTGTGGAGGCTCCGGCTCGGCTCTTGGCTCCAAATGATACCCACCTATTGGCTCCCAATAATCCCCGCCAAAGATCATCCCCTCCACCTCTCGCAAAGAATAGAAGCGGCAACTTTCTGGATAGCATCTCTCGTCGTCAAGGAAGGCCCAAGCCCTTTGCCTATAGGTGCTCAAAACTCTGTCGTATACCCACGCACACGACTGGTGTTTGGAAAGTTCCCAGGGGTTGCGCCGTCTCCAGACACCGGGGCCAAGTCTATCCATTTGCTTCCAATTGCTAGCCTTCGTGCCCTTCATAATGTGAGCCACCCGACCAAAGGGAGAAAGACATTCTTCTTTTCCTTTTACGGCCTTACCTGCAACATAGTCGAAGAAGCGCTCGAAAAACTCCCTACCGCTTGCCAGGAGCTGTGTTGCTTCGTTAATGCCACCCAGGGCAAGTATATCCAGGAACCTATCAGCACATATTGATATTACCCCAGCCCAGGTAAGCCTACGAAGCCTAGTGTTCATCTCAATAAAATGCGATGCTTTGAATCCGATGTTCATCTTGCCCAAAGAGGAGGATCTTCGCGAATAGTTATCATGGCCGCAAAAGGCTCCCGGCCGCCACGCATCCGTCCAGGTTTCAAAACCGATAAATGTACCGTCGTACCGGGCAGAGATAGCTCCATAGATGGTTCGGAAATACTCAAAGACACACTGCAGACCTTCAGTTTCCCACAGCTCCGAGGGTTCGCCTTCATACTGATCCAGTACGTTCCAGTCCCACCGACTAGCAGTAATTTGCTTCCTCGCATAGTAGATATAGTCACGACGCGGCGATGCAGGACGCAGTGGGGTACGGAATAGCTTAGCTACAATCTCGTACCTGAGAAAAGCTTTGAGGATGCGTTGCTTCTCGCCTGGTGATAAGGAATCGAAACCGATTGAGGCCTCCGTTCGCGGGCCTTGGAAGGACGAGTGGGACCACCCCGGCAGTTGTAGATAAGCCTGACGAAGATTCGGGCTTGTTGCTTTCGAGAGGAAGTCCGTAATATAGTTATTGAGCTGCAGGCAAAGAGATTCGAGCTTATCCATCATACAGATGTCGTGCTTTCGGATCGGATCGGGCAATCCCCTAGCTGCCCACTGCTCGAAATGACGATGAACGCGGTCCCAGTAATCCCCATTGATATCTTCGTCACTGACACTCTTAGGGAACAGAAGAATAGCCATAGCGTCTTGCAATCGGTCGTCGCAGAAATCCATTCTCCGAAAGTGGGCCTGGATAGTGCGGCGCGATCGGTCGACGCGTTGAACGAACATGGCTGGAGATGCATGGCTTAAGTTAGCCATGTCTTCTCTCGTCTGTACCTGCAGTAGAATATGCTGCTGAATCTCGGGTGGTAGTTTTTGAAATGGATCCATAGCTGAAGCAAATTTGAAGGAAGAGGAATACCTTGCAGGGTGAGGGGACAGAGCCGGGCGACGGTCGATATTTATTGTTTCTACCTGATTGAAGAATACGTCTTGCTTAGAAGACGGCACAAGGTTTAGCATGTAGATGCCTTGTGCGGTTACCAGAAGTTAGAAAGTGCCAAAACTGTAACTCAGCCACGCCGCGAGGCTCACTTGTCATGCTACGCTTGGCAGGAAGAAGCGAAAATTGAGCCACACCATCGCCACCCGGCCGAGGCACTTCTGCTCAAGTTCAAGGCGAGAAAGCTGTCAATGTGCTGGAACACTCTTCTTGCATGGAACTTCTCCAATTGATAGTTCGTAGAGAGTAGAGTTATCCACTTGCCAGTCACGGAGAGTGCTCCACGTAAGCTAGAATAAAGCACCAGGGTCAAAAGGAAGAAGAATCGTACGAGGGTTTAAGGCTACGGGATAACTTTCGACATAAGCGACTATGGTAACCTAGTCAAAAGGCCTCTACTAGAGCCAACAGAACTTCGGGGGCCGCCGACAGTCACCGCAATCCAAGACCATCACACAAGCTCTGTTAGAAAGTCGGGTGGCGCGGTAACATGACGAAATGCGATACCTGGACCCGCGTAGTCAGATACAACAAGGTTCGATGGACTGTGCAGGAAGAAGGCTTGTTGGTGCTAAGTTCTAAGGTGGTGAAAAAGGCCTAAAAAGGCCGCCAAATTGGCACCTTCTTCACCAGAGCCAATCTCGGCCACCAAACCTTCCTCTCACGCACGGTCTAATTAACCACCCAGCAGTCAGTACAAGCTCGTCTAACGGCAAGAAACGGTAAGGACAGTGGGGCACGGCAGTAGACAACGGGCGAAACCATTGCCTACAGATTAATATCCACACGATAATTCGGTACGGCGAGTGAATCAAGTATCATCATTAGGCTCGAGGAGGGTCAGGGAAAGGAAGAGGGCGATAAGTTTTTAACTTATATAGGAGGAAATCCCGCTTGATGTATAAGTCGTACCCCTTTTTTAAAAGGAGACGAAACGTTACAGCAGCTCCTCGGCTACCTAGGCGAGGGCCGCCTCTACACAAGTTAAAAGGAGAAAAAGTGCCATATTGCCCAAACGCTATTCTTCCGGAGGACCTCTTTATTTTATAGTTATTTACAGAATATATTAATTTACGTGCCAATTACGATATTCAAAGAAGACGAATTTTCGCCTCGCTTAATTTTCTTATACAAAAATATCGAGTCTCGTATTTTTCGTGCGCAGAACAACGCTTGGTCGAAGTGCCTCATTGGCTGTTGTGAGAGGTCGCGGTGAGTGAGTCACCGGCCAAAAGGCCTAGATGACTCGTGGCGACGATCGCGATTCGACAGCACCCCTTTCCCTACACCAGCAACAATTTTGGCGAACGGTGGACACAGTCATACCTACGATTTCGCATTTGCTTTTTGCGCTCGCACAAACTGGGGACTGACTGAAGCGCCCTACAATCCAGCCTTCAAAAAATTCGTCGGCCCACGGCCTTGCGCAGGGTCCTGCCGGCGTTACGAACTTGCACCGAGGTAGTTTCGTTTGAGTCGCTGACAGCTCAAACAACTTAGTGCGCGGTAGACAACGTCTTGACTCACAGGAGTGAAAATCGAGCCGGATTTGGATCCCTTGAGCTCCAAAATCCGCCCTCGCGAACAACGACACTCCATGTCGGTTTCTCCCCATTGCATGACGAGACTCAATATCAAAGGCGTTACGAGAGATGCGCCCTTCTTTAGCAATCAATCGACCGTCCACGAACCCCTTCGTGAACGAAACTAATCACCTGCATGACGTTGCATGCTAGCCCGAAGGCCGCAAGCGCTTCGAGACCAGACATGCTGGAAACGTGAGACGAATAGTCGCAAGCGTCTTGTTGAAGAGGGGACGGGCCGACGGGGTCACATCGAGCCGCGATGATTAGGCACCAAACAAGACGTGACGGGAGGTGGGAGAGCTGCCTGCATGCTGGCAAGGCTGACGTCAGCTTAAGTGGCCGCCTACCGTGCATGAAGGAGAGACTTCTACAAATTGTCAAGCTGGTGAAGACGAGCTTCTTCTTCGGATAGGTTCGTCTTGCCCCTAGGTGACTGCATTACCCAAATTCCTGCGCAATACTCGCGTTCTAGAATTTGGGTACTGTATGAACTTAAGACATTAATTTTGCAACCTCTGTGACCGCAATTTGTGCAATCTCTGTGAGTCCTGCAGTCTCGGCGGCCCTCCACAACTAGCAATAAACTGCGAGATCTCTGTGTAGAGAGTATGGGGACAAAGTAAAACAGCCAGTGTGCACCTTGACAGTTTTTGAGAAACCAAATAATTCCATGATCAAGGAACGGGGTAAGCCTACTAAGAACGTGCCGTCCAAGGCAACAAGTCTAAAGAAGAAAAAATATAAATAAAAGAGAAACAGAAGCACCGAAAGCAAAAAGAAATGTCCTCGGTGAGACTCGAACTCACGACCTTTGGATTGGATTGCTCGAATTTAACACTCGATCACATTTAGGAAAATATGAGACCAACGCTCTAACCAACTGAGCCACGAAGACGGGGATTGGTTGACGGCGGGATTCTTATTTCGCTCTATGCGGGTTTTTCGTGATGTCTGGAGTTGTGCGGTGGAGGCTCCCGGGCGAAAGTGGATATGGAGTGGGCAGGTGGTGGGGCGCCCGCCGTTGGCCCTTGCCGCCTTTTATTCCACGTGGACCTTGAACACTACCTCCATCCCGAGAACGATATCTTCCATTAATCTACATACCAATAAATAAACTACTCGGAATCCGAACGAATAGAGAAGCCGGCAGAGATTATACTACGATGGCCCGACATTTAGTCCTTGAGTCACCCTTATAAACAACGCAGCTAACATCAGACAGTCGCAAACTTCTTCTCAGCCCATCCTCATCCAGTGTTCCCACCTCCCCTTCCATCATTGACTCTTTGCCTCAGCAAAGCCCTCCACAGCAGGAGCATGAACTCCGTGGAGTCCTATGGATATGGGGAAATCAGCTTCAGCGCGTCCCATCTCAGTCATCGTCTTCGCGTCTAGGCACATAAGATAAGACTTCTGTGCCGAGCCGTCCAGTACGAGACTCAAGATAATACCATCGTCCTCATCCTTTGCGCCAGGCCGCGCCACAAAGATGGGCTCACCCGGGGAGTGGCCTTTTGGGCCGCACCAGATAAGTGCGTCTCGCGAGTAAAGATCGGTCTTGACGAGCGAGTCTACAAATGTGGCAAGTCCGCGGACGCCTGCCGTGTAGACATACCGGTATGGCTTGCACGCACGGGCTGCATTAATGACTGGCAGGTCACCGGTATGGGGGCCAGGTATGGAAAGGACCTGCTCCGCAGTCGCCGTGGCCACTTCCTTGGTCGTCTGCTGGTTCAGGGGAATCCTGAACCGCTGGCGCACAAGGCGAGGGTTGATCGTCTTATATCGCTCGCTCTCGATCCAATGCTTCTTAGTAGCGCCGTTGCGATCTAAAATGACGTCGTACGATAAGCCCAACATAACGTCAGTTGAGTCGTAGTTGATATAATCCATGTAAATATCTGTTCGCTTAATATTGTTGTCGTCGTGTACGCACTCCTCAAAAGCGTTAACGGAGTGGAAGAAGAAACCAGCGGGGCTGGAAAAGCGACACACAACTCCCTTTCCGTAGCGACGATCGACGACAATCCACTTGCATAGGTCAGATTTATCGAAGGGCTTCATGGCGCTGAGCAGTTGGCGGTCCCAGAGGATTTTCAGTCCACTCCAGGCAAAATGGGTTGTTGGGATGCAGAGAATAACGTAGTTCTCCGTCAAGAACATGCTATGGATATATGCCGGGCTGAGTTTAGGATCTTTAATGGTAGCGAGGATATCGGTAGTCCCAGTGGACGCGTTAACACGAAAAATACGGTAAACCGGAATTGGACCAGGTTTGAGATTGTAGTTGAACAAGTCTCCCGTCTCCGGATCCCGCTGGGCATGAGCACAGGATAGTGGCCCATTGAGATCTGGGTGAAGACTGCTCTGGTTAGTGAAGCCGAGGGGCTCCAGTGTGTCAGGATCGACTTTCTGGAGGGCAGCGCTATCGGTGGCGAGGAACATGTTATTGCTGCCAGTGCGATGACCGGAACCAGCAGTCGCCGTGGTGTTCATACCAGGCACGTTTCGCTCAACGAGGACATTGTGAGTCAGGCGACGAGGCTCGAAGAAAGCCATGACCTTGGCGAAAATGCCAACGCAGGGATCGGCCTTCTGCCCAAAAGAGGAGCTGCTGCGCCATCCCTT
This sequence comes from Tolypocladium endophyticum, assembly GCA_024339985.1. Classification (NCBI taxonomy): domain Eukaryota; kingdom Fungi; phylum Ascomycota; class Sordariomycetes; order Hypocreales; family Ophiocordycipitaceae; genus Tolypocladium; species Tolypocladium endophyticum. The sequence continues at coordinate 49,389 of JALHBW010000182.1, read as the reverse complement.
CTTCTTGATGTGCTCGACAAAGTCATCTGACTGGCGACGAGATGAGTATGTGACGGTTGTCGCAGCTCCATCGGTAGCGGGCGGAACGATGTCAAACTTGTGGGTATGCGCAAATCCATCGAACCAGTGCGAGACGTAGTGAGTACCTCGGCTAGTATTTTCAATGGCGCTGACTCCGGGCCCGGTTCGGTACAAGGCACCGGCTGCCCAGGCTGGGATGGAGCCTTTGACCTGCAGTTCTATGGGTCCCCGGTGTTCCTCGAGCCCAACAAACTGATGTCCACGTCAGAAAATAGAAGCACATTTGAAGCGTCGGGGATTGTGTTACAGCAGCTTCGTTTGGCCAACCTTTCCACGACTCTTTCAGGAAGTTGTCCTCGGCCAGCTCCATATCGGTAAACTCATCTTCCGCTGTGCGGAGATGGGTGTTGGCCTCGTTGAGGGCCATGACGAACGTGCTTTGCCGGAGGATTGGCGGATAATGAGAGGGCAGGTTTTTTTGCGCAAGCAAGAAACACTAACATCGGCTCGGCCGTTTGTTGCTGGCGCGACTTATCAACGACAGGGAGCACTAGCCAGCTGTTGAACGTCCGTCAAACGCTGACAGCACCTGCTCGGTTCACCAGGCGGCGTTATCCAATTGTTTCGCTGATGGATGAGACTGAATTGAAGAGATGAACTTGCACGACGTCGTGGCATCGATATACATAGTGTCTGCCTTGTGAAGTCTTAAGGTCCAGGGTACACAAGATCTGGTTAATGATTGCGCGTTGCTAACTCGCACTCGCACTCGCTCGCTGCAGTGTTGTTTTGATTGGTTGCGTATCCATCAACTAGCATTGCGACAGGGCTGCGGGCTGGGCTACTGCGTAATCAGATGCGTATTCATGCAGGAGTAAGCGTTGCGTGACACAGAACTTGGCATCCCAACCCGTGATCTCACGTGCTCGTGTGCCAACCGCCACTCGCCCATCCAATGCATGTAACCATACGGAGTAGCGCTGGTCAGTTTAATTATTTTATTGAATTTTAGCCGGGATGCGGCGAGGAATACACTCGGCTCAAGGCCGTCCATTCTCCATGGATACCGCCCCTTCGCCGCCGGCAGCGCGCGGCCATACACTGTGCCACTTGTCAAACACATTCTCCGGATCGTATTTCCTTTTTATCTTCTGCAGCCTAGCCAAGTTGCCGCCAAAAGCCCTGTTTGGTTCGATGTAATCGCCTGCTCGTGTTAGTCAAACGGCCACATTGCCAGTTTTCGAAACGAGATTCGTTCATGCACTCACCATCATAGTTATTGTACTGGCCGCCGTCGCCTTGGAAGCCCCTTTGCCGAATCATGCTGGCAATATTGCGGTTGAATTGCCGTATTTCCTTGTCCATTGCTTCGTCTTCCCACGAGAAACCGCTCGCCACGTGGTAGAAGTTGCCTCGTGAGGGAAAGGCCGTCGCATCCGGAGCCACCTCGCGGATCTTACTCTGGGGGAACAGCTCGAACATAACAGCAGAACCCACACCAATGTTCCTCTCGACGACGAACGGCACAAATTCGTCAAAAACGCTTTTAACGAAATCCGCGTCTAGCGGCATCACGAAGTTCGCGCCACCCACCAGCCGACGCTTCTGCTCGTCGCGATTAGGGATCTGGTTATTTGCCTCGCTGTACGGCATGCTCCGAGTCTTGTTGGCCACAGGGCCAATATCGAGGAGCGGCTTAAAGAATTCTTCGCCCTCAGCCTGCGTGCCGTCTTTGAAAACCATACATAGAAGCACCGGTTTTGGGACGCCCGCCGCAGCTCCGAAGACGCCAAACCAAAAGGATTCGGAGCCAGTATTGTGCTCGTGGAACCAGTTAGCAAAGGCCACTACCTCGGGAACCTTATCGAGCGTAAAGACAACTGGGCCCATCCAGATATCGCCTTGAGGGTAGGCCTTAAGCGTGAAGCTCGTGACAGCCTATCGGGCAAGGTCAGCATCCAGCTACTTAGTCCTCACGTCAAAAGACAACCTACACCAAAGTTCTGTCCCGCTCCTCGGATAGCCCAGAACAAGTCATCGTTTTCCGAAGCGGAGGCTTCCACGATCCGTCCGTCGGCAAGCACCACCTCGGCGCTCACGAGATTGTCGATCGTAAGGCCATACTTAGACGACAGCCAGCCATAACCGCCGCCGAGAGTTAGACCGCCAACGCCCGTATGATTAACGGTCCCTCCTACCGTCGCGAGGCCGTACTCTGCACATTTCTCGTCTACTTCTTTCCACTTACAGCCGCCGCCAAACGTTACCGTATTGGCTGTAGTATCGACTGCCACTGAATTGATTCGCCGTAGGTCAATAACCATGCCGCCATCGGACGACGAGGAGCCGCTGGTCGAATGGCCGCCGCCCGCAACGACGAGTGGTATCTTGTTGGAAGTTGCGTACTTGATCGCTACTGAAACCTCTTGTGCCGTGCCTGGCTGGACGACAACGGCGGCTGGCTTGATGGCCGCATGACTCCAGCGGATGAGACTCTGCTGGAATCCCTCATCGTCGGGCGTCAGGACTACGCCCGTTTTGATGAGCTGGCGTAAAGATTCGTGCCTATCAGTCATGTTGTCGGGATGTGTTTCAATCAATGGCGAGAAACCCTGTCGAAATACAGCCATCAGCAGCGGCCGCGACTCCAGTCTTAAATGCCATGTTCATACTCCATCTGATCGCTCAGCATTTGCGTTGTACTAAGGCTCTTTTGGCAAGCTGAAGCGACTATTGGCCCTGATGCGGAGCTCGATGCCCCATGTAGCTTGGTGTCGCTTATGCGCAACTGGAGACCAAGATAGGGCTGACATCAATGGCTCTTCATCCAACACCACGGTCTGTGATGCTCTTAGATGCTCTGGGCCGCACGCGCGCTACACTGATGGAGCCAGCGAATTGGCCGGAAGGGCCGGGCAATCTTGTTAGCCAGTGCGCTGCAGTAAGCTGACGAGCCCTCGAAGCTTGCTGCCGCATGATCAGTATTGTCTGCTTATGCCCCACAGCACAAATGGCGGGTTTTGCGGAGTTGCTTTGCGGAGTCGGACTGGCCGAGCGCGAAAGGATTGATGCAGAAATGATTTGACGGGAACCCCGTGCAATAGATTTCGCACCTGTTGCCATTCTGATTTTGATTAACGTTCGCTTCGAAACATCGATAAGCATTCTTCGTAGAGCATCAGTCGGTATCTACAAAAGCGGCGATGCGACTCGGGAGCAGAAAGTCAGGATTCGTAAGAAATAATAAGGCTAATCACCGCGAGTCTGGGTACTAGGCTCGCTATCCTTAGAAGCCACAGGATAGCGTGACCGGCGTTTGCCAGGCCTGACATCTTCTTGAAAATTATACAAAAGGCCCTTCTTTTCCTAATGATGACTTCCTTCAGCGTGAAACACGTGAGACCTCTGCTGAACACGAATCTTGAATTGTTGCATAGACGCAGCTCCAAGGGCAGCAACGCCAAAGTTCAAATACGGCTGCTCTTTTTCTTATTCGTTGTGAAGGTGGTTCTATACTCTGTGTCGTATGGCAGGAGAACACGCCTGTTGTGAAGGTGCTGAAAGTCGAACCTTTCAAAATGACGAATTATCAAACTTATAAAATCATCCCGTTATAGCGATGTTTGGAGATAGTTGTAGTAGAACGGCCACGGATTGAAGTATTGGAGACGATTGAGCGTAAAGATTTTACTATGCCTACTGAGCTGACGAGACTGGTTTCGTCAGGCTCTTTCTCGACTTACTTGACCAACACTAGAAAACAACTTTATTAGGCCCGGGCCACCAGTCTGCCACCTTTTCATTCAGCCATTGGACCATAGCCGAGTTAGTCTCTTCAGGCTTCTCCACGTGGACCCAATGGCCCGCATCGATTATAACCTCGGTGAGATCTTGACAATCACGCCTCATCCTGTCCGCAAGATGTCCCGACACTGTATCACACGCTCCATCGAAGCGAGCATTTATGAAAAGCACGGGCATATCCAGTCTGAGATCATTTTTCGCATTCTCCAGATTGTAGGTGCGGTTGGCCTTGTGATTCATGTACCATGCGTCTCCAGGCCCAAAGCCTGTGCGTTGCATGGCTGCAACGAGTTCCTTGAAGACGCCATGATCCATGGCCAGCGTGTCGTCCGAGACGGTGTCTGGGTGGGGCGGCCGAGAGATTCCTCCCAGGAAACCCCCGTCCTTCATCACGTTGGCCAATCTTAAGATTGGCTTCCCAACCGTGGAAGGGTCGCCCTTGCGACAGAACGTTTTTAGAAAGCCATGGATGTCTTTGTTGTGCCACTCTACAGCCTTGTCGAAAAACTGCTCGTAGTACAGTTGATAAGCCCACTGGCCGAAGGGGTACTCGCTCTCAGGGTATTTTGTGCGGTCAACGGATTTCAAAAGCTCTTCTAAGCCAAGTTCAATAGAGTGTGCGGGGACGCAGAGACCAATTGCCGCTTTGCAGACATGTGGATGCGTGTTGGCCAGTGTCCATAAAGTGCCGCAACCCCAGTCATGGCCGACCCAGATGGCCTTCTCGCGGCCGGTGTGAGAGAGGACAGCAAGCATTCCCCGGATAATACTCTCCTGGCGATAGTCGGATGTAATGTTTCTTGCAGTCGAACGCCCGTACCCTGGCATGTCTGGCGCAACGACACGAAAACCAAGAGCAGCGAGTACATTAAGCTGTGCATACCACGTCTTGCTTATGCCTGGCCACCCGTGCATAAACACCACCAACGGCCCAGCTTTGGGCCCTGCAGCAAGGTAAAATATTTCTTTGTCATTATCGAATTTCGTAGTATGCTCTTCATATTCGCTCATGTTGAAGAAGACGTGAGTAATATGTGTAATAAAGCTCTGAAAATTGTTAGCAATGCTAAGCTAGCTATCCCGAGGAGAGTGCACGTATAAGTATTCTGGGGAACAGGTCGAGATATGTAGAGCAGGCCGACTACCAAAAGCAACAGCTGGAGATTACAAATCAATTCTGACTAATACGAAACAAGTCTCACTCTAGCGCTCCCGGATGTTAATCAATCGGCGAAGAGGAGAGGAGGGGGTGGGAGGTTTTGGTTGAAGTGTACTGTTAGCTCACCACGTGAATGTTAAAGCCCAGCTCGTCCACAATGTCTTTCTCGCGAAAGTAGATGTTGTCGGGGCGGGGCAGCGGAGCGTTGGGCGGCCACGAGTCGCGGCCCGCGAGGCATTGTACGGGTAGGCGATGACTCCGCCGGCCCGTGGCGCAGCAGAGTGGCGCACCGTCACCTGCGCCTGGCCAGGCTTGCCAAGGCACGGCGTTGGCACCGCGAATGTGGCGATGATTCACGAGATAATACCATATTTTGCTTGTCTGGGGCGCGCTTAGTTGCGGCGCGGTGCTGGTTTGAGCAATGCATTTGTACCAATAAGAAACAGAGAAATCATGGCGTGAGGTGAGGCTCGAAACGGCATCAGTGATACCTTCTTATCCCTACGCTCTCCCTTCTGAGGAATTCAAGTGGGGAATAGTTACCGAATAAAGTATAAAACCTCCCAACTTAGGGTACTCCGGACTGTCTGCGTTGCCTTCATCAAACTGCATGGCGTGATTAGGCACTGATTAACAATCCATCTCGTCGTGAATAGCCTTTGGACCGATTGATCTGGAACCTAGTGGCTATGGATGGGACTGGGGCGGCTATGGCGGGGTGGCGCCACTGCCCGAAAGCGGCCGGGCCCGTCGCTAAACGGCAAAAGGCCCCGCCATCAGCGCCCAAGGTTGCTGTGAGTTGGTCTGGCCGCTGGCTTCCAGGCGCCGACACAGCCCATACCTGCAGGCTAGGTGCCTTCCAGTTGGGCAAATTGGGGGGCTGTCACCAACATCAGGATGAGTTCCTCAGCCGTCGCCGCCGGCTTCGTCCATCACCCTGACCTCTCAAAATCATCTCACCCTACAATGATGCTTCTTCGCCATCACCTCATTATCTTCCCGCAGCTCGGTAAACAAAACGACGACAACGACGACAGAAAGACACACCGCAGACGCTTGGATGGAGGATGCGCCGGGGCCGCTTAGGGGCCTAGTCCATCGCGTTCGAAGCGCCGTCTCGAGGCAGCGCAAGAGCGAGGGCAGCGGCCTGCGCGTGGTGCGCGACCCGGACGATGCCGAGATTGAGTGAGTTCTTCCCTTCAGCCTTGCCATCTCAGTCTGTCTGACGAGGGTAGCATCGTGGCCGTCCACGGCCTCGGCGGGCAAGGCTTCCGCTCGTGGATTACCTGGGACCCTGCGGCTGGCAAGCCCAAGTCGTGGCTCGAGGAGCTGCTCGCAGCCGACGTGCCCAATGCGCGCATCATGACGTACGGGTACATCTCCGACGGAGTCAGCTACCGATATATTGTACGCAATATCGTGTACGGGCGCGCCCTGGATCTCGCCAAGGTGCTCGCGGCGCAACGGCAACGTGACGGCACCAGCCGCCGCCCGCTCCTTTTCATAGCCCATAGCCTCGGCGGCTGGATCGTCAAGCGCGCCCTCATCATATCGAGCGAGGCTGCCGACCCGGAGCTCAAGGACATTGAGCTCTCGACTTGCGGCGTCGCCTTCTTCGGCACCCTCTCGCCGGGCCGGCCCTCGTCGCCGTCGCCGCTAGCCCATGTCATCCGGCGGACAACGTCGAGCCTGCAGGACGACTCGCGGAGCCACAAGTCCTTTCCGATGCAACCTCATGCTAGCGACATGGAGTGGCTGGAGAGCCAGATGGAGGCCTTCAAGGCCATTGCGGCCGGCCTGCCGCGGCTATCCTTTTACGAGACCAAGAAGTCACAGGACGGCTTCATCGTCGAACAGAGGCACTCCATTGCCGGCTCCGACGGCTCACAAATTGGCCTCAAGTCCACGCACTCGGGCCTGGTCTCGTTTCAGGGCCGTGACGCCAATTACAGGACCTTTATCGACCACTTTCGCCAGATGATTGACAAGGCGCGCGGCTCAGGGCTACTCGAGTCGAAGCGCAAAGGGTTTGACACTGCGAGAGGTGAGTTATGCGCTGTATGTTTGATGGATGTGAGAGCTGAAGTTTGTATCAGAGCAAAACCTCGAATATCTATCTGCGGGATTCTCGATCACGTACGATCTGCCCCCTGAGCCTGGGCATCTCGTCACACGCCAAGATCTTCTTAGCAGCCTCAATGCGATTCTGCACCCTAATGCGAATTCTATCACGCTACAATTAGGAATAGCCAGCCTCTGGGGGCCAGCCGGAACGGGCAAGTCGACATTGGCAAGACAGTATGCAGATATCAACGGGAGCAAGCTGTCGTTTGTGTTCTGGATCAGAGCTGAGAGTTGGGAGACTGTGGTGGCGAGCTATCTCGAGTTTGCCGGCGCCCTAATCACGCACTACTCCAAACACGCATCGCGAAGCCAGGTGGAAAGCGATTTAGGACTCACCGGCGTCGAAGACATGCTCAAAGTCAAGAGCGTCTTGCAGCTGGACACGCTGAGAGTCAAGTCGATTGTGCGAGCCGTCAGAAACTGGCTGCTGCGGCCGGACAACGGAAACTGGCTCCTCGTATTTGATAATGTGGAGTCATCGTACGACATCTTCGACTTCATTCCGCTGACTCTTTCTGGTAAGATCATCTTGACATCGAGGGAGAGTGACTGCTGCTCCTGGGGCACGAAACTCCACGTGGGTGCCATGAAAGAGAAGGAAGCCATCGAATTGTTGGACATCATCCTGGCAGGCACGGTCTCAAACGACGCCGTGCAAGGTGCGTTCAATTCATTTAGAGCGTAGAATGCGAAATACTAATATTCTACCAGAGGAGGCAGCTACGAAGACGGTAGAGCAGCTCGGGTACCATCCGCAAAGCATTGCTCTGGCAGCCTCGACGATGCGAAACAAGGGCCTGACGGTATTTGACTATCAGAGCAAGCTCCAGGCCAAGCTACCGCTGACCCTGCTGGGGTCGACTATTCACCAGTCGCCGGTAACGAGGACCGTTTTGCGCATCAGTGCCATGCTATCAGCTTCCATGATCCCCATAGCGCTGTTTAGCGCAACGTCGCATTTGAAATCGGTGCCGGCACGATTCTCAAATATTTTGGCCGAAATGAAAGGTACGCAGAGAAATTTCAGGCTCTACAGATCGTACTGACTCGTGATAGCCTATCAAGATCCAGATCATCTGGAGGACGTCCTGCAGTATCTCTTGGATCAAAACTTCATCCAGACGCCGTCCTCCGAGTCTTCGTCAGCCAACTCGACGCCATCCTCTTCGCCTTCGTCACACAGCTCGGCCTCTTTTGTGTCATTTGTTGTTGACCCCGCTGCCCGTGATCACGTTCGACAGACCCTCACTGAAGACGAGAAGGTTGAGCATGCCTGGTTGGCGTGCAACATCTGCGTCGACGGCATCCAGCAGAAGGAGTCGGGCTCGTCGACGCTGCACGAGATTCACGAATTCGGCCGCATCATGGCTCCCCACGCCAAAACATGCTTCGACGATTGGTCGGGCGTTCTCGAGGGACCCGACGTTGGGGGCGTGTCCTGGCATGTGCTTGGCAAGGTGTGCATGACGCAGGGCGCCACGGACCAGGCTATCGGCTGCTTCGAGCTGGCGCTGCGTCAACACTCGAGCATGGATGCCATTGAGCGTATACAGACGTCGCTGTTGCTAGCGACGCTGCTTCAGCAGGTGGGGAAGCACAAGAGGAGCGGCGAGGTGCTCTCTGAGATTGACGTTGCGCCCCTTGATGCCGCCACGGGCTTTCGCGTGGCACTGGCGAAGGCGTCTGTCGCCGCCGCGCAAGGGGAACTCGACCGCGCTGGGGACCAGTACGAATCCCTCGAGGCCGAGCAGGAACAAGCCCTCGGCCCCACGGACGTGGCCACCGTCGGCACCGTCCGGGCACTCGCCTCCACGCTCGAGAAGCTCGGCAAGCTTGAGGAGGCGCAGGCGCTCTACCGGCGCGTCTACATCTCGTACCAGAACATCTTTGGCCAGAGCCACCCCATGACGCTCGAGGCGCTCGAGGACCTCGCCAGCATCTCCAAGGAAACCTTCGCCCTTGATGAGGCTGAGGCGCTGTACCAGCAGTCCGTGGACATTAAGACGCGCACCCTCGGCGCCGACCACCCCGGCACCGCGCACGCACTCCAGAACCTGGCCGCCATCGACGACCTCTTAGCCCGCTATCCCGCTGCGCGTGACAAGTACCAGCGCGCCCTCGCCATCATCGCGCCCAGCCTAGGCAGGGCGCACCCCCTCTACACCATCACAATGGAGAACCTGGCGCTCAGCTCGCGCTGGCACGGCGGCTCCCTACCCTCAAGCCCGGGCCCGGAGCCAAACCCCTCGTCGCCGGAGTCCCCGGGGCCGCCATCCGCATCCGCCGCTTCCTCTCCCTCACCCTCGGACCGCGCTGCCGCCTTCCACGAGGCCGAGCGGCTCTACCTCGACGTCTTACACATCAAGCAGTCGGCGCGCGAGCTCTATGACGACGATGAGGTGCTGTCTACGGGGTCCAAGCTGTGCGAGATGTACGAGAACGAGGGCTTCTTCGCCGAGGGGCGGCTGGAGAGGGTCGACAGCTTGAAAGGGCTCCTCCGCAGGGGAACGGTGTAGTCTATCTTTGCTTAGTTTGTGCTTCCGTGCCTATTTCCTGTCTTGCTCTTTTCCTCCCAGGGCGGTTTCCGTTTGGCATGCAAGGCGTCTGGTGCTCGGAAGCATGCTGTGTTTAACTCGATGCGGGATCGTCGCAAAGCTGTTATTGAAGCTGAAGAAAAAGTGACTGGATACTTAGAGTACAAATAGCTTCAAATTGACTGCCTTATTGCCTCATTGTTCCCTGTGTGCCTGTACTTAGGGAAGGTTGCGCATTTTGCCGCCCTTTGCGTCAGCCCGTTGACACCGTTGGGGTCCCATAGAGCGACGGGGGGCGCCGTTGGCGTTGATGACTCTGGCCCGTGGCGCAGCGGGTGGCGCACGACGTCACCTGTGCCTGGCCCGGCTCCCTCTGTGGCTGACCGTCACCTCACCTTCAGCGGCGACGGCAGACATACAGACGCCCATTTAAAATAGAAGCCGGAAGGCTGCCTGCCTCCCGAACCTAGCTTGTACCTACACACTCATACCTCACATACGAGACCGCACGCACCAAGCGTCTGCTCCTTTACAGAGCAGAGCTAAAGGCCATCAGCAACAAAGAGCCAAAGACTATTGACAACGAAGGGCCAGATCATCAGCAACAGCGGCAGCGGCAGCGCGGGTCGCGCAGCTATGTCACACCGCGAAACGAAGCCCCTATGGCTTATCCAACCTCGGCTAGACGCCGCCGAGTATCGCGATAAGCTCATAGGCAGCGTCGTCAAATACCCAGACCTGCCTACGGAACGGCGCATGCCGTACCGCTCGCCTAAGATGCCCAAGGAGCTAGTAACAGACCTAGACCCGAAGCCTATCCAGGTAATAACGTTGAGTTGAACGCGCAACATAAATCACGCTACTAATACGTCAATCTAGGTGCACAACGTCAAGTTCTGGACGCGCAATATCAAGGACGCTAAAGTCAGCGCGTCGGTCAACGAGCTGCTGGAGGCCTTTGTCGAGCGCGCGCGCGACCGCAGCAGCGATAACCTAGCCACGGTGGCGCGCATGTGGCATATGGACTCGCCCGGCGAGAAGTTCCGCGAGCTGCTACGTAACAAGCAGTACTTCGAGGAGCTTTTCGACCTGCTACGCAGCAACCACGACCAGGTGGGCTATTTCATCACCGACATCGTCACCCTCGTCAACCTCGAGGTCAGCGACTCCAGCGGCGCGACGACCGGCGCCGGCGCGCACGCCCAGGTGCCCGTCGACCCGAGCACCGGCATCCGCATAGGCGCCGGCGGGCGCTTCCAGGTGAGCCGCGAGAACGGCTTCTCGGGCAGCTACGAGGGCGAGACGATCGTCTTCCTAGGATACCGCCTCGTGCGGCTCGAGAAGGTGGACGGCACGCGGGCGCGGCTGCGGCGCATGGTGCTCGGGCAGAAACACGGGTTTGCGGTACGCGACGGCTTCGACTACTGGCCGGATCTGGTCGAGAAGCCGGTCGAGGGCAATGCCGAGCCCTTCCTGGCGGCGCAGACGCCCAAGATCGAGGAGCCGCGGCAGCTGGGCGAGCAGGAAATTGTCGAGGAAGATATTGTGAACGAGCTAGGCTTTGATATTCATGTGGTTGGCTAATCGTAGCGTTGGCGATCATTTTCATTTTAGGGCGCTATTAGCCATGACTTTAGAAGGCTTTGCATGGATACCATATCTCATCGAATAAAAGACAGTAAGGAGACGGCTCCGTATTATTATTGCGATAACATTCTCTGCAAAGTCATACTTCCGTGGCATCATACCAACCAGCCCTGTGGCTGTCATACAGCTACTGCCGTGCCATAGCCATACGGGCCTAATTGATACGACTTTCGAGACTAAGAACTTCTATACCAAGAGACAATTAACCGCTAGGTTAATGCTTCGTTAATACCTGCGTCTGCTCTCCCACGTTCGGTACTATGCCTGCACGCTGACTCGGAGACGGATCGAAAATTACTATTCAGAGTTCATATATGCAGACGTTCAGGTCCCGTGCTAATCAATGCTGGTAATAGTATACAAAATTCTTCGACGGCCCGTTTCTTGATCGGGCGGGCACGTGCTTACCCGTAGGTAGAGGCAAAGGCCCAAATCCGGCGCTCATATGCAAGCTCCCCCGATTCTAAATGTAGCGACTGGTGATGTCAACCATAGTACGAACACCTCCCTGATGCTCCGAGTGCGCTTCAAATCAAAACGAGATATTTGCCCGGTACATATTATACTTTGGTATTTATGGATTTGGACGATTGGGCGGAGGGGGTGGCGGAGGGGGTGGAGGAGGTGGAGGCTGCCCCTCGGGAGGCGGTGGCGGCGGCGGAGGCGGCACGGGACGTCCGCCGTCGACGATGATCTGTTCGTCGTGGCGTGCGGCCGTGTCGCCGTATTCGACACGCTTCCAGGTGCGGATGCGGGCGTTGTTGGTGTCCACCTCGAAGAAGCGCAGGCGACGGATATACTCGCCGTAGCCGGCGTAGCCGCCGAAACCGACACCGCCGGCGTAGCACATCCAAAGGGCTGGACTCAGAGGGAGGTTCTTTTCCGGGTCCGGGTCGCCCTGGAGAGAGAGGGAGCAGTAATCGTTGCAATGGTCACTATGGGGGATGTCAGCAGTGTCAGGGCAGAGGGTTGTTCAGGGGAGCACATACTGTCCGGAGCTAACCATGACGACGCCCTCCTCGACGAGAGCGTCCCGGAAGCCAGAGTTGAAGACTGGGGCGGTGACGCCCTCGCGCCACTCGCCGACGCGCGGTAGCTCCGGGTTCGCGTACTCGGTCATCGGGATGTGGATAAAGGCAATGTCCATGTGGCGATGCGTGTACTCGGAGTGGCGGTGCTTGAGGCTGGCCGCTGTGCGCTTGAACCACTCGATCTGGTTCGGCTTGACCCAATCGTAGCCGGGATACTTGCGCTCGTTGGGCGAGTACGAGTGCGTGTCGAACAGATAGATGGTCAGCGCCGAGTGGTCAGAGCCGCCTCGCGCCAGGATCTCGATGTAATAGTTGCCCACGCCGGCGATGTCGGCAGGCCCGGCTTGTGAGAGGGAGTACGGCAGTGTCTCCATGAGGGCCATCTGCCGCGCGCGGGTCATGGTCTTTTCGTCATCGTGGTTGCCGAAGATGCCGACGTAGGGAACCTTGCGGCTGATGAGCAGCTGCGCGTACTTGAATATGGCCTGAAGGGCATCGTCAGTAAAATGAAGCATCGCGAAGGGTTGAAAGGAGTCGACGCACTGTGGGGGCATCAGGGGCCGTGTCGCCGTTGACCTGGTCGCCGCTCAGCACCACGAAGTCGGGCTTCTCTTCGTCGAGCATCTTGCTGACAAAGTCCAGAGTCCTCGGGTCCGCCTCGCACTTCCCGTCATTGTAGGTGTTGGGGATGGCCTCGCGACACTCGCCCACGCCGTTGCTAAGGTGGAGGTCCGCAATCTGCATAATCTTGAACCGTCCGTTATCCGGGATTCTCGGTTTCGGCTTCTTCCGCTCCTTATGGCCGCCGCCTCTGTGAACTGTGAGGTGCACGCTAAGCAACGACCCTCCCGTATCGAGCAGCAGTGGCGTCCCCGTGATTGCCCAGTTGTCGCGAACCTCGACGGCGTCGTCGCCAAAGAGCACGTCCACATCCGTCACCACCTCCTTGGAATCGCTCGACTGCTTCTTCTTGGAACGCTTGATCCACAGCCCTCCGGGGCGCGACTCCCACTTTTCGATATCGTCCGGATCGTTTTGTGTGCTCGGGTCCAGCCGCCCCACGCTGACGTCCATGACGACGGAGTCGTCGGCCGTCAGGTCCTCCTCGTGCTTGCGACTCACGTACATGTACGCGGTTGTGGTCCACTTTCGGTTTAGGTACAGCTCCTTGTCGATGCGGTGCCACACATTTGGATCGAGTTCGCACGAGGAAAAGACGTTTACACTTGAGCACGTGGCGATGGTGATGTCGGTGATGACGAACCCCGGATGGTGCGTGGGTAGGTGGCCATGGATGGCATTAGGGAGAACTCGGTAGTTGCGGTCGAGAAGGAATATGACGAGGAGGGTGAATGCTAACGCGGCCCCGAGCTGCGAGAGCGTGCGGACCTGCGAAGAGTGCCAAGGTTAGCTATTTGCCGAAGCTCATCGCGAACGGGGTGATGCTTGGGACTGACAATTCGGCGGGTCATCTTGGGTCGCTAGCACCGCAGACGCTCACTCCTGAGCGACCGCGGGAAATCCGAGCGTAGACGGAGATGCTGACAGCTGCGCGCGGTGGATATAAGGCCGTGGGGAGGAATCGGTGCCCTCAGGATTGCGCGGTTGGCATCTTGCGTCCCCCGCTATCGCATGGTGTAGACGGCCGCGTATGCAGAGGATGGGGTGGACGCGTAGGATTGCGCTGGAAGGGGGTCCTTGATATTGCCGCTGCCTGGGCTGCGACTATGGACGAAAGCGACGGCGAGTCGAGAATGCGGATGATGGAGGTCTTCCCAAGACGGACGTGGTCGATGCTTGCAAAAGCCAAAAGGAGCGGACGGGGCTGTTAGTGGCGACAGCTAAAACTCAGGGGGCGCACTATTAGCACGCGCTCTGGTGAGCTCGCGGTGCTACAAGTACCCGCCAGCTACCTTGCGCACTAGCAGCACACGAGCACACGAGCACGAGTACTCGTACGAGTAGCAATAGCCATCCCCAGACTCCACGCGGCACAGCAATCAACCAGACCACGGAAGCAGGCTAATTTTAACTCAGCCCTTTCACGGAGGAGGAAGTGCATTATTCGAAGGTGACGCGGCTTTCCAGGCTTGTACGGCACGGATGCATCCGGATACTTATGGTACTTTGTACTTGCGACCGCTAGCGCCCCAGTGCTTGCGCCCAGCAGGTATGTTCTCTACCTTGGGCAGCAACAGCAAAGTGCAGTGCAGCCAAAGCAGAGGCAGAGGCTTGAGAGCATAGTCGAATGCGCCTCTATTTACCGGGGCCTATTGGATTTCATTGTCCATCCCAGCGCTGAGCACGTATTGGAGTCGTCTCTTCTCTCGCCTCTCAGCTTGCTCCGGGCAGGTGTGGCGCAGCCGTCGGGATGTGGCCCGTGCATCCGTGCGGCTCCTCCACCACCAGCCACATCGCGAGCGCGGCTCCCCATCCCGCGCGCGCGCCCTACCGTAGAGCTACAGCTCATTTCATCTCTTCCTGCGCACGTCTATCGGATCCTCGCCGCTCAAGCCGTTCGCTTTTTCTTCACCGCGTCTGCTCTGATATCCGTTCTTTGCGCCTCTCGAGCCACTTCGCGCTTGCTTTCGCGACGCCGCCCTCGTCCAGTCTCGCGTCGCTACACTTTTCGCGACCTCCGCAACTCGTCAGTTCTTCGCCAACCCTCGCGCACAGAGGAATAGAGCAAGCTGACTCAAGAAGCATATTCAGCGTAAACCATGGCCGAGTACTCGTCGCTCAAAGTTCCGGAGCTCAAGAAGCTTTTGGCCGAGAAGAAGCTCCCTTTGACGGGTAACAAGGCCGACCTCATCGCCCGTCTGCAGGAGGACGACAAGAAGAACGCCGACGCAGCCCAGCCTGGTATGGATTCATGCTCATCAGCGGCCCCCATCCCCTCGGTGCGCCGTAGTTCGCGCTAACCTCCTCACCAGCCGCAACCAAGGACGATAAGGAAGACGAAATCACGTACACCGACGACGATGAACCAGCTGCTGCGTCGAAGCCTGCCGAGGAAAAGCCCGCGCCTGCAGCTGCGGCTGCTGAACCTGCCGTGAAGGAGGCATCCAAGGAAGAAGAGTCATTCAAGACCGAGGCTGCTGAGCCCGCCGCGCCCGCCGAGAGTTACGCACTGGGTCTTTCGGCTACCGCCGCCGAGGCCGAGGCCAAGAAGCGCGCTGACCGGGCCAAACGTTTCGGCATCCAGGAAGACGAA
This sequence comes from Tolypocladium endophyticum, assembly GCA_024339985.1. Taxonomy (NCBI): domain Eukaryota; kingdom Fungi; phylum Ascomycota; class Sordariomycetes; order Hypocreales; family Ophiocordycipitaceae; genus Tolypocladium; species Tolypocladium endophyticum. The sequence continues at coordinate 33,855 of JALHBW010000182.1, read as the reverse complement.
GAATCTATCAAAAAGGCCGATCGCGCCAAGCGGTTCGGTATCGACGAGAAGGAACTTGCCACCGGCCTCGACTCTGCCCTGCCGGAGCGGCCACTCAAGCGCGGCCGCGGCCGTGGCGCAGACGAGGGCAACCGCCCCGGGAAGCGACAGAGCCTTGATCGACGACCCGAGCGTCAAGAGCGGAACGCGCGCAACGGGCGGCCCGCCCCGTCTGCCCCTCGGCAGTCCGGCGCCCCGAGGGGCAGCATCCTCGACGACCCCGCTGAGAAGGCCAAGGCCGAGAAGCGGGCAGCGAGATTCGCGGCGGCCTAGGCATCTGCCAGCGTTTGGGAACATCTTGGTCCGACTTGACGGGCTCGACCATTGGACGAACGGAAGCTGAAGGAGAGGAAGAACCTTGGTTTGCTTGTACACTACTTGCTTCTCGAAGTGCAAAGGAATGGCGTTGGGGAGAGAAAATTGAAGGATTTTGTGCTATCAAGACAGAAATGGTAGTGAAATGCAACACGAAACGTATAACTGACTGGATCGTTCTATTTTCCGTCTCTCATTGTGCGGTCAACTCACCCACGCCTCCTCTCCCATCCAAGACATCGCCGCATGGCTACGTATACAGCTGCCTTGAATCTCGAGCAAGGAGGCGATGGAGCATAGAAGACGCTACGATGACAGAAGCTGTGATACCGGCAATCTCGGCGGGAGGACTGCGTGTGGCTTCCCTCCCGGCATTGGGCGGACTTTCAGCGCCGCCCTGCTCGAGCAATCCATCAAGCATGGCATGCAGAAGCCAGAGTACTTTACTGGTCGGTTGCTGGGTTGGTGCCCGAACTGTAGCGTAGCATCCAGGTGTCGGCGTGAAGAGTAGGCAGGATGTGAAGCGGCCTGAAGCTGCCTGGCATCAAATGTGAATGGCTTGGCCATGTTGCCCGGAATCAAGTGGCCTTGACGTAGCACCGTGATGTCGCATCGCGACTCGCCCCGTCTACTAAGACCATCCGCTGCCCTTACCAACCTAAACTCATATGGAATAAGTCAAGCCTCTTGTGACTGGGCTGCATCGTTGGGTCTTTCTCGCCGACGAAGCAACCGGGAAGGGACGCAGGCCCCTTCTGCAGCCGTCTCCGCTTTGGGACTTGACTCTTCTCTGTGATCGATTGTCCCTGGAGCCAGGTCAAAAAGTCCCTTCTATCCCGGAACGGAGGAGATTATCGCGACAGGAGTCATAAGCCATCGCAGCCAGCCAACGAGAACTTGTAGTTTGCGTCAAAGTAGGCAAATCCGAGCGCAAGGCATCGGAGAACGGCAGAGACATCGTGATTTCACGGCGCACACGAGCCCCTTCGTCAGTGCTCGTGGTCAAGTGACCTTGGTAGATACCGTATAGCCAACCTATCGTCTTTCAGCTCAAGGCAGAAGAGTGTCTCTTTGAGGCGCAGCTGAAAAGTCTTCGAAGGGATGTAACTGGGCCAACGCGCTTATCCCGCTTGCCAAGTACCTATAGGCATCTCGCCAGCAACGGCTCAATTCGCACCCTTGCAGTCGACGTCGCAGCTTTATGACGTGCCGCCAATGGCATGGTCCAGGGGCCGACATAACAAGGCACGTGAACGGCCACCTTGATATCGGCCACCCTCGCTGTCGCCCGCGCAATCCGAAGTCGGAACTTGCCTGCCTTGCGATGCGTTGTCAAAGAGGCGAATGCCTTGAACAAGGAAGCTCAAGTAGCGAGTACTTGGATCTGAAGATCGAGTGACTTTGCAGGGATAACCGCGCTGTCTCCATCTTTTGCCATGGCAAGCCTGGCAGTCGCACCGAACCGCCACAACAGGGGTCGAATAAGCCGGCTCTGTCGGCGGCTCCAGCCACGCGGGACGTGCCACGTCAACAAGCCTCGAGTCTTCACCTTGCTCCCAAATGGGGCTCGGCGTGGCGGAGCACCTCGGTCTGCTTTGCCAACAAGCTGGTTGCCTCCATGATCCTTGGTCACAGCGGCGAGCTTGGGCCTCTGACCCAGAGCATGCGGGTCTCGCAGGTGTTGGGTATCTTAGACGCGAGGAGGCGCGTGCTAGTGGCTACTTTGACGCTGCAGCTTTCAGCTTCGTCGCCCTGGACCGTGAGGCGACGTCAGCCTGACAGCGTCGATGTCCCCCGAGATTGGCGGGCTTTCATGGGTTGCCGACGATTATCGACGCGCCTGCAATATCTGGGGTGCTATATGCTATTTTTGCCCAGGCGTACGCGCGGGCGTGCATGAGGCGTCGTTTGACAGCTGAGCCGGCCTCCTCGTCAATGCTCGAAACGGATTTGCGGTGGTGACTCATGGGCCTAATGGGGTGGCTTAAACTCGAGCTTCACTTTCACAGCGAGGTGAAGCCAACCGAATACCTGAGCTGACATACCCAGCTGAATAACCGTGACTCTAAGCAAAACCAAGAGAAATGAAGCGCCAGGGGATATGTGAGAGACAGGCCTCCGGGGAGGGTGTGAGTGCTAGTTGCAAGGAGAGACATGCATGTTGGTTTAGGGCAAGAAGGCCACCGTTGCAAAGGACCCGTCCATTCGGAGAGGATGCTTTGGGGGCTCTCATTGGCAAAAACTTGAAGTGCGCGGCGACCAATCAATCGATGCGAAACAAGGGCTCCCGGTGTCGCACAAGGCTTCACCAGTCGATTCCCGGCGAATGGACTTTCTGGGAAATCTTCAAAAGCCCACGGATCGCACGTGGGCACATGGAGATGCGTGCGAGAAGAAAGGAGGTGTGAAACCAGGGAGCCATGGAGGGCAATGAACTTCCAGAATGTCTCGCTCCTATGTTGCGAGGCGCGGCTGGGCCCGACCCGTCCCCCGGCATCGCACACAGATTCGATTCCTTGCGACCATGCTCAATGTGTCTCACAGAGACCTGTCCAACCACGACACCTAAAGCCCGGTGAACGGCGAGCTTTCACATTCCAAAGCACTCAGCTGGCTGCACGTGTAGAGCTGAATGTAAGGGAGACGATGCCGGGTCAAGTGCGATGGCTGTTTGAACCCGTCGGCACGAAGCGGAGACAAGACCCAGCTCGATAGGAGGGCTGAGGAGCCCGTACGCCGATACGCAACGGCATGCTGATCCCTAGCACGAGTAGACTTTTCCCTCTGCGCCAAATATGACGAGCGAACAGGGAGCCGAGGAGCCACTGGTTGGCGAAGCCATACAGATAGGCTTTCGTCGTCGTAAGCTGTCTGGCTCTGCCACTAGCTGCAGCAGTCACCCGTGGTCAGGTCGATTGCTGTCGTCCTATTGAGCCGCTGTTTTGCTCTCGTCCGTCCCGCCCACGAGAAAGCTTGACTGTCGCGATCCAATGCATAACGGGGACAAGCGCCGGGCGCGGCAGGGGTCCAACGAGGTGGACCCGGGTGGCGCTCCTCCACGCCCGTCTTGAGACATTCAGAGACATGCGCCCCAGATCGTCCTCTCGGAGTCGGTTGAGTGAGACATGCACTGCAGTCTAGGACACGATGCTCGACGAAGGATGTCGACGAATCCCAGTGGGACGTCGACGACTGCCCGCAGAGGCAAACGCAAACAAGGCATCGCTGCTTCCGCCTCACTGGTCCAGAACGCAGCCAACATGGCAAGAATGAACGGCCAGGATGCCTTGACCACTTGCCCCCGAAAAGCCCACAGACCAGTCCCATTCTTCGGTAGTCTGCTCTGCACTTCGCCCGCTTCCTTCATGCACTAATCGTAGGCTTTCCTCTAACTGTCACTGGCATCACCTGTAGGCCACTGACCGCTCACCACCTCGTTCTCACCCCTGCTCTAGCCATCCGCTCGGCACGCGCACGAGTGGGTGTCACCCCCTAACGGCCGCTCATTCGCAAATCCCGTTCCCCGCACTCTACGGCGGTCCGGACCATGCAGGGAGCGGACGGACGCCGACCTCGTCGTCGTCGTCGAAACCAGGAGCCAGTATCCAGTCCGCCTACACGGAGTCGTTGACAGCAGGCTCTTCGCTGGGGCCCACGAGCCAGCTGTCGGCTCGCTGGCCAACCCTGGCGCTCTGTTGGGCGACTCAATCCCCATCCGCCGGCGCTGCGCAGATCTGGGCCAGGGGTTGATGCCCAATCGCCGCCTCACCCTCCGCTGGCCGGTCCTCACTGGACACGGACATATGCACCTCACAGGCACTTTCTCGACACGCATGGCAGCCAGCCGCAGCAGCACTGTATGGCGCCGTTCCGGGTTCCACCACGACGGCTGGGTCGTCTAGGATATTGCAGCAGTTGGTCCAGTCCGTTGCCTACGATCTATGTTCAACGGCCCAATCCCGTGAGCAGACTGAAGCAATCCAGCAGGCAACGCTTGCAGCTCAGGATGGCCGATTCCATGCAGCCGGGGCCGGCGCCACTGGCGAAAGATAGCAACGTGGATGAGGTATCCCTCGCCGCTTTACGAGGTACCATTGTCCCGCTCTCCGTTGCCCAGTCGCCGCCGCTTTTTCCCGCTGCTAGGGTTATCTAAATACTATGGCCCCGTCGACTTCGCAAGCTCTGTCACCATGTCGTGTCCTTCTTCTGCATTTACCCTTTTCCGGAGTTGAGCTCCCAGTCTCATCTCTGCCAGTGCCGCAAACCACCTGGCATCGGTATACTCAGCACCTTCTTGTCAGACGCCCCATCTGTCAGTGTCGACACTACTATATCTCGTCACACACGTCTCACTGCGACGTACCAAAGACAGGCAGCTCCCACCAAGCAAATCCTTCTCCGCAGGCGCCGAGGTTTTGTCACTTATTAGTCGCGGGCGATCCCACCCTCCATTCTTGCAGTCACCTCGGAATCGGGCCTTGCCTAGCCTGCTTATTATATATTAAAGGTACCTTGTGTGTGGACGCGCTTCTAGCACCCCACCATCAATCCGACCCTTGAATCTGCCCGTTCCCTCCGCACCCGGCAGTCCTTGTCCCGGTCTCTCACGACTGTGTCTGCAACTCTTTTCTCTTCCCTCTTCTTCGTTGCTACATACCTTTTTTTGATACAGTGTCCCATCATTGTTATTGCTCATTATTCCCCTTGCGTTGCAATCGAGCCATCCGCTTCAACCAGGCCGGTCCTATCCCAACGTCTTACGCGGCCCAACGTTCCCGCGCATGGAATCACTGCCCAACTTTGATTTTGCAGCGTGAGCCTCGACGGCTGCTCAAATACATCTTCACCACGGCCACAACAGGGAAGTTCCAGGAGCCGGATAATTAGGTGAATGCGCACGGAAACGGACCCGACCGAGCTCGACGGGTTTTATATGACTCGATTTCCACCTTTGGTAATGGACGTCGGAGCTTGAAGGAGCTGTTCCTTTTGCTGTCGAATTATGTGTTGTGGGTTAGCTTGAAGGCATGTTTCAACGCCAGGGTTCCTTTCCTGGGTTGGATTAATATGGCATCCCTCAGGATGGGCTATGGTCTCCCGTCCAGACCGTCAGACGGGTATCGGCCTCGGAAACCAGAGGATTTGGGATCACGGGCAGCAATACCGAGACCGATGATCCGTCCAGCGGTTAGGGAAGCAGATGGCACTCGAATGACGAGCATAGGGGCTCGGGCGCAAACCAGGTCGTCGTCGAGCAAGGCCGCTCAGAATCTGTCTGGGCAGCGAACGGGGCTCCCTCAACCATCAGCTCGATTGGTATCGGATTCACAACCAAGCAGGTCTCGGGTATCAACAAGCAGGAGCTCATCTGAAGGGTCCAAGTTTCATGCGCAGAGTCGATCATATCCCGCATCTTCGGGTCGATCCAACGATGACGGTCTCAAGCAACCCCAGATGTCCATCAATGGGGGCACACCGCCCATTTCCCGCGACGCAGCGTATTTCCCCAACAGCTCCATCAGCACAAAATCGTCGTCGCCAAAGCGTCAACCGCAAAGCTCGCTTGATGCGGGCTTGGGGATACAGTATAATCGAGTTTCTACTCAAAGCCCTGCCCCCATACAGAAGGCCGAGACAGTGCAGATACGCAAACAAGCCGCCCGCCCTTCAATCGTTTACCCTGAACTGGATCGCTATCGAGACTTCCAGCGGCTGCAGCCATCTTCCGATCGCCCAAACATCGATGTACCCTTTCCATTGGCAACTCATGACCTCCCACCGCCAACTCCGGGTTCCATCCTATTCTCGGGGAGCAGCAGCCAAGTCAGCGCCATCACGGGCAGCCCTTCAACAAGGTTTTCCGAGTCTCCAGGCCCTGGACCCTACAGTCGGGACACGACACCGACCTCGATGTCCTCTTCGCAATCCCCAGTTTATGTCGCGCCGAACCGGATACATGCTCCAAAAAGGATCCGGCAAATTAGTCCTGTGTTGAGCAGACCACCCGTCACACGGAGGCGGACTGGGAGCATTACCAATGTAGTGGGCGCCGTTAGCGCCGATCCCGTTGGGCTTGCTGCAGTGAGAGAGTCCACGACTTCGTCATCTTCGAGCTCTACGGTCCGCGATGGGGAGAGGAGCGCAAAAACGGCGAAAAGGCAAGGCCGACAGTTGGCCCCTCCGCCGCCGAGCCCACCTCCTCGAAGGTCATCACAAAAATTCCACAAGAACAAGGGCGAGGGTGAAGCACCCTCAAGGACATTGCGAGTGGCAAAGGAGTCCATTGAGACTGCTCGGTCCCTGTCCAAGCCTGGCGATCCATCTCAGGCTCCGTCACTGTCGACACCGAGGTCACAACCGCCATCTCGACCCAGTCGGGATGGCACCCCCGATATGCAGTCACGGCTCTTTGACCCAGTTCCAGTCATACAGAGCAATCTGTTGTGGGCGTCTCGATCCCCCGAACGACGAGAGAGCGAACCAGTTACCACGAGATCCCTCCCAGGGTCCACAATATCACTGCCACCGACAAAGAAGAATGCGTCCACGTCACATTTACCTGTGGGACGTGACCCGACAATGGGAGCCAGTGCACCCTCGACGAAACCCAGCTCTCCTGACCTGTCCCGGCCCAACCACGCGGCCAGCCCCAAGGTCGCATCGACATTCAATTCGCGATTCCCCTTCTTTGGACGGAAGAAAGCGGCGACAGAAAGCCTCAAGGCAGACAAGAGTGAAGGGAAGAAGAAGCCGACCCGCAAGGGCCCGGTTGCTGGCACTGGCCACGAGGGATACGGAAGGCTCGGCACTGTCCGTAGGCGAAGTGGAACTGGCTCCCAACTTGATAGAAGCCAACCTGAGCCGCAGTCATCACAAGACAGCCTGTTGATGAATGATTCATTCTTGGCAGACCGCGTCAATCCTATCGTCATTTCTGGTGGCGAGATTGTCGAGAGCCGAAATGCCGGCATGGAGCTCAGCTCTGTCGACTCTAACCAGAGCATGCCGCAAAGCCGTCCAAGCACAGAATCCAAGGCCTCGTTTGGATATTCTTCTGCGTCCCAGAATCCAAGAACGACCTTGTGGCCGTCAGCTTTGCCTCGTGGGCCTCATGCCCCTTCGCGCTCTCGTCGGCCATCAGATAGCAGCAGTATTGAGAATGTGCCCATGGATTCGACACTCGCCTTCAGACGGTCGATTCAACGTTTGAGGTCGTCGCCCGACAATGCACTGGTACTTCCTCAGCCTATCATCACCAGTGGCCGCGCTCCATCAGCATCACCGATGACGAGCTTTGACACGAGCATTCTGTCCGATGAGTCCCACATTGAGCTGCAACAAGAGACGTCCCGTGGATCCAGCGACCCTCACCCTGCGCCGAAAAAGCTTCGAAAGAGAGCTCGCTCGCCTCGTAAATGGAACCTGTTCAGCCGATCTCAAGGCCAGTCAAGCACCAGGGATCAGGGTAAGGAGGTCCAAGCCACAGTGATGATCGTCGACAAGAAGCCTGTTGCTTTCTATGCAATGGTTGAGTCGACTGAGCATGAGGGGCGCGAGCCGATGGATATTCAAGAGGTCCTTCGAGATGCCGACGTCTATTGCCAATCGCCTCAGCCGCTCGATACTTCGGAAGGTCCTCCACCTAAATTTCAGACGGTCCAAAAGCCGCAGGCGGTAGTGACCTCCGGGGGTCTCTCCCAACGGTCAGCGGCGGGCGGACCACCGGCCAGGTCGACACCAACGATGGCTCCGCGAGAAGCCTTCGGAACGTTGGCACAAGCGAAGTCTGAACATCAGGACTGTTCGGGACATGACCTCCTTTCGGAATCTAGTAGACCGAGTAGGCTACTCCAGGTCGGTAGAATTCCACAAGTTGTGAAGAACCGCCACGACAATGATTCCCCCCAGAGTTTCTCGCGGCCTTTTCGCACCAGCCTGCACTCAGCCCCGAAACCAACAGCCAATGTTTTTGATCCGGACTCAATTGCGACAGGTCCTACTCCACCAAGGCCTTCCACCCCAGTCCTCGACTTGGCACCCGAGAGAGCACCCTTTGGCCATGCGATCAGTTGTTCACCTGACCAAGGATCCATCACAAAGCTGTCTCCTGAGATAACTCGAGGCGAGCGAGAGTTTCTCGCTTTCTCGCCCCGAAAGAACTCGGTTGGCACAATCGGAACAAGCTCCAGCAGCTCTGGAGGAGTTCGTGCCTTTGCAGGTGCAACGGCTGTCATTCCCAAGGCTGACGATCCGCCAGCTGAGGATGAGGTTTGGGACGAGTACAACGACCTCCTCGGCGACGATAACGTCAAGGTCTCTCGATCCGCCACATCCTCCAAAGGAACTCCGTTTCATCTTGAGACGTACAAGTTGAGGCTGTCAAACGAAAAGTCCATCGAGTCACCCATCCTCGCAGCGGACAGTCGCAAGATATCCACACACTCGAAGGCGCCGACTCATTCTACTTCTTACAGTGCTGACATGACTGAGAGGATCCGCACGGCCTTTCAGCCGCATCCAAGCCCTTCGACGACGTGTTCTCAATCAGGAGACGAGTCAGATTGCAGCAAGCCAAGCACTGGTGATGACGTGGAAACGGCGCACAACCCAGCAGCTAAGAGGAACAGCTCCTCGTCTGACAAGACAATGTTTTCCGATTGCAGCAGCGCGGCGTCGTCAGACGACGGTTCGCCCTTGGCGCAAGTCAATCTTCGCGTTGGCTCAATGACTGTCAGCAAATGGCTGACTTTCGGTCATGTTCTATTCAGCGATGTCCGACACGAGCTCGCCCTTGTGAAGAGCTCACTCAAACGTCATTCAATCCTAGTCATCGACGGCCTAGGAAACGATGACTGGTCGTTCTACGCCGCAGAGACATATCAAGCCGCATCGTTCTACAACCTTTCCCCAAGGGCACCGCTGCCGAAGGAAGCGCAGAGTTCCCCAACTGGGTTCCCTCTGAGTCCGCCAAATCACCATCAAGTGCAGTATTTGTCCCATCTGGATAAGTTTCCTTTTGCGGCACAGAGCTTCGATTGCCTGGTGTTCCGCTTCCCTGTCGCCGCTCCCGAGTCTCATTATCGAAATGTTGTCAGCGAGGCGCGCCGCGTCCTCCGCCCTGGGGCGTATATTGAATTGTCCATCTTGGACGTCGACCTCAACAACATGGGCAATCGCGGGCGTCGAACAATTCGATGCTTGAAAGAACGCATCAATGACGAGACCGCAGACATTTGCTTGGCATCGACAGCGGATCTCATCGTACGCCTGCTCGGCAAGGCTGGCTTCTCAGCCATCAAGGCCGCCCGAGTCGGTGTCCCTGTCGCTAGCCCCATCGCTCACTCGGCTAGCGATAAAACAGAGCGCAAGGACGCGACGGGGAGGACGAAAGATGCTCCTAGTCTGGCGGACATGATGAACGACAACAGCCCTGTGGCGGACGAGAGCATTACGAAGATTGTTACCAGGGTAGGCCGCTGGTGGTATACTCGCTGCTACGAGAGTGCTGCTGGTACAAATACGAAGAGTGTCTGGGCGGACAAAGCTCTCGTTTCCGAGTGCGAGGCTCTCGGCACGAGCCTGAAGCTTATGGTATGCTGTGCGCGCGCCCCAGACCGCATCGCCAGCGTCTAGGTTGCAGCAACTTCACTCGCACTGCGACTGTTTGCCCAACGAAATAGATTTTCCAGGGTCGGAGGCGACAACACAATGCCTCGGCTCCTTTGAAATTTGAGAGATACAAGGCGCGAGCCTATATCGGCGTTTCCCTCAAGACATGTTGAACCACCGGCAAGCACAAAAGTCCTTCTTCCTGGGCTCTAAACTCACGGAATTGGCCGTGAGGCTAATGACGGTTCTTTTAGCCATCGCATATTAAAAGGCCATGGGCTCACGCCCAAGCTGTTAATGGTCATTAATTTATTTTCATTCAAACGAGTGTTCTGCATCCCCTCCAGATTAGCCGCCGGACGGAAGGACTTGGGTATACGACACAGTTTTGGCACACGATACAGGGTTTGGGGCCACTGGTGTTTTACATCTTGTGACTCATGAAATGCACTGCTGGCCTTTGCAACATCGGCCTGCTGCTTCAGCCGGCTCCATCGACCCTCAGGCGCAAAGAGAGACCAAAGGCCGCATTGACCAGCAGTTTACGGATAACGAACGGGTATGATTGACGCGGTATAATGAGGATAACGGAAACACTAGCGGCATATGCATGAAAGATACCCAAAATCTTTCTTTAAGTAGCGAGCCCAGTAATTACAAGCGTGCATGATTGTCCCTACACTCCTGCTCCGTCCAATGATTTCCTGTTCAGGCAAGTGGGTCGGTCTGCCGCCTGGATCCAAGCTCGCACCATTCTTCGAAATTTGCCGAGGGCCGGACCGGCAGGCAATCAAACATCCATGCGGGTATTCGTAGGCGAATACGAGTCGTTACGAGTCGTTGCTGCATAAAATAACGTTTGTAGGGTCCGTGCGGCCCTTAAAAGAACGTTGTCCAGTGCGTAACCTCCATGCCCGAGCGGAATGCAACAGTTAACGTTAGGGCCCTGTGCCCGGCCCAAAGTTGCTCAAGACTTCTGTCTACTGCATCGCCCGTGCTCCCGGTGCTTGGACATGAGAACAGCCGGCGACATTCGCGGCAGCGGCAATGGGTCGACATCAATTTGAAAGCCCAGCAGCGTGACGTTGTCTGACCGACGAGGCCGAGGCAGTATCGTGTATACATCGCATGCTATCGTGAGAGATGTGTTCTTGTCAAATGTGCGCCACACAAAGAGGGAGGACTCTGGGGGCCCTTCTCTGCCGCCCGGAGCCCGTTCAGCAAGCCGCCGGGCGAGTTGACAAGGATTACGCGGCCACGGCACGGCGTTTATCACGAGCCTGGTGTAAACGGGGTGTCGCCGTAGTGCCGTCTCCTACGCGAAGTTTAGACCAGGGAATGCACCATCGAGCACCAGGGCGCTACGGGCAAACATGTTGCCGCTGACTGGCAATATGTCTCATTGGGGAACCTTCTATCTCCTACACCTGACTAGGGACAAAATCAAACTGAGGTCATTCCCCCGCCAAATTGCAATAGATAATCGAAGCAATCGAACTGTTACTGCCACCACCCTTTCCAATCTAAGCCCACTTGGCAGCCTTGGTGATCTGATCGATAAGGTGGTGAACTTTGAGGGCTTGCTCAATGGTTGCATAGCCCTCCTCATCTCCAGTGGCGTATGCTTCATATGCTCTTGCAATGTTTCGTGCTGGCGCCGGCACGGCGGCGACATGCGCTGCTTCTCCTTTCCCAAACTCAATCGTTTCAGTGTCAGCGCCTGACCTTCGCAGTCGGATCACTTCATCCAGGCTGCCGAGCTGGATGTAGCCCGGCTTGGTGGTCAATTCAATTTCACCGAGCGTTCCGGAGATCAGCCAGCGAAAACCAACGTTCTCGACAGGCGAGCTCGATGTACGGAGAGAAACCGAAGACATGGCGCCAGAGGTGTGGATGCCTTGAATGAGCATTGTGTCTGGGGCCGTGATTTTGTAAGCTGGGTCAATAGTATGGTTGGAATCATCCAGAATTTCTGCCGTCTTATCTTGGACTTTGTAGATTGGCTGAACCGTGTTCATTTCACCCAGAGTGGCTACGTAAGCTGCCAAAGCTGTGATACGTCAGTACAATGTTCGTTGCTGTGGTTCTTGGAAGCTTACAATGTCCAAGACATATGTTTACACGGCTTATTCCGGAATGCAAGTCGAGGAAGCCTTTGAGCTTGTCTGGCCAGCCTTGAGCTGTGAACATGGAAATCTGTCCGACGAAATTCGAAAAGACGACGTCTCCAATGGATTTGCTGTTGATCAACTCCTTGACCTTTCTCAGGGCCGGATCCGCCACGGCCTGCGCCCCAATGATGGATTTCACGCCTGCTTCTTTCGCCAACCTTGTCAGCTCCTCGATTTGCGGCATGCTCGGCGCGACGGGAAATTCGAGGTAAATGTCCTTTTTGTGAAGGAGGGCTGCCTTGGCAATGGAAAAGTGCTTGTCGACATGCACCGAGATGACGACCAGCTCTACGTTGCCGTCAGCAGCAATGTCTTCAGCCGCGCCGTAGGCCTTGACATTGGGGCCGAGCTTGTGGACGCTGATGGCCCTGGAGGCTGATTCGACAGTTGAGTTGCAAACTGCGACAACTTGATAGCGCGGCGATGCGGCGAGGGCGTTGAGATGTTGGACGCCCCATTGCCCGTTGCGGTAACCTTCAGTGTTAATTTCGGCGGCGAGGCCGATGATGCCAACGCGAATTGGAGCCATTGCAAGAGTTGATGTTAAAGCTGATGGTGTTGAAGTTGATGATGTTAGAGCTGACGATGTTAAGGCTGTCTGTCCTTGTGTAGTTTGGCTTCCATAGATTCGGAGTGGAAGCAGCTTTTTTATATCTACGAGACGTATTCGGCAGCAAGGGGCAGCGCATCCATTGTTAGAATTGGATCGTCATCAAAACGCCAGGGACAACCTTCACGGAGTTCCGTCTTGCGCAACTGCTCCAATCGATAACGTTTCCTGATGCTTTGCAATTCCGTAAGGCTCCAGCCAATTGATGGCCTTCGCCGTAGGTGAGTTTTCCGCTTCAAAGGCGGATCTCGTCTATGATTGGAGTCTAAGCGTGCCGAAGTGCAGCTGCGGCCAGCCTAACCCACCTGAACTCCGTATATGTGGGTCAAACTCCGGCACGGAGGAGCATGAGACACTGACAGGCTGACAAATGCTATGAATATGGTCAAATACAGGACTCGGCCCACCTGAACTCCGAGGACATGAGAGCACTACGTCCCTGCATATTGACTAGGCTCCGAATCGCGGCGGTTCAGCAGCTCCGCAGCTCAGCGACTTAGCGTTGTCGTTCAAAGCTGCTCCGAGCTATCCAGAACCAAGATGCCATTGTCTCGAAAAAAGTCCTGTGCCCGCTGCAGGGCGTCCAAGGCGCGCTGCAACCAAGTCTTTCCGACGTGCTCTCGCTGTGCTGAGCGAAGCCTGCCGTGCATATATGACGGGCAACAAAATCAAACATCACAGTTGATTTATGGCACCAATAGTCTGCACTCGGATTCCGGATCCGGAATTCCGCTGCTGTACGATATTGAAAGCCAAGTGTCCATGGATTGGATGAGTCTGGACAATCTTGGAGACATACCGACGGACGGCAACTCCGGTACGTCAGATATAGAGACTGTAAAACAGCTCGGCACTCAGGCTCAACATTTGTCGGCTGAGATCGTCGCATCTCCAGCGGAAATGGAGAGGAGTCTGGCCTCGAATTCAGCAGATCAACAAGGCCTCTGGTTTCTGCAACACACCAGCGAAAGCTCGGTCGCCAGTCAACTTTCAAGCTTGGACACATCAACGGCTGGTGCTCCCGGCCATCAAGCCCTTATGAAGCGGCGCATCTTCAAAGGGTGCATCCTGAGCACCATAATTATTGGCCAAATGACTAGTTACCCCAAGATGATGATTGAGGGCGATCAGCTTCCGCCATTCATCCACGCTCCTTGCCGCATCGACGAGCAGATGGCCGCTGAGTGTGGAGAGAAGGGGCGTCATCAGTGCCTGCCTGAAGAGTTGGCCATCTGCGCCAGCCTTGTGCAAATGTACTACTCGCGCACAAAGGCGAACTCTGATTTTGTGTGGAAAACAATATCCGATGAGCGAGAAAGACTGAATAGAGAGGTTGGCGCAAGCCTGGTTATGAGTGAAGTCACCTGCTGACCGCATCAGTATCACAAACTCGACGCACCGCGAAGACTTTCTGCTTTGCAATCAGTGACAATATTTGCACTTATGCAAGCAGAGGAGGCTAAAACCTCAGAAAGGAATGATGCTACTGCTTTCCTAGAAACGGTTCTTGTGCGTGCTCCTTTCTCACTTCGATGGTCCTAATCCATATTCTACCGAGAATCTGTCGCGACCGGCAAACATCTTGCCGAGCATGGCTGATTCATTGTGTCAGAATCTTTCTGTGGACTTAACTCAAAGTTGTGAATGGCGAACACACATTTCCAAAGGCGTGCCAAATCGACGTCACTGGATCTTTCAAGAAAGCATTAGAAGGTAATGAGGCTGAAACCCAACCAGACTTTAATTTTCTTGACCTGATCGGGCACACTACTAGGATTGTTTGCCTTCTCCAAATTTTCCACATCCTTCTTGAGGGGATCATTAGCCCCCAGTGTCAAACGGGAGAGTCAAGTGCTTATTTTCGGTCGACACCTTTGCCTTCTACCAGAGACCTCTGGGAGGCAAAGACAAACAGGGGATGGAAAACATGTTACCAGGACCATCTTCGCAGTCGCGAAACAGACAAGATATTAACGGTAAGTGACTTGATCGAGTCTGATGAAGGCGGATCTTTCACGAACGCAAGAAACAATACTCGGATTGCCCAGGTGCTCCCGGATATTGTTAAATGGTGCGAGGGCCTGGACACCATGGGGTCTATGATATGGATGGTACTACCAATTGAAAAAGAAAGAAAACGAAGGTACATGCAGGGGATCTCATGGAGATGACTCGAGGTTACTTGGCAAGTCTTTGGGTAGAACGACTGTTGAACCGTCTCTTGGAAATGAACGAGAACTCATGGCGACTTTTTCTCTGAGTTTTCACTTATACTGTTTCTCTAGCCGCATGAGAAAGATTCAACTCAGCATGAAGGAAGCTGTGAGCATTGCCTTCCAAACAAGCGAGAGTATACTGCTACGGGAGATGGTCGACGAGCTGCGGTAAATGTCTGATCAATGCGGCGGGCACGCAATGAGGCGGCCAAGGTTTATCGAGCGGTACACAAGCGCTTATTTACCAGTCCGTCAATACAGAAGCAGTGATAATGCGTGCCCGTATTAGGGACCGTGTAGTATATCTGTACAGCATCGCTGCCAAGCCAGATCTATGTACTTGTACGCCATTCCCTGTTACATGTATCTGAATCTGTCGTCCCATGCCTGCAGAAAAATTCAGGTTGACTCCGCATCTTACATGTTGTACAATGAATTTCTACAGTCGTTGCCGTGCTTGCCTCTGGTGGAGCATCGGCACACAAGGTACTTTCACTCTTGGGGCTTCTCAAGCTCCTCCTGTGCCTCCTCATTAACAACTTCGGCAGCCGAAGTGTCTTTAGCCGGCCAGCGGCGCAAGACGGCCACGAAGCCGCCGCCCGCGATGCGGTCACCCACCTTGGGGCGCATTACCTGCACCATTTTGCTCGCATCCCCTTGGTGTATCTTCGGCACGACCATCTTGACATCCCAGTCCCTCCCGGCACCGGCATCGTGGACGCCGTCCGTCGTTGTCGACACTGGCAGCTCCAGAACCTTTTCAAGCCGCAAGGGCTGGTCCGTCTCCTTGAACCACGCCTGAAAGTCGGCGATTTGGCTAATGGACGGCTTGAATAATATGAGCAGGCCATTGGGACGCAAGGCCTGGACGACACGCTCTGCGTTGTCATGCGCCGACGGAAGGTCCAAAACGGCGCGAGATAGGAAGGGCTCGCCACCCGTCTGCGCCAGTCGCTCGGAGAGATACCCGTCCACGGATCCGACGTGAAAGTCTATCGATGGGAGGTACTGGGCGCGACGGAAGTTGCGTATTAACTTATAAGCGGCGTGGAGGTGCTTGGCGTTGTGGTCCAAGGTGTGGATAATGGCTCGGCGGGAGGCGGCGTATTTGTCGAGGGCAGCCTGGTCGTCTTCGGAGAGGTCGACGCGTGTTGTGGAAGGGTCCTGACGAGACCTGGGTTTCGCTTCGCAGAGGGCCCGGCGGAGGGCGGGAGATATGGGAGGGTTGGCGGCGTGGATGGCGCGAGAGATGTGCAGCGTCAGGCTGCCCATGCCTGTGCCGGCCTCGAATATCTCAAAGGGCGGCGTGTCATGCTCGTCGGCCTCTTCCCCAGGGCGTGGCAGATTCAGGTCCAGCAGGGAGACGATCGTGTTCGCATCGTGAGGGTATATCGGCGTCGCAAGCCGCTCCGTGTTGATGATGTAGCTGGCTAGAGTGGGCTCGTGCAAAACGACCCTGTTGCCGCGGCTGTCATGCACGGTTTCGAGGAGATCGCGCCCTATCAGTTCCACCGCAGGGACCGTGGCCCCATAGGACAGTTTGACATGGGCATCAGGGCGTAGGGGCGCGGTGAGGTGCCATTTGGGGTACTTGGCACCCTGCTGGCGGAGGAAGAGGACGTCGTTTTCTGGACAGCATTGTGAGCCGGGCGGTCGCCATTGGAGCTTATCAAAGGAGGCGCTGAGTACCCTTTACAGTGCGCCCCGACGAGAGCGATCTGGAAGAGCGGATGGTGGTTGAGACACGGCTGAGGAACAGGCCGCTACAGGGGCGCATCGCGAGGATCGTCGAGTTGGGGTTGGGAGTGTTTAACTTGTTAACCCTTCAGCGCTGATCACAACCAGCCATGGGCCGGTAGATGTTCGGCGAAACCAGCCGCGTGCACTCTCCGTAGCCGGTTGAGTTCAACGAAGATGACTGTGCACTGTGAATTAGATGAGTCTTATCCTTGGCATGTACGGCATTTTTTTAAAAAGAGGTCCTTGTACTCTGTAGTTCGTAAAGATTTCACAAAGCAAGCCAGCAATAATGGTGGTGGGGGACAGGTCCGGCTGATGCTCGTACCAGCGTACAGCCATCGAGACGGCAGCGTCGCATTTGTTCGTCTTGGCTCCCGCAAATAGATCCTGGGCAGCCACGTGCTCGTGTCCCCGGTCATCCCATCTGTCTCAAGTTGTGGTCATAAGGTGGTTCAATTCTGTGTCTTCTCATTACTACCAGAGTCGCTGCTCACGGGCCAAGGGGGAGGCAAAATAGCGGAAGCAACTGCTCCTTCCCGACACCGCCCTTCGTAACCCGAGGCAGCGAGAAACTCTTCGTCTGCCCTCCTCTTCTGTCCTCTCCTCTCTTCTCCCTTCACACATCGTTGTCTTCATCGTCAGCGTCGTTACTGAGACTCTCCCATCTCTTTCCCCTTCGCCACTCCGCTACTCTCTCGGTATCGTTCGCGCAAAAACCAAACGCTAATGTTACACAGGCGCGACATTCGTCCCAGCCTGACAATGTTGAGGCTCCCCCGAACGCCAGCCCGATGATGAAATAAGCACAGCATGATGGGTAGGTAACACTACCGGTGGTGATCAGAAAAGGAAATGGGTCCAAAACGACAAGAAAAGCACGACTCCTGTGCCGAGACTCCAGGCTTCGTGTGCGACGATAACAAGCCCTCTCTTTCTCCCTGGATATTTCCACCTCTGGCGTGGTATATAACGCCCCGCCTCCTTTGGTGACATATGTTCCCTTGGTATCTGCTCAAAGCATGTCGCTAACGCTTTTCTCTTATTTTTCCCAGCATGTAAATCGTGAACAGAAAGCAGACTCGACTGGCCAATCCGAATGCGCTGTTTCGTTTGTCCAGCCTATATGTAAGCGCCCCATTTGGACGGCATCATGTTCACCGCCGCCGACCACGCTTCTTGGGCATCAGGTGCATGCACAGTCGTGTGGAAGTCCTCTTCGAAGTATGGGTGGACCTTGACGCCAACGTGTTCCTCCAGAATGGCCACACCGGAGTCGTATCGCCGTCGGCACCGCTTGGTCCACGGGTCGACCTTGACTGGGCTGTGGTAGCAGAAGACGTTGGGCTTGGAATCCCTCACGGGGAACACCGTGCCTAAGTGCTTCATGTGGCTCCACATGTCGACCGCCGCCTGCTTCGTCGCGTCCGACTGAGGCGCGGCGGCGTACAGCAGCTGCAGGACGGAATACCGAATGGTGAGCACCTCAACGCTGTCAGGCCCATGTCGCTGCTCGAGCTGTCGCTGTTGAACTCGAAGCTCGACGACAAGCTTTTCCAATCGCTCGGGGTTGGCGTGGTTATAGAACAGAGCCAGGTCAATCCATGTCCGCGCAACGTACGGATGCCGACGACTGTATATGGCCTCCAGCTCCTCCGCGATAGTAGGTATGCTCCCCCACAGCAGCTCCGAGAGCGTACTAGGGCCGTGCTTCTGCTGGACTTCGTACAGGCAAGTGAAGATTTGGCGCAGCGGGTGCGATCGTTCGAAGTTGGTCGTCGAGTACGCGGCCAGATACTTGCAGAGGGCCGTCATCATCCCCGGATCTCGGTGCACCATGCCCAGAAGGAGCTCCTTGATGCCCAACGGGGACAGCTTCTTCAGGTCGACCTCGAGCTGCTTGAATGCCATCATGAGGAAATTGCCACCCTGGTCGGCATCCCTGGCCTCGAAGTAGAAGTTGGCCTCCATCAACAGATCGCTCGACCCGGCTCCCCATACCATGGTCACGGGCCAGCCAATCTGTGCATCCGTCTCCACTTCAAATTGCCGACAATGCAGGAAGGCCTTCCTCATGTTTCCAACGACGAGCTCCTGGGCTCGCAAGAGATCTGGCGACCGCAGATATCCTGGCGCCGGGGGTGGCGTTGGCGTTCGACATCGGACGTGGGCTGGCAGGTCAGCTGGGAGCTCGAAATCGATCAAGTCGTATTCCGTAACGCCTTTCCGCTTCAGATAGGTACCCAGGTTCACCACCCTCCCATTTCGAACAAACTCGGAGACTTTGCCCTCGGCATCTCGTTGGAACTTCATCGACAGCAACCTCTTGACTTCGTCCTCGGTGTTGTTCTTGACAAAACCCCATTGCGAAAATCGCGTCTTATACATTTTCGGCCTGTGGTGTGTAAGCTTGTCTGGACAGGTCAGGATAAAGGGCAAGCAGGAGCTTACGTCGCTTGGAAGCTGTACTTGTCAGCCATGACGGCCATGACTTCCTTAAGCGGTCTCCTCTCTTCAAGGTAAAGCGTGCGGATTGTTGACTTGAATTGCTCCCAAGCCTCAGCAGGAACCTGTTCCCGTGACGGTCGAGTTCCAGCCTGGGCGCGGTGAGAAATCGATCCTTGCCTTTGCGCCTGCTGCTGCCGGTCAGAAGGCGTCCATGGACGAATAAGCACGGATGAGAGGAACTTACCGGTAGAGGGGTAGATGATGACGATGACGCCTCAAGTGGTTGCGGGGTGGTGGGTTCCTTTTTCACCTCCGGACTGAACGGAGGCGGAACGGGTGGAGGTGGTCGTGGCCGCGGCGGCTTGGCTGGTGCCTTGCCCTTGGCCTTGCTACTGGGGTTGAATTCGAGGATGAATTGATTCCCCGCATTCATGCTTGGTTTTGGTGTGGTAGGTACAGGCGGCTTGAAGTATCCGTCTTGGTTAGCGGTGGGATTCGGGGTTTGCGGCTGTTCCGACTTGACGTTCACTGAGCCAGGTGGGCGCCATATCTCGAAGCCCGGCGTTCCGGATACTGGGGGCGCTGGCTGGGCCGGAGAAGCCACCATCGGTGACGCTATGCTCGGAGAATGAGGCATGTGAGACGACATGGGAGAAGGCGCCATCGGACTCTGGACGCGACCCCCAGACAAGAAGTCGTCTAGGCTTCCGAACTGTCCTGAGGAGGAGCCGACACCAGGACTGGCGACGCGGGAGGTATGCTGGAAGCTGGCGAACGACACGCCCGGCGAGCTGGTTGCAATTGGGCTCGTCACTCGGGACGGCATACCGAACGACCCCCACTGCGACTCGCCTGGAATGGCGATGGGGCTCGCGATCCGGTTCGGGTTGAAGGCAGGACTGCCGCCATGGTTGCCTCCAAAGTACCCCAAGTTCTCGAACTGGTGCGGCCTGACGTTCTGCGGTGTTTGGGCATTGTGAACGTTGCTGCTGCGCCTGGGCGGCAGCGGAGGCGCGTAATCTTTGTTCTCAAATGGGTTGAATCCTTTGTTCTCGAAATGCGCAACCAAGCGTCCGACGCCACCGCCCGCTTGGACGGAGTTCATTGAGTCGAGTTCTACGTCGGGACCTCCATGGCTCTGGTGCTGCTGGTAGCTTGCCTGAACGTCACATTGAGACGGAGTCCAGTCCATGTCGGAGGACGCGTTGAAGTGATGGTCAACCCCATGGTGAGATTGGGAGGGGTCGGCCGATGACGATGATGCCGCCTGGTCGAGGTCGAACCTGGCCCAAGGTTGGTGAGAGAAGCCATACTGGTCGTTGCCGTACTCAGAACCGTGAGGCTTATTCGACTGATGATTAAACATGACGACGAGCAGCCAAGCAGACAGAGCAGGGACGCTCGGTCTGCTGGCTCGTCAGTCACTTGGCGGGACTCGAGCGAGTCGAGAGCCTCGGCTAGATGCTCAGTCGCCAACGCAAGGATGCATAACTCGTGGCAGTGGCGAGCGTCTGGGTGATCAATCAGACCGAAACCGAGGATGAGAGGACAGCCAGGCGGGCAGGCTTGCCCATAATCGCTGATACAGTGTGAGGGAAGAAGGCTGCCGGACGCCGGGCACGACGCAAGTGTGGCAATGCAAGAGGAAGGGGCGATATCGATACCGTTCCCCGGAATCGACTGATGGGGACAAGTCGCAGTCGATAGGGAAGGCTCCGAGAGATTTGGCAGGGTCGTTGCCAGTGTCCGATGTCCAGGCGACCGAGCTGCGGTGGAGGCCAAGCCACGCGCGGATGAGGGAGAGAGAGTGAGAGAGGGAGTGCAAAAGTTCCCTCGCCTAAGTTGCCAGGAAGGGCAAGCCAATGGCCGGGTCGACAGCGCGTCTGGGGAGGGCCTTGCTCGAGGTTCCGCTGCTGGCGCCGCTGAGCTGGTGCCGCTGAAAGATAAGAGAGGGAAGAGGAGCGGTCCCCGTTCACAGCTCCTGCAAGAAGCGCAAGCCAACAGGTCAGGGTGGAGAGGGAGACTGGGGGTAAAGAGGCAGACGGCGAGGGGGATGTAACCTGGTGCGGGCCAGGCTGCTATTGCGACAGGCGCTGGCGAAGCAAATAATTAATAGAGCGCGGAGCAGGAATAGGGCTCCGGGGCTCTGGCCACTGAGCTGGACGACCTCGAAGGAGAGGGGGGCATGGCGGCATGTGTGGGAATGCGACCATGCGCCTGAAGAAGAAGGTGATATGGCCCCGAGCCACCAGACACGAGCAAATGGCGCCAATCACGACGAGATGATACGCCCCCCTGGCACACCCTAGTAGGGCTCCCGAGCCAGGCATTCCACGCGCCGACAGCCCAGAAGGGCTTTCGCCCGCTGGCTGGGCCGCGCTTCCAGAAGGATTTCCGGCCTTTCGGCGCCCCATGATTCGCCATTCGGGTTAGCAGGCACGCCACATACTAGCCAGACCTGCGCCGGCGAGCCCGGGAGCCTCGCGCGCTGCGAGGGACATATCACCGCTCGGGGCCAGTTCGCCAAGAACCAGAGGGCGCCCGCCGGATGCTACGTACGTCGGAGCTGCTCTACGGCATTCAATGAGGGCTTCGGCGCGAGCCACGGCCCAGCGACGATGTTCTGCTCGTCGCGTGCAAGAAGTCTGTGCCTGGGATACGGTCGGCCTGTGGCGGCGCCACGGGGCGGATGATGGCCGGAGTCAGCGTCGCTAAGTCTCGACTACTCGAGCCGCAGTCGCAAAACGGGCCGTTGTCTGGACCGCCATTGTACCTCGGGAAAACGCGCAGGGCGACCATCGCCGTGGCTGGCCCCAGGCCCTGCCGTCGATCGCCGTCGACGAGGCACACGAGCCTTGCTGCATTCTCGCCCACGTCCTGCTCCGCCGACTGCCCAGCACCGCGCAGCGGCCGGGAAACGTGCGAGCTGCTCCCTCTCGAGGTGTCACCACCTGAGTCGTCGCTCCCACCTGCCTCCGAGCCAGGGCGTCGGATCGCGAGCGCCAGTCAGAGGCCTGAAGGCTCGGGAGAACGGGTGTGGGGTCTGCGCGACTCATTGCTGCGTGGGAGTCCGGCCGCCGCGGCAGCGAATCGCTAAGCCGACAGCCCCTGGACCACCTGGGGCTGACCACTGAGCCGGACAGTGACATCGCCTCTGCCCGGTGTCAGTGGCTGGTGGGGCCAGCAAGGGTTTCGGGCAGGGTGGACTGTTACCCCAGGCCAAACATGCAACCGACCCAGTCTCGCATGTGCTGTCCTCGACGCTCACGACTGACGGCTACCAGTATAATAACGGCTTCGACTCATATCGTAATCGTGCTCAGGACCGGCGGCGCAGCACCAGGCGCACCTGCCCCGGGCCGAGGGGCGAGCCGTCGACGGGGAGATGCTGTCCTTGCGCTACGGTTCCAGCGCCGGCTGGCGCCCTCACCGGAGGTCTGTGACCGCGCAGAGATGCGCAGACTACCCTGGCGCCGACTCGGGCGCTCGTCCAATCGATGCCATGTCGCATTCTCAGCTGACTTGAGACTGGTCTCAAGGCACAACCAACAAGACGGTTCGGAAACCCACATCCACGCAAATAGCATCTTCTCCTCACCCAAGATCTGCCATTGTGCGTATGTCGTACAGTCGTTCATCAGGCCTCCTGCGGGTCGAGAGATGGAGGCATGCATGCCATCATCCCCATCACTCAGCACGCCGGCCATGCAAGTCCACCGAAGATCACAGGAGAATTGCCTGATTTCACTCTCAGAGCATCCTCCTAGCTGCACTCTATTGGCCAGCTCGCATCACCCCGGGTGCGGGGAGACCCTGTCTGAGCAAGGTCGCGGATGGCTGGGGCACACGGGAGGTGGGTTTGCTCGTGACGTCTGCCGCGGGAAGACTGAAGCTCGCCGACGAACCAAATTCCGTCTACCATCACCAAGATGGAGTGTCCTGTACGTAACGGATACGGGCATCTGAGGACCGTTAGTAAAGCAGACCCGATCACTGGCCTTTGGAGACAGGGCGGCCCCAGGCCGTGGTCATGGCGTCGACAGCCCGCCGAGAGTGTTGCGCCAGACTGAAGGGACAGGAGAGTACAGTTAGAATGTCTCTCTGGCGCCATTCTTATTGTACATGCTGGCCATGCATCATCAGCGTCGTGGCCATAATGGATTGATGGCCAGTTCTTCCAGCGAAGTTTCAGACATGCTGCCCGTCATCCGTTCTATGGAAGCGCCAGAAGCTCACCGGCTCACCACCTGCATGATGCACCCAGCCGCGTTCCGAAGGATGTTCCACACGAGGAATTCCAATCAGAGCCAGCACCAGGTCCCAACAGAATGCACGTTGCCAACATTCACCATGCCGTTGCTCTGATAACCTTCATTTCTAGTTGCTGGTGGCGTCTGCCCGTGAGCCGAACGGGACGGTGGCATGGGGTATCAACCAGGCGCAGTGACCAGGCTAACGTTCCAAGTTGAAAGCAGCGTGGCTCGGTGAGGTGACCGACACAGGACGACACGCCGGCACAGGGGCAGGTCGGCTCAGGCGTCGTCACCGTCCGCAAGCCACAAGGCACGGGGGTGTGAGGTACTTGATCTTGTTCCTGGCGCAGTCAACGCTATCGAAGGTTTGCGCCCCGCGTCCTCTTACGAGTGTGCTCTGCGTTCTGGGGTCGCGACTCGCGGAACCCAGCGCAGTCAGCTCGACCGACCAATCCAGTCATGTAAAACAGCCTCGGCCGTCGCGCAGCGAAATGGGCGGACGTGATTGACGGGCTCCATCAAGCCTAAGGAGCCAAGCCTTCGGCTACCGATTTGGCGTCCTCATCGGTTTCAGTGGCTGGCCGCTGAGCCGGGGCAGATCGACGCCGTTCCCTGGGGTACAGGACGAGAGAGAGCGAGCGAGCGCCAAGTTTGTTGGCTTTAGTGCGTGCAGGCTTCGACACCGGCAATAGCCATCGCTCGTGATTGGCCGCCCAATCGACCTCCTCTTCTGGGACACAGTTGGCCGGCTCATGATCAACCTGCCCGGCCGTTGCCTAAAAGGCGTCTTTCGCAGAAGGCAAGTTTGCAGAGACGATGCCGGATTGCAAATGCGCTCGCCATGTGTCTCGGGTGGATCTTGTAAACGCAGATGCCCGGGGCAGTGAGTGGGCCACAGGAAACTTGAGGTGCTTCAGCCTCGCTCCCCGTCGATCCTGGGTTAGCATTTTGCGGCGATGGCTCTCGCGATGGAAGTTGATCGCCTCGGCTGCGCGTATGTATCGCTCACTGCCCCGTTGATCCACAAGCCACACCTTCCATTCTCCTGCGGAAAAACGGGGCCCTGTCGCCGCAGCAGCAGACGAACGTCGTCAATATCACGCCGTCTCATATACCCCCGAAATCAACCTTGAAATTTCTGCGTCCATTACTCACATTCCGTCATTTCCGCGAGTTATTAGGGGCCAACGATCGGAGGCTCTGCGAGTGCACTTTCACGAGTGATGACGAGCGCTCTGGCTGTGCGCCGTGTTCCGACGATGCCGACATGTCGGGAGGCTCGGTTCACCAGCAGCAGGCTTTCGGCGGCTCAACCTGTTCGCTCTGGAGCATGCTTACTCGCGATGGGCCTTCGCGGAGTCTAGCTGCATACTGCAGCTGCCTTGATCGAGGGTGCGCCGGGCATATTGTACGAATGCGCGCACCATACTGTGACTCGTGTCGGTCCCGTATTATTAGCTTTACCCCTTGCCTCACGGGCTCTGACGGCAGACTACTCTCCTTATCGCCCTGTCGAGATCTCCATGCTTCACTGCCGTTTCTCAACATCGAAGGGAGATTGCATCACCAGCTCCTGGGACGGCTCTGCGACGATCGCCAAGGCTGGGGTTCCTCGCGCTGTCTCAGAGCTGGTTCACCTTCCCGTAACCCACTGTGAAACAGCATATCACCCGTGTACCTTTGTGCAGATACATCAGTCACGTTTCTACGTCAAGGCCTCTCTGTCTGCCTTTGCTCGTCGGTACCGTGGCTTGCCGTCGTGCTGTAGGGGCACACATCCATCCGGTCGTGTCGCCTCCCTTTCTCGGAGGGGGTCACGTTTGACGACTTCAGATGAGTCGTATTAGACTCCCGCCCGGGACGGAGATTTTATGCGACGGAGGACTCAGGCGTGCCGTCCCGAGCTATGCAACGTCCGAGACATTGGAGGCACCTCTCCGGGGGGCAAATGCGCCTGGAATGTGAAATGCGGAATCACGCGAAATCGTGTCGATGATTCCGCACCTCCGTACGGAGTACAATGCTGCGATCAAGTCACCCAGCGGTGACGGTGGTGGTCTTCCCTTGGCAACGACCCTAGATGGGATTGAAGGGCCTCGTGCTCCGTACTCGCTATGCCCAATAGTTTCCTGGCTGGTGACGCTGCTGGTCGTAGACTTCTCTCATCTGGAAAGGAAGTGGCAGCGTGCCACGCCCCGTGTGGGAAGAAGGGTGGTTTCTTTCATTCTTCTCCTTGCGAAGCATCGATTTGCCATGCATCGATCGTTGGCCCGTATTCCCCTTAGAGTCCTCCGTCTTCGAGCGTGGACCCTGTTAGTCTCCATGCCATGGAGCAGGTGTACTCTCCGCCCTTTGACATGTCACAGTTGCAAGGACGAGCATTTTGACCATAGTCTGCATTCGGCTGCGTCGTGCTACACCTCAACTTTGGACTGCCTAACCGAATCTCTCCAAACCTTCCGTTCCCTACCGTTTCATTCGGACCTATAGTCGTTCCGTTCTTACATCCTCTCAACCCACCCGGCCGTCCGTCCCTGTGGTCACGTATGTCCTGATTTTTAATACCCCCGTCGCCAACATAAAGGAAAAGAAGCAGAAAGAAGATCCCGCAATGAAACAAAGCACAAAAGGTATATAGGTAAACAAACGCCGCCACTTACCAAGCACCGACGTAGAAACGAAGGTCCGTCTGCGAAGAGAAGAAGGGGGAAAGAGACGGAGATAGGAGAAGCAATCGTGTCGTGTCGCTAGAAACGTAAAAGAAGGAGAAAAACAAAATACAAAAGTCAGCGTCCGCTGTTAGACCTCTTCAGCTTCCTCCTCCTCTCTGAACTGAAGGCCGCCGTCGATTCGGATCGCGTCTCGCACCCAAGGCTGCTGAGCCACCTTGCTGACGCTCCAACGGCTGCGGGCACGCTTGAGAAGGCCCTCCGTGATCTCCATGGCACCGAGGAGACCCTTCTCCTCAAATTTGGCCACGTTGCCCTCGTGGTCGCCGTCCTCTCCGGCGTAGTCGACCCAGCGCCACTCAACTCTCGCAATCCGATGGCTCGTGCGACTACGCATGCGGTGGGCGTCGCTCATTCCTGGATGCGGGTCAAATGGTAGGCGGGCCTCAAGAAGGGCGTAAAGCAGGACGCCGAGTGACCACGCGTCCGTCGCACGGCCGTCATACGGCTGGCCCATGATGACTTCAGGGGCTGCATAATCGTCGGAGCCGCATCGAGTCTCGAGCTTCTCGTCGTCGGCGACGCGGCGGGAAAGGCCAAGATCAGCAAGCGTGATGATCGAGTACGGGAAAGTGACCCAGTCGATGGTCGGGTCCGCAAGCTCTGAAGGGGTAAGATTGACGAGGACGTCTGAGAGTGTGGTCAGCCTAGATAACCAAGCGGAAACGGTAACAACATACTCTCGAGCTTGATGTCTCTATGGACAATCCGTCTCTCGTGCAGATAGCCCACTGCGCCAACCAGCTCCGAGAACATCCTCCTCATGAGGGGTGCGGTCAGAACATGTCGGTGTGCCGTTGCGATTTCGAAGAGGTCTCCGCCAGGACAGTAGCTCAGCACAAGAATGGCTCTGGTATGCTCTATGCTCCAAGCCTTGAGGTTCACCAACGACGGGTGATGTATGCTCTGCATGATTTCCAGCTCCCGCTTCAAGCTCATCTCCACACGCTCCTCAGAGGCCCCGCCTCGAGGGCCATGCTCGCATACCTTGACAGCCACTAACTTCTTGCGGTCGACGCGGCATTCGGTCACAGGCGACAACGGTCCCCTACTTGGCTCTGCTGAATCGTTTTCAGGCACCATTTGGCTCGTTGCAAGCATGACCCGGCTGAAGGTGCCCTGCCCAAGGTAACCGAGCGATCTCCATCGCCGTTTCTTTTGGTCGCCTCGCGCTCGCGCATCGAAATACTCGTAGCTGGAATCCCTTGACTTGTTCACATCGCTAGAGTCTCTCGAGGATTCACTCGGAGGCGGAGTAGGGGGCTGAGTGACAGTCGGTGTCAAGCCTCGCGACTCGGCGAAGTTCAGTTCCCTTCTCATAGAGGTGTCCTGGCCCTCAGCGACGTCGATCTTGGCATGAGATCCGGACACCGTCACGGACCTCTTGGGCACAGCCATAGGATCCGGGAGATATTCGCTGACGCTGCGGTTCCTTGAGTGTTGCAACTGCTGCTGCTGCCGCTGCTGTTGTTGCTGCCCGTGGGAGCTTGGGGTCGGTGGTGCATTATTTGCTCCGTCGATGGTTGCGTACACTTTTCGTCGAGGCGCATTCACCACGACCGCCTCCATTGGCTCGCCTTCACGTGCGAGAGATGGTTCTCCGATGCTCCTCAATCGGCCCCGGGACTGGGGAGGCGAAGCAGGGTCGGCGCCCAGCATCTTCCAAGGGCCAGGAGAGTCGCCAGAGAGCAGTGGGCTCGGCAGTGGCGTCAAGTCCCCCATCGCCGCAATGACAGGGCTCGGGATGACGCTGCTGGGTTCGCCCGTCGATCCGAAGCTGTTTCGTAGGGCGGCCTTGAGACTCGGGGTCCTCGAGACTGGCTGCAGGCTGCCAGCAGACGCTTTGTTGTTCAAGATCCGAGTCGGGGACAGAGTCGTGTTGCGACCGAGCGACTCGCGGCGGCTGGGCAGGGGAGACGTCGACACGGGCGTAGGGACATTGGTGGATATGCGAAGACCCGACTGGGCGATGTGATGGGCTTTGTCTGCCGCCAATGGCGTCGTCGGGCTGTCGCCACGGTTGGGAAACCCTACCTGACATGGCGGGGGGGACGGCGCGATGGTGTTGGTCTGGAAGCGGATGGGAAATTGCGTCGACGAAGAAGAGGCATCGTCTCGAGCGGGGTTGCTGCTGTCGGCCTTCGACTCGTCGTGGGATATCGCCGTCACTCGGGAGGCCGGCGCGCTACTCATGGTTGATGGCGAGCAATCCCGGTCGCGCGGTGGACTGGCTACGTCGAGATTCTCATGTCAGTCCCTGCCTCTGCCAGGCGTTTACGGATATAAACACACGTGTCGGAAAGAGCCTCGCGAGGGTGTCAGGCGGCCCTGCACGCGGCGGCTGCGTCTCGACGGGCGGTCGGGATGACGGTACGTGATTCACAGTGCGGCGGGCGGTGTCAGAAGACGGTGGGGTTGATGGACGCGAGGCTCCTCTGTCCTATAACAAGGACATGAGAGCGGTGTTGTGCCGTGGCGAAGGCGGCGACGATGGTGACGAGGGCGGGAGCGGGCGTCGCACAGAGGCGTGCTGTTGTTGGTGGTGGTTCGAAGTCGAGGACGGAGCGAGGTTATCATTGGAGGCTGCATTGGGAGCCGGGAGCACCCCGTAGCGGCTTCCTTCGCAGGGCGCGGTGGGGCCCACGGAGAGCTACTGCAGCAGGCGCCGCAGCTGCTCCTGCCGCAATTGGGCGGCGTGGAAAACCGGTGTTGGCCGCAGGGCGTCGCACTACGAGCAATTAGACGCTGCACGATAGACGCTGCACGATAGCAGGCTCCAGGCCTTTGACGGTTTGATGCCGCTGCCATTCGTACGAGTACGCGCAGTCGAGGTGGCTGATCCAGCCGGGCCCTGAGGAATCAGGCACGGCTCGATGTCAACACGGTAACTCGTGGAATGACGAAGCCCTCCTCCGGTGCGAATCCGCCCCCAATGCCCCGTGGCAGCTATAGCAGCAGCTGACCCAGTCAGCGTGTGCTGCTGATGCCACGCTGCAAATTACTGGTGGAGACGGCACGGCACCGACATTGCCTCGTTCGGAGCGCGAGTACCGAATGCGGAGCGCCGGCGCTTGCTGTCATGGGATTGGCGCCGACACGAAATGCTACGTTCCCTCACCCATCCATCCTTGCACCCGCAGGGTCGCGACTGGGTATGCGCACTCAGACAGCTGTGTGAGAAATCGCGCCGTGCGCAAGCAGAGACGTCTCGGTTTCGAGCCCGGGCCGCAGAATGAGCTGTCACGAAAGGCAATGCTAAATGGACAGCAGGCATTGAGTTGGACTACGCCAACGTCACTTGGCAGCGGGATTGAGCTCGCTCAGGGCCAAGTCGGAGCCTGCCGTTTGCGAGGCATGGCTGCAGAAGAATTGCTCACAACAACACCAGCATGTGACAGGATGTGAACGAGCGAAACCCTCCCAATCCTGTGCTCGTACAGAGCCGCGGCAATGGACCGGGATTGGCCTGTCAAATACCCCAGAGGCTCACTCCACTCTCGAGCGGGCCGCCGTCCAGATTGCCGGGAGCCATCCCGGTTGCCCGCCTGTCGCTTCGCATATTGACCACCTATCGGAGCTTGAGACTATTGCGGGAGAGCAGCACAACTGGATTGTTCCGGACAACAAGCGTTGTCAGTATGCCCTTCCATGCTTCAGCTCTTCCATGTTTCCTTTGTCAAGTCCACAGAGCTTAGAGGCAATTGCACGAGTGGCGCTATCCCCATGATGAAGTGCTCTCGACGGCTGCCAAAGTGGCACGGCGCCGACAAAGGAAAATGCACTAGCTGTAATAGTATTCGAGATTCGCTTGCTGTGCAACGCTATTTGTACAGGCCGTTCCGGCACATCAACGTTGTAATGCCTCCATGCCCCTCCCTTCTGACTCGTCCTCTGGAGTCCCACCGATGAAGCCGTTTAAGCAAGCCCTCTAATATGTTGCACGGACACTGGCGGTAATAGAACAAATCTTGGTTACTCGCCCAGGGGGCCCGGTGCCATTCGGGATCCGGTACCTGCAGGTTGCACAGCGCAGCGACCTCCAACAGAGCCTTGCAAGAGAACGCCAGCATTACTTGGCTTTCCGGTTCGGCATGACAAAAGAGGAGTATCAAAATTTCCAACGGCAGCCTCAGCAGGCGTGGATGTTCAGGGTGTTGTTGAGCCAGCAGCTGCATCGATGTGAGCAAGCTGGCAGTGTGACTGAGGATGGAACACTCACATCTTTGGGAATCTTGAACGATTTTGTGTATTGACATATTTTCTTTTCAGCTCTATTTTCAGCTGGTATTCCACTTCGCAGACTGGGCGGCATAATGATACCGAGTGCCCACGGTCGATCGGTTGTCGGTTGTTGTTCCTCGATGCTGCTGCCAAGTATACAGGGTAGGCAAGGTCTCCAAATAGCGTCGTCGTTTAGCTGGTGTATCAACCGCCACCTGATTGGCCAGTGAAGCTTAATTGAAAACCCCACTCATCGACGCGTCGGATCGCGTCTCCCACCTCGACATTCGCGCACGATCGACTTCAACCGTCAGTTCCTCTCCATTTTCTCAGCCACGGGGCGAAGAACAGTGCACCATGCTGCGACACGACTACAATCGCATCGACCCCAAGCGGCGCAACGCCGTCGACCACAGGAAGAAGCAGTTTGCGACGCCTCAGTACAAGGATGCAGAGTATCCCAGCCGTCTCAACTTCTATGCCGACGCCCCGACGGCCGACATCACGCTCGAGCAATTTGAGCAATGGGCCATCGACAGGCTTCGAGGTAGGTAGTTCCGTAACATTCTTTCCGTACGGCGCAGTCGCCCTAACCGTCGGCAGTGCTGGCTGAGCTGGAAGCGTGTTCCTTTCGCAACAGGTCGCCCGCCGAGACCGTCACGCACATGAAGCCCATCCTCGAAAAGTACCTGCCCCTCGACACCAATAGCTCCGCCTCCAGCCAGCTGTTCGCGCAGAGGCAGAAAGACCACTACAGCCACTTTATCCTGCGGCTGGCTTTCTCGTCGACGGAGGACCTGCGTCGCCGGTTCACGCGCGTCGAGACGACGCTGTTCCGAATGCGCTTCAACAACGACGACCTCGGCGAGCGATCGGCATTTGTATCGAGCTTGGACCTCGACTGGTGGGAGCCCGTGACGGACAGCGAGAAGCAGGAATTCGCCGCGGAGTTGGCGGCCATGATGGGCCCCAAAAAGGGCGGCATTGAAGACGACACCTGGTTCAAGGTTGACTGGCTGCGGGTGCCGGACCTCGTGGAGCAGCGGCGCGTGTTTGTCAGGTCCGGCAAGGCGTACGTGCCTATGCGGGAGCAGTCAAGCATGGTTGTCGCAGAATTCTCGTCGCGGCTCGAGAGACAGCTCGAGGTAGGTGAGCGTGGTCACTTTCATTTGCACACAGGCTGACGAGATGGGCAGTTGACGGCGCGCGCTCTCCCACGGCTGGACGAAGATGACCGTCTCACGCCCATCCTCGACCACCTCTCCAAGAACTTCATCACCCCTGACTCCTACGTGTCCAGCGCGTCCGCGCCCGACGGCACCCACTTCACCGCCGCCAACATCGACAGCCTGTCGCAGCACTTCCCCGCCTGCATGTCCCATCTGCACCGCTCGCTGCGCCGCGACGCGCACCTCAAGCACTACGGCCGCCTGCAGTACACGCTCTTCCTCAAGGGCCTCGGGCTCAACCTGGAGGAGTGCCTCGCCTTCTGGCGCGGCGCGTTCCACAAAGTCACAGATGACACCTTCAACAAGGAGTATCGTTACAACATACGGCACGCGTACGGCGACGTTGGCGGCGACTCGAATCGCCGCGGCGGCGGATACAGCCCCTTCAGTTGCCAGAAGATCCTGACGGAGCACCCGCCGGGGCCGGGAGAGGCGCACGGCTGCCCGTATCGGCACTTCAACATGGAGAATTTGACGACGCTTGTCCAGGCCATGGGCGTGACGGACAGGTCGGTGTTGCAGGGCATCAAGGAGGACAAGGAGCACCAAAAATACCACATGGCTTGTAACCGGTCAGTTTACCATTTTCCTCCCGACAGCTCTTCGTCTTTGGTTCACTGCTAACTGTTGAGAAGCGTGTTTGAGCACCTCCACAAGGCCGAGATCAAAAGAGCCAAGGACGAGGCCATCATGACATCCAACCAGCTGGAGACGCTGGTCCACCCCAACGACTACTTCAAGCGGAGCTACACGCTGAAGAACCTGGGCAAGGATCGCGACGTCAAGATGGAGGGACAATGACGAATTTCACAAACCGTTGTAGAAGATGATGGATTGAGCGCGATGTATTCACAGGGCGAGCAGGCTTGATGGCATGATGGAGGCATTATGGGAAGGAGTTTGGCGCTTTGGTGACTTGACGTGGTTTCCGCTATGGAGCATTGAATATACGACATGCCCTTTACTTGAAAGTACCCGTGAGCTTATCTGTAGATGGAGCTACTCTCGTGGGCTCTTCTATCCGACATTGCACTAAGGTCCCTTTCATTTAAGTCGGTACCTGCTTCATGGCTGACAGTCATCCTGGATGAATTGAAATTTAGTATGCGGCATCACAGCTGTAAGCATGCTTCAGTGCTCATATGTAGTCTTGACACTCCTTGCGAAGAACGTTTCCTCATCGGGACGCTCTTGACACTCCTTGCGAAGAACGTTTCCTCATCGGGACGCGAATAGCTTATACGGCTGCCGGAGAATAAGGAGAATAGGGGTGGGAACAAGATATGTCGGGGAAACCAGGCATCATCATCGTTCGATGACAACATCCTGGTGATCAGCACGAATCCAGATGAGCCGGGATCGAGCCAGAGACGATAGGTCAAGCATGATATTGGCAGCATCCTATGCAATGACGTTCGGGCGGCGGACAGTGAGGATCTCCATGGGCCATTGCGCTCGACGCGGAGTTGGAGAGCTTCCTGGACGTACGAGTAGCATGCCCGGCCCCGTGTTGGACCCTGCCAGAGTGCAGTCTTGGCCAGATCAGTGCGCGAACGATCTACGGTCCATCTGGTGCGATCGCTGTACCACAGGGTCGATCCGAATGTCGTTTCCCCCGCATCAGCACCCTTGGTGGACTCCAACGACTGCCGGCGGTTTCTCCGCTGCGTCCTTGATCTCATGTCGCTCGGGACTGCTTCGTTTCATCATCAGACACCGAGTCGGCGTCACTGCGTCACTCCTCACAGCGACCCCTTCTGTTCAACGGTCCCTACATCACCATCAGCCCGCCGCAGGTCCTCAATCCCAATCTCACCGTCGAGGCCATCACCGTCGCCCTGGTTTATTGCATCTGCGTCCCTGCCCCCATACGCCCCCCCTCCTCCCCATGCCCCCTCCCGTTGACCGACCTGCGAAATAACGGTGCGGCTGGCGCGAAATGGCCCGCCCGCTGCGCGATGAGGTCACACGGTCCGGGGACAGGCCTCGCGCGGGGCGCGGGATGACGACATGCCGGGCCCTCGACCCTGATTCTGCGCAACGTGACGCTCGCTCGCGTGCGCACGCCCTCGAGGACGTGTGCGGCCTGTGATATCAGATTTGCGGTGAGGTGCTGCCGGGCCTG
Organism: Tolypocladium endophyticum; assembly: GCA_024339985.1. NCBI lineage: Eukaryota > Fungi > Ascomycota > Sordariomycetes > Hypocreales > Ophiocordycipitaceae > Tolypocladium > Tolypocladium endophyticum. The sequence continues at coordinate 153 of JALHBW010000182.1, read as the reverse complement.
GTGTTGACGCTTCCGACCGTTGGATTGTCTCGGCAAGCCGCCGAGATCTGGGGTGTTTCGCCACACAATGCATCACGGGCGCCGGCGGATAAGAGCCCGCCGGCACCCACCGCCGCCGGAACTGGACCCTCCCGGTCGGCGGGTGAAAATTAA
>JALHBW010000181.1:0-28934 GCA_024339985.1 Tolypocladium endophyticum | reverse complement strand
TTATATCTAACTTCTAGAAAAGCTTAATGTAATAACTAGGAGTTAAATACTTATTATCTATAGTATATTATCTATAAACGGATAGATAGATAGAATAACTTAACTAGATATTAGAGCAGTACCTATAGTATTATATTAACTACGAATAAAATAACTGGGTAGAACTCTTACTAGTAGTATAATAGGCTTATAATAGCTCGGATAACGAATTAGTCGCGATATTACTATTTAAAGCTAACTATAGATATAACCCAGAGATTATAATACAAGAAGTATTAGTAGATATACCTACGGTAACGAAGTTTGCGTAAGGACTCGATAAGATATATACTTACTTAAAATAAGAATAGATTTTCTTATAAAATAGAATAAAATACTATGCTAATAAAAAGAGATTGGAAGGACTAACTCTAAAGGAGGGGGATAAAGTATATCTTCTCCAACGAAATATTAAAATAAAGCGACTAAGCGATAAGCTAGACTAGAAAAAGATTAGACTATTTAGAATTATAAGAAAGGTCTTAGATACTAGCTACTAACTATCTCTACCTTAAATAATAAGGATATACCTAATATTTTATATCTCATTACTAGAACTAGTACTAAGAAACGCTAAGCTAGATAAATATATAGAAATTAACAACGACTAAGAATACGAAATCGAGATAATCCTAAAAGATAGGAAAGGTTAGTAAGGAAAAGAATATCTAATTAAATGGAAAGGATACTTATACTTAGAAAATACTTAGGAACCCTTTACGAACTTGATATATTGTAAGAGGATATTGCGGTAGTATTATTAAGGGATGGCTAGGACGAAGGATCTAGATTATCCTAAGGGAAGGAATCTAGAACGGTAACTTCGCTAGACCCTGGTTCGTTTAGGGCGTTTAGCGTAGTAAGCTCCTACCTTAATATCCGCGACTGCGTCTTGGTATAGCGATTAAGACGCGTAGTAATATCGATTTTATCCTGCTACGCTTAAGCAAGAGCGGAGTACGCAGTAGCCGCAGCCGCCGCTAGACGGCTAACCTCTTAACGTTTAGCCTGGGCGTTAGTATGTAGGCGGCGCTTCTGCTCCTTAATCGCGTTAAACTTAGTAACCGAGAAATTCCTATCGTACCGAGCGATATTCTTTTTTATATACGATAAATATTTCGAATAACCCTTTAAAACGAAGTAGAGCGATCCGCTCTCTTAATACGGCGTATAGCGACCTATATTGAATAATTAGATCTCGATGGATGCGATGCGAACCGATGCGTCTTGCTATTGCTACGTAGATAAACGATACGATTTAGAAATACGTAAGCTAGATATAGTTAGCTATAAGGGAAAAACAAGTTAGACCTACGAGAGGGATATACTTACTATTTATTAACCTTGGGACAAGGATTAAAGGAAGGAGGGGAATGATGTTACGAACTAATAGCAGAGGCCTATTTGGAGGCTAGGCGCTAGACAGGTAATGCATAGCCGAGGGACGAGGCAGCTACGGTAATACAACCTACGGAAGAAAGGTCAGAACGATAGCTTTAATACACGTTATAATAAGTGGGGCCCGGACTAATAAGGAAGTGCTCTATCTAATCTGTCTAATCCGTTTGCTCTGAATAGAGTAGATAGATTACATAGAGTACACAGATCAATGAAGAACTGGACGGATATATATACCTTAGTTATTACTATAGTAGATAGCTAGATCTTTAGTAATTAATCTAAGTTAATTATAGCTTATTAATTGGGAAGTCTTTAAAGCTTCCTGCGGACTACCTTTGTGAAAGATATACTGTTCGATTAGGTTAACCTGACCTACCTTCTAAGAAGCAGTAAACCTACTTCGGAATCCCTAAAGGACGCTCCGTTATAGCCTTGCCTGCAACCTTGCCTGCCTTGCCTATAGCTTCTTATATGAAGATAAAGAATTGACCTTCCGTTATTCCTCTCTCGTAATATGCCTCTTCCGTGACGTAGCTTGTAATGCGTAGACCCGTAAGCTTATAGGCTGTTCGTTCAACTCGTAATGTGATCGATTATTTTTATTCAATATACTAGCCAGCACAAGCCAGCCAGCCAGCGTAAGCCTGCCAGCCAGTAGATTTTTTTTTATATTATTTTAATAGCGTATGATAGTTTTAATAGCGCATGATCGTTTTATAATTAATAATTATTTATATAATAGAAATAGCTAATAGGTCCTAATAGTTTTTTATCTCTTAATAATCTTTATATAAAATTATTTTCTAGATATAAGACAATATTAGTCCTACTATTATCAAGCTACTAGTAATAATTATATAGAGAATATGATTTTCATTGTACGAGTTCTGTACTACCGATTTTGCACTAGTGATGGTCACAGCCCCCGATGCTATCACCCACCCGCTCTCAGAAAACCCCCCCCGCGCCCGAAGGTACTTGCATGCATGGCTCAGGCAGCAGCCGGGCCTTATTAGGTTCCGTTATTTCGGGCAGCGGCTGACAGCGGGTCGATCCTCAATTTAGCGCCTCCGTGGGAGCTGGGGCTCAATTCGTGGACCTGAGTGGCTGCAGCGCCCCGCCACCCAAACGGAAACAAGCAACACCTAAGCCTAAGACGTCGATCGCCAGGGGCACGCACGCGCCCACAGCGAACGTCATGGCTGGAAACTCGACATTGTTTCACGGCGGGCGGAGGGATCGACGGGCTTCCGTTCGTGAAACACGGGACTGCAAAGGGGCACCGCTTCGTTGTTGCACATGGACACCTGCCTGTTGCGTAACATAAAGTCTGCTTGTATCGCCTGAGCTGGGGTATCATCTATCGTGTCACCACGGACGTCCTTGAACTCCGAGGAGAGCTTTGGCATGCAGGGCAGTAGCATCATCCGCAGCACAGGTTTCGACTGCAGTTTACACCGTAGTGTGCTTCGCGATGTGCTCCAACGGATGCGCCAACGACCAGCGAGGACCCATAATTAGCACTCTCAGAGGCCCCTGCCTGCCCGTCGGTGCTTCTCTAATGCCGCCGTCTGTGCGAATATCCACCAATATTTCTGCCTTGGATTGGCTGCAACTCGTTTCCATCTCTTGTCCAAGATAGTGCCCGTCGGTGAGTTGCCTTTGGCCAGGGTGCAGCGGGACCTGAGACTCCTGCTGTGTTGCCGCTGCGAGCCGCGAGTTCAGGTACCGACGCCATCGAGGCGGTTTCGACGTCGCAGAACGCTCTCTCAACTCGGCTTGGCAACCTTTCTCGGCTCGCTGACGCCCGTTTCCGGGTCCTTGTATTCCTTCCAGCTGACGGGGACCATGTCGTTGCCGGCCTCGCTCGTGGCCATGATAACGCCCAGCTCGTTGGACGCCGTCGAGAGATAGTAGTTTGCCTGGTCTCCCAGTGAAATCTTGCAACCACCATGTCAGCTTGCTTACACCCGGCTCTGGCGCTCCAATGGTCTCGAGCTTACCACTTGTGCGCGCACAATGTCGCCCGGCTTGAACGACTCGTACATCTTGACCCTGTCCTTCTCGGTAGCCCGCACGTCCTGCACGCGGATGACGCCCTGCCACTCCGTCTGAAGCACTGTGGCGCCGACCTGCTGGATGACCACGATGGCCTGCTTAGGCATGAGGCGCACCACACGCGCGAGCACCACGTTGCCTACGTCGGGCAGGATCTCGCGCCGCTGGCCGCCGTGCCGCGTCACGGACACAGCCGCCCGCCCATCAGCCGCGGGCTGCGCCGCGGTGATCTTGTTGAGGCGCTTCGCGGGGCCGGGCGCCTTTGCGGCCGGCTCGACGCCGACCTTGCCCATCAGAGAGGCGACGACGCTGCCGTTGTGGACGTGCGTGCCCGGGCCGGGGGCGAGCTTGGCGACGGGGCCCAGGATGGTGCCGGGGACGGCGACGGAGGGGACGTCGTCGACGGCCATGGCGGAAGGGACGCGCGTGCGTTGGGGAGGATGGGGGAGCTCGGCGTCCAATGTGCGTCTGCAAGAGGTGAGACGCTTGTGCAAAACACAGCACTTGCAGATATCACAATCAAGGGTGGGGCGCCTCAGAGAGCTCGCTCGCTGTCAATTGCTGAGTCAGGCCGGTCCACGGCAGCGCACGTGACGCTTGCAGCGGCGCCTTAAGTCCTCGCGACTAAGTCCGGACGGTCTGAGGTCGGCGCCGATCCGGCAAGGTTTCCACGCCGTTGTCTCCACGCCTGCCGGGTTGGTCCCGCATAGCGCCTGTGGGCAGCCTAGCCGAGTGCGAGAGTAGACGGAAAGAGGCTCGGGTTCGGAATGCAAAAGGACGCCCCATGGGACCCTTGCCAGCATCAGTTGCACACCAGCTGCCGGCGCCGAACGCGAGAGCCGCAGACGGAGTTGAGGGGCGCTAAAACAGAGGAGCACAAAGTCCGCGATGAATCACCAGCCCGCGAAGAGCGGTGCCGGTTTACCCGGGCCACGAACTCCGTTTGAGCGGCCCGCCTAGCGTCTGTCTGTCCGCACAGCTGAAAACGTACCAAACCCTCCTAGAGTGGGCGTCCCGCGCGGCAACCGTTGGGTTTTGCGTTCGTCGGTCTGTCTGGTGCTTTCTAAGCAACGCCGGGTACAACATCCGACGGCCCCGACAAGTTGAGGGACAGTCCGATAGATGAGCCGCTGCACTGCGCATTGCGGGGTTGTGCTCTCCGCATATACGGCACGCAGCGATAAGCCCTTGCGCCGTCACGGTCTGTCTGCGTAGACGGTTGCGTGTTCTTGTTGATCTTGGTTGGGCAAGAGCACGAGGAACGCGAGACAAAAAGGCGGAGTTGAGTCGGCGGGATTCGAGCTGGCAGCCACCAAAACGGGGGGCCCATTTGATAGCCCCAGGGAACGACATTAGTGCCCTGGAAGCCAGCCTCAAACCCATTCCACGCCATTTATTCGTTGCCTGATTCGGAGCTGCGGGCAGTCGGCGTGTGCCAGCAAGGTATTAGTTGGCAACATCGGGGCGTCGGTGCTCCGACCTCCTCGTCTAGTGCTAGCTAGCCCGTATACACACCCTTTAATAATCGTGGCGAACCCTGGGCTGCCCGTCATGGATTCGTCTGCATTCAGCAACTTGCGGTCGGGATTGATGATAAAGCCGCCGGTGTGCCTCTGTCTGACCACTTGTCGGTAGATGCACCTTGCTCCTGTGGATGCGACCACCGCTCGCTCCTTTAGAACCACTGACTTGTCCTCACTCGCTCTTCATGGCTTTCAGTCGACTTAGACCCCGTTGAGCCTGTTTCTCGTTTGTTTGCCCGAGCCGGAGCCCGCCCTCCGCAGCGCTCCACACGAGGCCGCGAACCAACGTTGACTTATTACTACGCCGAGGCGCACACTTCTCGCCCTCCGTCGCATCGACGTAAGAGGCGAGAACTGCCCGCCGGCCCGCCATCCCGCGAGCATCTGCACAGGCATATAGCTCCCCGGCCATGGCAGGCGAAGCTGAGCCCGGGGCCAAAGAGCTCATGGCGCCGGACGCCTTCGCCACGGCCGTGCAACCTGAGCCCGTGGCCGACGAGGACTCGGCGGATGTGACTGATGAGAGCGAAAAGATCGAGCAGGCCCAGGACGACGAGGATGGGCATGGTGCAAAAGGCCACGGCCTTGGGGCGACGAGGAGCTACGCGACCGACGCCAGCGGCGCAACGGCCGCCACAACGGCGACCCAGCTCAAACCCCGGAAGTGGTACAAGAGGTTAAATCCCTTACGATGGGGCGGCATTCCCAAAGTCCCCGACGAGCGCGCCGTGTCTCGCGAGTACAAGGCCGGCATCCTGAGCAAGCTGACCTTTCAATGGATGACGCCGTTGATGACGGTGAGTTTGCTCCAGCTTTGCACCGCCTCGATTGATTACCGGATCCGTTCGTACCGCCGGCGTCCATTCGCTCGATTTTGGGGCGTGGGCCTCTGGCGATACGAAGGAGCGTAGCGGCGATGGACGTTTTTAAGTGCTTATGTGGGCGATGGATGCTGACCGGCACGCACAGACTGGCTACAAACGGCCCCTCGAACAAGGGGACATCTGGACCGTCAACCCGGACCGGGCCGTCGAGCCCCTGACGGCCAAGGTCAGGGCGGCCTTCGAGCGGCGCGTTGCCGACGGCCAGCCGAACCCGCTCTTCTGGGCCCTGCACGAGAGCTTCCGCTTCGAGTTCTGGCTGGGCGGGCTGTGCGCCCTCATCGGCACGATCCTGCAGGTCCTCTCGCCCTTCACCCTGCGCTACCTCATCCAGTTCGCGACGGATGCCTACTTGGCCAACTTCGAGGGAGGCCCGGCGCCGCCCATTGCGCACGGCGTCGGGCTCGCCGTGGGCATCACCATCATGCAGATACTGCAGAGCTTCTGCGTGAGCCACTTCATCTACCGCGGCATGATGCTCGGCGGCCAGACCCGCGGCGTGCTCATTGGCATGATCTACGAGAAGGCCATGGTCATCTCGGGGCGGGCCAAGGCCGGCGGCGCGCGCGAGCTACTGATGCCAGACGTGGAGGACCAGGAGGAGCAGGCAAAGAGCGAGACGGATGAAAAGGCCGGCAAGAAGAAGGCCAAAAAAGCCAAGAAAGACAAAAAGGGCAAAAAGGGGGCGGCGAAAAAGGACGGCATCGGCTGGGCCAACGGCCGCATCGTCAACCTCATGAGCGTCGACACGTACCGCATCGACCAGGCCTCGGCCCTCTTCCACATGACATGGACTTCGCCCATCGCCTGTCTCATCACCCTCGTCGTGCTCGTCGTCAACCTCACCTACAGCGCCCTCGCCGGCTTCGCCCTGCTCGTCATCGGCATCCCCGCGCTCACCGTCGCCATCCGCAGCCTCTTCCGCCGTCGAAAGGCCATCAACAAGGTCACCGACCAGCGTGTCTCTCTGACACAGGAGATCCTGCAGTCGGTGCGCTTCGTCAAGTACTTCGGATGGGAGGAGGCCTTCATGGGCCGCCTGGCCGAGATCCGCTCCAGGGAGATCCACGCCATTCAGATCCTGTTGGCCATCCGCAACGCCATCAACGCTGTCAGCATGTCGCTTCCCATCTTTGCATCCATGCTGTCCTTCATCGCCTACTCGCTTTCCAATCACGCGCTCGCACCCGCGCAGGTCTTCTCCTCCCTGGCGCTCTTCAACGGTCTGCGCATCCCGCTGAACCTTTTACCGCTGGTCCTGGGCCAGGTTACCGACGCCGGGTCGTCGCTGAAGCGTATCGAGGAATACCTCGTGGAAGAGGAGATGGAGGAGGACGTCATCAACAAGCCAGATGGCGAGAACGCGATCGAGATGCACAACGCGTCTTTTACGTGGGAGAGGACCCCAAACCAGGATCCAGACAAGGGGACCATTGCAGGCGGTGAGAAGGGCCAGAAGCCCGCTGCCACGGCGGCCAAGGCCAGCAAACCACAAGCAAATCCTCGGCCCGGATCTTCAGGAGAGGATACCGCGAGCACACTCGTCGAGGAGCGAGAGCCCTTTAAGCTTCAGGACCTCAGCCTCACGGCCGGGCGGAACGAGCTGATTGCCGTCATCGGCACCGTGGGCAGCGGCAAGAGTTCGCTGCTCGCGTCTCTGGCCGGCGATATGCGCAAGACAAGCGGTGACGTCGTCTTCGGCGCATCCAGGGCCTTCTGCCCGCAGTACGCCTGGATCCAGAACACGACGCTGCAGAACAACATCACCTTTGGCAAGGACATGGACCGGCCTTGGTACAAGGAGGTCATTAAAGCGTGAGTCGTCCCCAAACCCCTGAATCCCTGAGTGGTCCCGCCCCCAACGACAGAGCATGCATGCTAACGGAGATTGGGTTGCAGCTGCGCCCTCCAGGCCGATCTCGACATGCTGCCCAACGGCGACCAGACTGAGATTGGCGAGCGCGGAATCACCATCTCGGGAGGGCAGAAGCAGCGCCTCAACATCGCACGTGCCATCTACTTTGACGCCGACATCGTGCTTATGGACGACCCGCTCAGCGCCGTCGATGCGCACGTCGGGCGGCACATCTTCGACAACGCCATCCTCGGCCTGCTCAAGGACAAGTGCCGCATCCTGGCGACGCACCAGCTGTGGGTGCTCAGCCGCTGCGACCGCATCGTGTGGATGGAGGCCGGCAAGATCCAGGCCATCGACACCTTCGACAACCTCATGCGCGAGCACAAGGGCTTCCAGACGCTCATGGAGACGACGGCTATCGAGGAGGAGCGCGACGACGAAGACAAGGGTGGCGAAGAGGAGGCGCTGAAGCAGGTCGACACCGCCGAGGAGCGCCGCAAGGCCAAGCAGGACAAGAAGGGTGCCGCGCTCATGCAACAGGAGGAAAAGGCCCAGGCCAGCGTGCCGTGGTCCGTCTACGGCGCCTACGTGCGCGCCTCGGGCTCGGCCTTCAACGCGCCCCTCGTCATCGGCGTCCTGCTGCTGTCGCAGGGCGCCAACATCATGACGAGCCTGTGGCTCTCCTACTGGACCTCGGACAAGTTCGGCCTCACAACGGGCGCGTACATCGGCATCTACGCCGCGCTCGGCGTCGTGCAGGCCCTGCTCATGTTCCTCTTCTCGGTGCTGCTCTCCGTGCTCGGCACCAACGCCTCCAAGGTGATGCTGCGCGACGCCGTCACCCGCGTGCTGCGCGCGCCCATGTCCTTCTTCGACACGACACCCCTGGGCCGCATCACCAACCGCTTCTCGCGCGACGTCGACGTCATGGACAACAACCTGACCGACGCCATACGCATGTACTTCTTCACCCTTGCCATGGTCAGCGCCGTCTTCGCCCTCATCATCGCCTACTTCCACTACTTCGCCATTGCCCTTGTGCCGCTGTACATCCTCTTCATCCTCGCGGCCTCCTACTACCGCGCGTCGGCGCGCGAGGTCAAGCGCTTCGAGTCGGTGCTGCGCTCGCACGTCTTCGCCAAGTTCAGCGAGGGCCTCAGCGGCGTGGCCTCGATTCGCGCCTACGGCCTCAAGACGCACTTCATCGGCGAGCTGCGTGCCGCCATTGACGAGATGAACAGTGCCTACTACCTCACCTTCTCCAACCAGCGCTGGCTGTCCATCCGCCTCGACATGATTGGAAACGCCCTCGTCTTCACCGTCGGCATCCTCGTCGTCACGTCGCGCTTCAGCGTCAACCCCAGCATCGGTGGTCTCGTCCTCAGCTACATCCTCGCCATTGTGCAGATGCTGCAGTTCTCCATTCGCCAGCTCGCAGAGGTCGAGAACGGCATGAACGCCGTTGAGCGACTGCGTTACTACGGCTCCGAGCTCGACGAGGAGGCGCCCTTGCACACCGTCGCTGTACGACCCAGCTGGCCGGAACGAGGCGAGATCGTCTTCGACAACGTTCAGATGCGCTACCGCGAGCACCTGCCGCTCGTCTTGCAGGGCCTAAGCATGCACGTCCGCGGTGGCGAGCGCATTGGCATCGTTGGCCGCACTGGCGCCGGCAAGAGCTCCATTATGAGCACGCTTTTCCGCCTCGTTGAGATCTCGGGCGGCTCCATCACCGTAGACGGGCTCAACATCTCCACCATCGGCCTGTACGACTTGCGCTCGCGCCTCGCCATCATCCCTCAGGACCCGACGCTCTTCAACGGCACCGTCCGCAGCAACCTCGACCCGTTCGGCGAGCACACCGACCTCGCCCTGTGGTCTGCTCTGCGGCAGGCCGATCTCGTGCCCGCCGACTCTGTTCTCGACGACCAGCGTCGCGCCACTGCCGGTGGCGATGCCACCTCGCGCATCACCCTGGACACCGTCGTCGAGGAGGACGGACTCAATTTCTCCCTCGGGCAACGCCAGCTCATGGCCCTTGCCCGGGCCCTCGTCCGTGGCTCGCAGATCATCGTCTGCGACGAGGCCACCTCATCCGTCGACATGGAGACGGACGACAAGATCCAGCGCACCATGGCCTCGGGCTTCCGGGGCAAGACCCTGTTGTGCATCGCCCACCGTCTGCGCACCATCGTCGGCTACGACCGCATCTGCGTCATGGACGCCGGCCGCATCGCCGAACTCGATGCTCCACTCGCACTCTGGCACCAAGGCGGCATCTTCAGGGGCATGTGCGACCGCAGTGGCATCCGCGTCGAGGATATCCAGCGTGCGAAGGAGGACATGCTGGCGCTCGAGGCCAGCGGAAGCCACCAGTAGCGTCGACTCTATACTTGAATATTCTCATCTTCCTTGAACAAATGGTGTAAACTGTTGGAGATTTTATACTTGGACACGCGGCCACCTTGACAGGCGGGAACGAGCATATATGACGATGCATACCAGTGACAGCGTACATCCCGCAGCGTGTATGGACTGATTCATGGGATACCACAAATAGGAAATAATTATAGACTTGGCATAACTCGTATTTCGAGTATAGGTAGAAAGGCAAGGCCTTATATTGCAGTGAACTGTTGTAAAACGCACGGCATGCCCAGATACTGCATCGAACTTATGCTCCTCTGGTCAGAGACTTAAATAATTAGGGACATTGATTGCCGAAATGATCATATATACAGGCTAGAAAAAGCACGACCCATAATGCGTCACCGTATGTGACCTCCCTATCTAATATCGTGCTGAGATTCTCTGCCTCGTCACGTATTGCGACACTTCAGCAGCTCACGCCTCTTGACCAATCCTTTGGCCCCTACTCTCCGTTCTCTATACAGGCCCAAGGAGATCTTCCAACGTCGCAACGAAATTCAGACCATACCCCGTCTACGTTTGTCAGAAGGTGGAAAGCTCGTACGGCTGCGTTGCGTATCCGCCTTCAAGGTTGCAAATATCCTCGCAACTCAATAAACACCCCTGACGCCTAAGTTGAACGATCCCGAATACTGTGCAATTGCAGAAAATGCCGCCACCCGGAAAATAACGCCGTATCGAGCCGCTAGATTGCATCACGCCAATTGATCTCGATGCCAGATGCCACGACTTCCAACTCAGAACCGATTCTGGGGACTGGCCGTCCTGCCTCCCAGGTTCGCCGAGTTTCTTGAGCCCACCGAAGAGGGCATTTGAGGTGGGGGAAGGGCGCTCGGATCATCGGCAAGCAGGTCTTCAAGGTACGCGCTGGGTGCTCGCTGACCCGGCGCCAGGCTGCTCAAGTTTAGAGAGCTGGTGCTCATGCCGCTCACGTCTCGTCGAGCTGGGTATTGAGGCGAGTCTGGGGGTGTTTGGCTCAGGGTATGGCGAGAAGCGTTGGCATAGTGTCCCCGCGAATCCGGACGAAGATTGTTCAAGCTGATTGAGTTGGTCTGGTTCGCAGGACCAGGTGAGCTGGAACCAGAAGCATAGAACCCAGACGGCAGAAAAGCAGAACCACGAGCGCCTGGGGCATTGTTGGCCGCGGTGGGCGAGAAGAACAAGTTCGAGTGGCTCGGCGTTGCGGACGGTATAGGTCCACGGGTGGTTCGTCGCACGCCGCGGCCGGCAGCGGCAGCATTACCGCCCACAGACATCGTCGACCCTTGATCCGTGTATTTATAGAAGGGTGCGGGCGGCGTTGGGAATCCGGCCTTGCTGTTGGCCGCGACCTGGGCCATGGCAGCGCGCTTAACGGATCGATGGAGGAGAAGGCTAACGATGGCACGCCAGAGAAGAATAGCAAGCCCAAAAGCGCCCAAAATGGCCCCGACGGCAATGAAGACGGTGCCGTCTGGCATAGTGGACTGCTGCATAAAAGGAGCATTCTTGGTTGGCGGAACCGTTGGGGCTGGGTAGTCGGGGATTTGGCCGCCCCGGGTCAGAGTCGGGTAGCCGGTGAGGTCGCCTCCGGTCGTCGCGCTTCCCCCACCCGTGATTCTAGCAATGGATGTGGGATCTGCCGTCGCCACACTTCCGGTGTTGGTGATGCTGGCCTTGGTATTTGATGGTGTCGAGGAAGGGGAGGCGGAGGAGGAGTCCTTGGTCGGCGACGGGCTCGGGGAGCTGGGTTGCGGCGATGACGACGGCGAATCCTTGGGGGACGGGGACGGGGATGGAGACGGAGACGGAGACGGAGACGGAGACGAGGAAGCTTTGGCAGCGGGCGTCGTCTTGCTGTCGTCGGCGGAAGAGTTGTCGTCGCGCTTGTCGTCGCGCTTCTTTCCAAAGAGAGCCATTGCAGGATCGGCGAAAATGCTTACTGACGCCAGGAGAAGCGCGGGCTCCGGGAAGTATTTAGTCGGCCTCATGCTCGCTGGATGCTATCGCTACTGGAGACTTTGATGTAATCGAGGAGGCAGACGGCTAGAGCTGTCGAGACGCGGGTGTGTGCGGTGAAGTGTGCGCTCGAGGTCGTCGGCAGGGGTGATTCGTTAGGAATGCGAAAGGGATAATTAGTGGCTGGCGTCGGCAACGGCGGCACGTTTTGAGGCACCGGCTTGGAGGCAAAGGGGAGAACGAGAGGATTACTAAAGAAGCAGCGAATGCAGATGCCAAACGAAAGGCTGCGGCCGAAGGCAGGTGGGCGAGCGCTACAGGCCTTGCGAGGACATGACGATGCCAGAGAGGAGGGTGATGGGGGAAGAACCGCGCGACGCTCGTGCACGAGGTGGGAGGAGTTCGTGGGCAGTGGCTCTGGTGAGACGTCGGTACACGCACCTTGCACTGAAACAAGCGCCAGCAGCAAGTACTCTTCGTACCTGAGTCTGCGCCCTCAGGCCCCGAGGGAAAAAATGAGCGGCCACCTGAAAACTTAGCGCCAAAAAGGTGAGCCTCTCAGGGGCGCAGGCGCCACCTACCTGCACAACCACTACGTGGGGAAGCCAGGTACTCGTAGGCAATGCAGGGGAGATTCTCATCAAAAAGTGAATTGAGACCTCACCTCATCAAGCTGCTCAGTTCTAGCTCTGCTTGACGAGTAAGACTGTGAAGGATGGACAGGCGTTGATAGCCTTGACCCACGGCTGCCGTCAAGATAGCATCAGCGTCGACGTCGGGAGGTCGTGCTGCTCATCATCCCATGATTGGGCCCGCTACGGATACTTCCATGAACGTCCCGATGACCATCATATGCGGAACATATCCACTCGAAGTAGTTGTCCAACACCCGCATGAGACTTGTGGTTCACCGAATGCCGAATTTAGCCTGAGAGGCCGTATTGCAGCGTGAGAGCTCCGGGGCTGCTGTAGTACTTTGGAGAGTGAGCCAGTTCTCACCGCTGTACTGGAGCCTGGAAGACACTTCATTGCATATTCCCAGAACGATGCTATATCTACTTCTATCATCGCAGTCTATGCACATTTTTGACGGGATGACTTGTTCTGACGGTTCAAAAAGCAAGGTTCGAGACACATGGCTGGTCCTCTGCCGCGTGGCACGCAAGCGCCATGCCGCGCCTGGAACGTCACAGTCGAAACGCGCACGTGACCCCCGGAGCTCCGCCAGTACCGCCCAAGCCTCGTGAGTCGTCATCCCAGCTCCGTCCATGTTCGACCGAGCTTTCGACGCCCGGGCGAAGATCTCGTCACCGCACCAGCCCCTTTGACCGAATCCTCTCCCTCGAATAATCTCCGGTTCCATCGTCCGAGTCTACATCATGGAGGAGGAGCGTCTCTGGAAGTTTAGGCGCCCGGAGTGGCTGAACAGCGTCTGGGCCCGCAACTCGGGCGTCTATACGGCGGGAGGTTTGGTACGTCACGGACAGCGCTCTTCCTCGTGTCGTGCTCTCAGAGGCCCCGTCGTCGTTTGGCGATGCTTCGCGCACGTGCTTGGTGATTTGTGCATGTGCTAATATCTTGCTGCTGCGCAGTTCTCCTTGGCCTTTTACATCATGCTCGACTCCGCCGTCTGGTCCAAGTCGGCTCTGAACGGTTCCACTGTCCACGTCAACTTCGTCGACTGGCTGCCCTTCATCTTCTCCAGCCTCGGCATGTTGATCATCAACTCGGTCGAGAAGCAGCGCCTCAGCGCCGATTCCTTCAGCTATAGCGGGTCTGGCGTCGCGTGGAAGGCGCGCGTGGTGCTCTTCCTGGGCTTTGCAGCCCTCGCCGGCGGAATGGCTGGCGGCGTAACGGTCTTTGTCCTCAAGTTTGTCGTCCCCGGCGTAGCTCTGCCGGCGTTGGGCATGGGCATCGAAAACCTGGTCAGCAATGCGCTTGTCGGGTTCAGGTAAGCTTCGATCGGCCCGCCATGAGCGTACGGGCAGACGCTGACGTTGCATAGCTCTGTTGTTCTTTGGATTAGCCAGAACATGGAGGACGAATATTCGTACAACTTATCCATATAAACAGTGTTGCGAACAAGCATCGGAAAGGTGAATGCGACGGCATTATTTGGGCCAAGACTATATGATGGTTTCCCGAGACGGTAGGAGTTAACACGCGCTAGATGAAGAGCGGACAGGCTTTCTTGTTAAGTTCTCAATTATTTTCTTCAGCGTGCGCGGGCGTTTGAATCATATACGTGCCATTGATGATGCACACTCAGAACCAACCAAATTTCTTGCGTCGCACGAACAAACATGCGGTCAGTGCAGCCGTGACAGCTTGTCCTCGCCATCGTCGTTGATACTCTCTGGAGTACAGAGGATGCAATAGTGTATTCCAGAATGACTGCGCCCGGCTCTTGACTACAGGTGATACCTAACTCTAATTCCGTTGTCTCGATACTTGACCCACAAGCTTTCCAGTGGCATTTTCAGCATCATACATGTGGCGACTTGTGTAGGCAACATCTTGTGTCAGCGCTGCCAAGTTGTGCCTTGCTTAACCGCATCGTCAGTCGTACTGCGCTTGCGCGGCATATATCCTCATGGCGCGCTTACTATTGTCGTCTGTGACAAAAGCATAGGTAGGTATCTCTAAGATTTTAGGTACTATCAGAGGTTCAAGGTAGACCACGAATAATAGAAGCGCTTGTGCCTGGTTATTGTCCCGCTAACTTCGCACTAAATGGCATATGGTGAGCGGGATAACACATACATACGTCAGAAATCATCATAAATATCGCCTTTTTTGCGAGCCGAAAGCGCGAGCTTCTCAACTCTAGTCAGTTCGTTCTTGACATAGGCGGTACAAATTTGAATTGAAGAGCACCTAAGTGCAACAAGGGAAAGGAGCATTCCGCATTGTGTTATGGTGTCAGCTGGGCGATTGGCGCATGCAAAGTCGAATGACATCGAAGCAGAGCTGGATGCGAAATCAGCCTAGTTCCTGAAGCCGCCTCAGTTCTACGAAAGCGAACCCTGGGCTAGGCTGCGCCTCTCAACCTGTCAGCCTCACCTACGCCAGTCCCGTGTTTCTCCACCATCGCTGCGCAACGCAGCAGCAGAGCGGCTTCAGCTCTCGTTGAATTAGCTCCTGGCGGAGTCGGGGCTGAAAGCGAAGTATTCCCATTTCGGCCTAAACAACGTCCGCCTTCTCGCTGAGGGACGAGACTATTTACGCTGCGGAACGGCTAATTGGACAGCTCGCTCGTTCATCCCTGGCAACGAATTCGCCATTAGATGAGGGAGGAGGCGAGGCTCAATGCCACGAAATTCGTAGAAACCCATTTCCGTTTTCCGTGCCAGCCTGAGACTAATTAACCAAAGTCAGGGTGCTTATAATTGACGTAGTGCCGTTAAGCTTTCTTGCCAAAGTTTGGACTTGTCGTCTCAAACACAAGCTCAATCAACGGGAGCTATAACCGTCCGCTGATATCTTGCCCCACGCTTCCAGCTGGCTCAGCGTCTCACGGTGGAACAGATTGTGTGCGAGTGATCACTCAACTTTGCCGACCATGTCACTGTACAAATTCATCTCTCCATTGATAGCCAGGTCGGCAGCTAACTTCCGCCCGCTAGCCCTCTCAAGGCCAAAGTGGCTATCCGGGAGCTCTGGACCAAGGACGACGCCCCAGCGCGCAAGGCCCTCAAGTCGCTGCAAGATATTCTGGGACGTGACGTGCAATGCGAACCAGAATGGCAGCTCCTCAACGAAGTGCTCCTCCCTGCATATCCCGACGACAGCAGTGCAGTGATATCAGCCGTTGCATCGTTTGTGCAGGCATGGTGCCTTGGTGTCTCAGAGCTCTTGGAAGACGACGGCGACGGCGAAGCTTGGGGCGAGACGCTTCTTGAGGCCATGAAAAAGACACCAAGCGGAGCACTGAAGTTGATCTTGGAGGTGAGTCTGAGGCTCCAAGATTGTGTCCACAAGCATCTAGGCATATGAAGTCTGTACTGACTGTTGGCCATTGCCTGCAAGACCACCAACTCCAGCATCCCTTCGACATCCTGGGACACGTCCAAAAATGGCTTCGTCCTCTATCTCCCTGCGAAGAGTCCTCCCGAGGATCCTCTCGTTTTTGTCGCAAACTTCCGTTCCCAAGCCCACGCTGCCTTCGCGGATCCTGTGGCATCCACTGATGCAGCCGATCCCGATGGCTGGGCAGACGTCGTTGTTCCTTCGGCTAAACCAGCATTGGAGCCGGAAGGGCCAGCGGCCTACCTCCCCACGGTAGCATCTCTCCCCCAGCCCGACAAGCTGCTCCTCCGTCCGCCGTATCATCTGCTGGTTCACTCCCGGGGAATGGACTTGATCGAGATCCAGAGCAGTCACAGCCCTTCGCTAGACCTCCTTTCGGCATATCTGAAGAAGTGGTGCCGAACCAACGCCCGACGCGCCGACAAGGTAAGAATATCAGCCGTGCTACACAAATCCCGCCATCGGTGCTGATGCTTTCTCGTAGCGCGAACTGGTGGAGATTACCTTGCACCAAAGCCCATTCGGCCTCGCGCCAACCCATGACGCCCTCACCCTCGAGGTTCCCGATTTTCGCCACGGAGACAAGCCTGGGCTGCCCCTCCCCCTGGTGTTTCATCTCATAGAGTCCGTGTTGGGATACCGGCACGTGCGTGCCAACGGTTCGTGCTGGCAGTTCCGGAGGGATTCCCCGCTAAAGGACTTCTGATCCCGGGATCCTCCCGTGCAGCTTGAGGCATTTGAACCTTGTTGCAACCCTCTCGGAGCTGCAAACCTGCTCCGACTTTGACACTTGGGAATGAGAACTTGCGAGTCCATCCCCGCAGGCAAGAGGCGCAGTCTCGTGGGGACGCTGACGTGGGAAGCATTCGGCCCTTTGAAGGCCATCGCCGAGAGGATGGAGAGCTTCCCACCATCCGCGGTGGGTGGTTGGCCCCTTGAGAAGAGCTCTCATGTGCGTACGGTCTGATATCTTACGTGGGAGAGAGATTACTTGTGTATTAGAAGGAAACTCGATTTGTTTGCATAAGAAAGCCTTTGGCAACCACCTGTACCTGATAACTAGTGCCACTCCGGGGACGATTGCCAACCGCTGTTCGTCATCCCGAAAACGTGGGCTGGGACGAAGAGCCCATATGCACGTGTCTTTGTCCCCTGAGAAAGCAGAGTGGATTCAGGAGGCTATGCCTCTTCATGCCGAATTCAGGAAGGAGGAAGATCTATATCAGCCGCCAACGCATCTCGGGCTCGACATCCGGGCTGGGGTAGTGGACGGATAGCTCCATCATCGTCGGATGTGTGGCCAAGCGATCGGCGGGCCATTACCTTGGTTACGTCGCAGCAGGATTAGGTTTCATCCCGCACCCCTGTCTAGCTGTTCGTGGGGTTGCGGGGTGCTTTGCGGGGACCTGGATGCCTGGACATGCAACCATTCCTGCAACTTCAGAAAATTATGGCATTTTGCTGGGCACGACTGACTGAAACCCACGCCCTTCAGGCACCCAAGCACATCGGAGAAGGCCGGCGAGGGCGTCACCCCAATTGCGCCTCAATCACACCGGGACATCCACGCCCAGGATGGTAGGAAGCTCGAGTCCGCCGAGTCCCTGTGCCGGCATCTCCAACTACCCCCAGCAGCACGGAGCTGTTACCTCTTTCATCCTGAGCCGTAGTCCACGTGGACGTAGCCGCCCACCCAGAAGTTGGCCCGCGAATCCCCATTTGCCCGGCAGGATGCCGATCTACCGGTGTTTAGACTCGGGGGTAGCGCCGACACCACAGACGTTTTTGAAGCTGGAATGTTTCTCTTTCCTAGCGCGGTGGAATAATAGGAAGCGGTCAAAGACCGAGGCTGGCGACAACACTAATTGCGTGGGCCTCGGCTTTGCAATTACAATGCCTTGACGAGAACAGACCCCACAGTCCATGCCTTGCAAGAGTCGGGCATGTGCTTCACGAGCCGTTCTCTGCACATGTCTTGAGTTAGTATATAAGGGACCAAGGACGAAAGTCAATTCATCTGGAATGCAAGCAAGCTCGTGGGCCGCCGCAATCGCGACTCTTCCTCAGTGTGTTTAGCCCGTATCAATAGTCGCCGACAAGCTCACAATGCGTTTCTTCGCCCTGCTTCCCATCGCCCTCTCCGGGTTCGCCCTCGCGCTTCCATCCCCGAAGCCCGAGGAACTCGATCCCCGTGACTGGCCGTCCGTCACCTCGTTTCTATCCAAAGTGGTCGCTTTGTTCCCCACGGATGTGCTGGTGCAGAATGCCTGTGGCCTCATCACGGGCGGCGAGGACCTAATTGGAACCATTTTTGACATCCCAAGCACGCAGAACGATGGGTGCGGCGATGTCACTGTTCTTTACGCTCGTGGCACTTGCGACAATGGCAATGTCGGAGTGCTCACTGGCCCGTGGTTCTTCAAGGCGCTCAAGTCAGCCCTCGCGCCGAAAGGCCGGTCGCTGGGCGTCAAAGGCTTGAACTACCCAGCCTCCGTAGAAGATTACTTGACCGGTGCTCCGGGTCCGGGCCAAGATTTGTCGGTTTACCTTGTCCTTACGCGTGTATCGAAGAGAATGTGTGCTGACTTGTTCTCCGCCAAAGTGCCAAGCTGATACGAGATACTGTCGCCCAATGCCCAAACACCAAGCTCGTTCTGTCAGGCTACTCCCAGGGCGGTATGGTCCTCCACCATGCTGCCGCCGACTTGGATGCCGCTACCATGTCGAAGGTTAGCGCCGTCGTCATCTTCGGGGACCCGTACTCGAAGCAAGCCGTTGCCAACATTGATCCCTCCCGAGTCAAGATCATATGTCACGAGGGAGACAATATTTGCGAGAATGGGCCCATCATCTTGCCGCAGCACCTGGACTACGCTGAGGATGCCGGTGCTGCAGCAAGCTTCGTCATGACAAAGGTCTAAAATCAAAGTAAATGGCTCAGTCCCAGGCGGCACATATATTTTTAGCACCACGAAGGGGCGGTCTTCGGAACGGATATTAGGGTTCAAAAGGGCACGATGTTACGATATTTCTTCTTTTGCGAGCTAGCGACTGAATTTTGCTTGGGCACCTTATTCTCTGTCGAGCGACATTGCGGCGGCTCGGGCATGCAATGGCTGTGCGCCATGTGAATGATGCCCATATCTTGTGATCAAATAAAGCGGCACTCTCATGGCAGCCTCGGGACGGCCCGGCAAGTTTCAAGTAACTGTTTCTACTTGTTTCAAATATCTCGAGGGCTGTCTGCTCAGCTGTCAGCTTGCCCCATGCCGATGAAACTATCAGGGAACACATTAAATCTTGTTGTACAATCGCCCTCAAACTTGCACGAGAAACGAGAAACTCGGTATTGTTATGCTAAAGGGGTCCTTGCAATCACACCATCGGGGTCGTCAGACCAGACGGCATGTAGGCATCCGTAGGGACCCTTGGCAGACATGTTGACTTGTTGATGACACATACGGTTTAATTAAAGGAGACGAGTGAATCGGAGGCTGTCAGCATTGTTGGCGAGTTGGGCCGTCTTTGGGGCGCCTCCTACTAAGCCATGGCCATGTACGAGTAGCACACAGAGCACCCCAGGGCGCCCCTCCAACGACCCCTGCCACTGCACCCCACTCGGGCGGGCGCTTCGCCTTACCCGGAAAATCCCCAAGCTTCACGCACTCCCCGTGGCTTTGGACATTCTTGTTCCTTCATTCGGGGCCGAGCTTGGATGAGTCTCCGCCATGAGTGAACGGGCTCGACGTCCCGAGCATGGCGTCCAGTCGACCAGAGGCACCGCCGCCGGAGTGCGCCCCAACCTCTTTCGCAGCCAGCTGACGCGCCGGCCTACCGCAAGCTCGTGCAACTCGGCCGAGACGCTGCACCTGGACGTCGACGTGTTGTCCGACTCGTCTGAGATTGTCGTCCGCAATCAACTGGGGGAGATTGAGCTGGGCGACCCGCCCACGCCGATTTTGGAGGAGCAGGACGAGCAAGCTGAGGATCGTCAGGAATCTGAGAGTAAGACTGCGGCCGTCCGTTGACCTTTTCTGTTTGCTGAGACGACGCCGTTGCAGAGGAGAGGCAGCGCCTAGCCGAAGCTGTCAAACATCACACTGTCAATCACAGCTCTGTGCCAGACCAGCCAGAGGGTAAGCTGCTTAGTTCGCTCGAGCACATGGAGAGTCAGCTGATCGTAGCAAAGAACTTCTCGAAGCTGTGCGCGCTGACCTACGGGCCAAGGTGAGCGCGCTGGCCGAGGACAACTGGATGTTCGAAGCAGAGGAGCACACTCGTGGATGAATTTCTTAACGAAAGGCCCCTCGTCTAAAAATTTCCTGGTATCTCTATGATACATTCATTCATAAGCCTCGTCAACGCCTAGTCTAGACCAGCAGGCGCTGGCGCACCAAGACCTCGTCTCTGCGCCTGCTGCGGTTGGCCACCTCCACCGCCAAACAGGCCGCTCATCATATCCATCAATGGGTTGCTCTGCCGCGGCTTGGTGATGCCAAAGTACATCTCGGCAATCATCTCCAACGGCTCCGACCACGCCTCGGTCTCGACAATCTGCGTCGCATACTTGGACACGAGCCCCTTGTACACCTCGGGCGCGCCACGCTGTATGGCCAGGAGGAGCAGACCAAGAAAATTGAGCAGCGGGAGGCTGGGGAAAATGCGGATGTCGCAGCTTGCGCTGGATACGTCCTGCACGCCAAGGTCCGCGCCTTCGCCACTGAGGGCGCTGGTGAAGAGACGATAGCAGGTATTTGCGGCGCGCACGTTCCCGACGAGGAGGTATGGAAGGATGGCCCGCGCGGCGAAGTGTGGTGCCAGATGGGCGTCTCCCTCCTTGTACCACGTATACTCCATCTTGAGGAGAACCTCGGGAGAGTCCTTAGTCCCTAGCAACAAGTGTCGTTCCGCTTCGTATGTGTCGTGTTCCTCGGCGTAGAGCGACCCCGCAACGTGGTGAAGCTCCGGGTCGCCAGCGGGATAATCGCCAAACTTGGCCGACCACCTGGCTCCAGTCAGCATTCCTGACCATCGAATTTAGCAGCACAGGTCATGTCCTCACCCCATCATCTCCGTGATGAACCTCTTCCGCGTGGGTTCCTCCCCGTCAAATAGCCGCAAGCACGTCAGCAGCCGGCCTTTGCTCGCCGAGTCGGGCCGCAGCTCGGCCTGCTTGTACACATCCACCATCATGATGCACAGGTCGCCGCCGCTACCGCCCTGTCCAGCCTTGAGCAGCGACTGCGCCACATTGGCGAGGATGTCGATGGCGGCGTCCCAGTTCTTGGTCTTGATGTACCTCGAGGCGGCAACGCGCGTCTGCTGCTGGGCCTCGTAGTAGTCGCCATCGGTGATCTTCTCCTGAAGCCGGGCGACGATGCGGTCGACCTTGCTCGCCATGGCGTCGAATGGCGTGGGGACAAGGGGGGAGCGATGTGTGGTGATGTTATCGATGATGGACGAGGTGCCTGGAGCTAGAGGTTTGGTGGTGGGTTGTCGACTGGCTGGGTGGGGCTGGGCTATTGTGGGGCTGGCTGTACGAGCACGAAGTCGTTTGAGCGGCTCCATTTTCAAGATTTCAGATCTTCAATAGCTGCTTCAACGATCACAATGCATGCTCAAGTTTCATGCCAACGCAGCTTGCGACCAAGTGAAAAGCTGCAGAATATTCGTTTCCCGGTTTTGCCGATGCAAGAAGCACTTTCAGTTAGAGCACTCAGCTCTCATCGTCGATTCACAATTCTCCTAAACGACTCGTCCAGAGGTTGCGAAAAAGTTGCAAACGAGCCTTGAATCGTGCGGAAACGGGGAGGCTGCCAACACACAAGAAACAGCCTCCAACATTCGCAACGTGACCCTGACCCCTTACGTGTCTTCAGAAGTATCTCACAAGACGGCTCAATGGTTGTCATGCAAGTATGCTTCTTTAATGGAGATGCCCAGCCGTAGGCCATGACGCTATGTAAGCCCAAATAGCGGCCTGATTACTCCACATTCGCGCGGATAGTGTAGCGGTTAGCATACATGCTTCCCAAGCATGTGACCCGGGTTCGAGTCCCGGTTCGCGCATGTCAAGTTATTCTTTTTGTCTTTCTCTTTGAATTATGAGCATGTCAGTGTTCTCATTTGTTTCTTTTTGCCCGCCTTTTTTCCCATTTCAACTCTGTACCTTGAGATCTTTGCATGTGGAGCTGGTTTCGAGACGGTTCCTTCGCGCTACGTGTGTCATGATTTATACGCAAGAGATATCGTCACGTTTTAGCCTGCCATTCCATTCATGGGAAGTTACTATTTCATTAATTACATATGCTTATGCACTATTTATTCCAGTGATCCGTTGCGCCTTTATGCCACTACTTTATCCCTTGAACGCAGGGCGTTCCTCAAGGTTATGGACGGGCCAACCCAAGCCTTCCATCGCCAGAATCTTTCTCGCTACCGAGACTTTATTCCCATACCTGAACACCTACTCTTCAGTGCAGCCATGCGCCCCCCGATGAGCGTCTGCCCTTCTCATAAAGCCATTTGCTGTTGAGCCCTACACTCGTCCGCTTTCCTCCAGATGGGCTAGGCGAACTGGGCGACGCAGAGTCGGGGAACAAATTCGCAGACGTGCTCGCTCCGAACGGGCCTGTGGATCCAAAAGATGACCTCCGATCATTTCCCAGGCCACTGAAGCTCTTTTGGAGCATCGGGCTGCCAGCAGGTGAGTAACGCGACGGAGATGCACCCACGGAGTCGTGGAGTGCCGGGCTACCTCGGCCAGACAATGGAGAACTGTTGTAGCTCCCCCTGCTGCCTACAGAGCCCGCTATCGATGGTGTGCGCGAGTATCGTGGAGGCGTGCTGTATTTTGCGTCGGCACTGGGAGGCGCCGAGGCAGGCGGAAGGCCCAGCAACTTGCGCTGCGTCGCCGTCAAGGGTATGTCGGAGAGGTCGTCATTCGCGCGGAAAAGGGGCAGGCAGGCTGTGCCGATCTGGACGAACGGGACCAGCTGAAAGACAAACCAAGCCCAGCTCAGATACGAGCGAACGGGACTGGACAAACTACCCGTCACTGTCAGCAAAGCATCCTCCCACATGCTAACGAGTGGTCTTCGCCTTACATCTGAGGGTCCACCTTGAGCCGTACGATCAATTGGACCAACCACAAGACCAACAGAGCAGCAGCGTTGTATACTATCTGCCGTATGTTCTTCTCGGAGAAGGTCGTCGCATTCCGCCGCCGCGTGATCTCGTCAAGTCGAGGATGTCTCCAGGTGCCTGGGCTGTCGGTGACTGGCGACGCCTTTACGGGCGTCGACTTGACCGGCGTGGACATTCTGCGGGAAGGCTGCGGCTCGCCGTATGCGCAGCTCGTTTGGGGCTGGCGGGTGCGAAGATTTCTGTGCGGAGCTGGTCAGTTGAACAATCCCTCACGGAGCCTGCAGACGGTAAACGCGGCGCAGCCGTACCTTTTCTCGAGAGTCGCGTGCGAGGAAACCAGGGGGAAGTCGGAAGCAACCAATATATCTTACCTGTGTCGAATGCTGCGGGTTAGTAGGCTCGTTGTGCTGGCCAGAGTGGCCGTCAAGCTGGCAGTTGGGCAGCTGGCTGTGTTGATGCTCGCGGCGAGAAGCAAACCAAACTGCGCCAGCAGAGCAACGGGTCGCAGCGTGCACGGACCACCGAGCACCAGCAGGCGCGGGCTGCGGAGGCCCTGGGCGCGCGCCAGGTCCACTAGGCTTAAGGACGTGGTGCGCTCCAGCGACTCCCTGCAGGTGGTGCCAGCCCGCTGCATCTGCCGCAACCACTGGACCCGGCTCCTGCGCCGCCTGCCTGGCTTTTTTGAAGCTTCCATTCCCATCATCGTCTCTCTCCCTCTCCTTTGAGGCCATCGTCAAGCGCCTCGTCTGCATCGCGAGACATCATCCCGCCATTTCTTACGCTCATTTCCCTCCGGCTTCGATTCATGGCCATGTGCTGCTGATCGCTGGGCCAATACCAACACCACGAACACGCCTCCTGGGGCGCGATCCTGTTACACGCCTCGTCACGTCCATCCCTCGCGAACCTTCCCCCAGAGTCCTCGCGCCATGGCGGCCTCGCCGAGCTCGGTCGCCGCGACGTCGGATATCGAGCCGCCCAGCTCGCCCGCCGCCCAGGAAGGCAAGTCCTTCATTTCGCGAGCTGCCTCCGACGACGAAGACGCCCAGATTGCCGAAGACACGCCAGAAGCCGCCGAAAAGCCCAGTCGGGGCAGGGGCAAGGGATCACAAGGCAAGGACGCCAACGGACAGCATATTGGGAAGATCAGGCATCTGAAGAAGGAAGATGGAGAACCGCTTTGGCGGGAGGATATTCAGTACGACTTCCTCAAAGCCGTCTTCGACAATGAGCAGAAGGTCTTCACCAACTCGTACGACCCAGACGGCATCGGCAAGCAGACCTTTGCCGATCTCTACATTGACACCATGTCACGAAGCAGCAAGACCAGCAAGGTGCTTCGAGACAAGCTGCTGAGCGACCGAGAAGCCGCCAAAGGGATGGCCATGGTATGCCTGCTTGTCAACGTCGGCAGGATGAATACGACACTCAACTGTAAGCCAACCTCGACACGAGGACATCTCTGAACCAGAACTGACGCCGATGTAGTCTTTCCCGAGATGCGAGCACAACTTCGGACGTACCATGCCATCCCATCCTTGCAGGCGCACCAGGATCCCCATGCCTACAAGCAATTGCAGGACGCACCGCGGCTCAAATCCATCTTGAAAGGTGGCGCTGAAGACCGGGAAGAGCCTAATTCTCTGGACAAGATCAAGAGGATCGACGATCCACCCCGGACCAACCCGGTCAATCTCATCTTTGTCATGTGCAACGGTGCTCAAAAGATAGCTGAGCTCCACTTTCCCGACAATCACGAGTTCCATGATCTCATCATGAAGAAGAAGTACTCGAGCGAGTCTCGAGCCAAAGCATTCCTATGGCTTATGTGGTTTTACCTCGAGTCCGACTTCACAGAGGAAGGTTGCGAAGAGAACCCTTTCGGTCCTGGCGTCGACTATGATCTCAACGTCGCAAACCAAGGTATTCCTCGGCTAGAGGTGATGACAGAAGAGCAGAGAGCATCGGAGAATGTGGATTCGCCGGAAGAGGTCGAATTTGGCCGCGAGAAGCAAAAGACAAGGGCCAAGATCTTGGAGATGGATATGGTGTATCTGAACGAACGGGAAACCAAGCGCGGCAAGCTCCGAGCGCCTCTCCACGAAGACGGCCCGGCCATCTTGCCTCGCATCAGACCCTCTAAACACGAGTCTGACATGGATAGCACGAGGTCTACGCCACCACCTCGGGCCTTGGGTAGAGGTGCGAGTTCGGGCCGTCGAGGGTTGCCCCTCAGGTATCAAATTTTCGAGGGCTCTTCACCGACCCGGCATGGGTCCGAGGGCGTCGTTGCGAGGAAGCCACGTCCGCCCACTGCGCATCAGCTGGCCGTTGAGCGAAATCGCAACGAGCGGGTCGAGTACATCTTGGATCGTGGCCTTCGCCGACAGCACCACAAGAGCCGCAAGCTACGTCGGCAAGACGGTGCCATCTTCCGGGCATACAGGAGACTGCAGTCTCAAGAGGATGGATTTGAGGACAGCGACGCCGAAGACGATCCCCCGCGTAATCTGCCTGCTAACGGTGAGAAGGGGGCGGGTCCGTTCCGTGAGAAAGGAATTGGAGGCTTGTGCCTCTTGGCTGCCGAGGAGGATGACTTTGGCGAGGAGGTGACCTCATACGCCGCGGCGCTGCGGCGGTCAACGCGGCGTTTGGCCCGCTGGAGGGGCCATGAACACGAGCTGGGCGTCATCGCAGTGGTTAGGAAACCAAGGCAAAACGGCGAGGCTGAGAATGGCGAGGGCAAGGGGGCTGGCGGCCGCAGTCGAGGCGCAGCGGCCAGGAAGATCAACGGAGACGCCAATGGCGATGTGACGATGGACGATGTGGATATGGACGACGCAGACCAGACAGCCATGCTCGATGACGATGCCGACGACCCCGACAAGACCGAGGTCATGGGAGATTCGGACATGGACTAGAAACGGAAAAGCTGGGTGGAACCAAGGAGAGGAGAAAAAGAAGAAAAAATATTTGTACACGTAGGGATATCAGGCGGCGGAGTTTGACAGTGGTGGACCTGGCTTGTACGACTACGAAGCATCGTACTACATCTTGGCGTCGGACGCATCGACTTCTGGCAGAACAGGCGTTTGATCGATGACGCCTCGCGGAAATGAATGCATGTAATAATTACCAGACATATCGTGCAGAGTGCAGGTTCTTTTGTAAAGACCACCTCGTACGTTCACATGCTGCTCCTGAAGCTAGGCGTCGGGCCCCGTCGCTGTCCGCGGCCCCGATGGACGAGCGGACGGAGCGGAGGTGGGAGTGGGAGTGGAGAAGCAGGCATGGGCCCACGCGGATGATGACAGCTCCGAGCGGTGAGGCGCGGCAGATTGCCAGGCCGTGGACTTATATGCGGCGACCTTGGAGAGACAACAACCAGTTTGCCGGGCGCATCCTCGGCTCAGCTCAATCTTCTTTGCCAGGCCAAGATTTGTCGGCCCCGTGCCTCACTCCCGCCCTTCCCTCGCAGCAATGCCTCAACAACAACCCGCGCAGGGCATCGGCCGTCTCCTGGCCGTGCTCGCGCTCCTCACGGCGCTGCTCTCCTCAGTGGTGTACTTGATGGAGCAGAACCTGGACCGGTTTTACATCTTCGACCTGGACCATCTGCACGACCTGTCGAAGAGGGGGATCGCGCAACACGGCAACGATACGCGGGCCGTGGTGCAGTATATCGTGTCGGAATTGAGCGAGAAGCATCCCGCACACATCAACCTCGAACAGGAGTGGATGTTTAACAATGCTGGCGGCGCTATGGGCGCAATGTACATTATACATGCTAGTGAGTGCTGCGGAAAGTGTCAGCATGTGTACGTGTCGTGCGGGTTCCTGACTGCTGCATCCAGGCATCACCGAGTACATCATCATCTTTGGTCAGCAAGTTCCGGCCATCATGCACTGGGAATGCACGACTAACATGCCCTCACAGGAAGCGCCGTCGGCACTGAGGGCCACACGGGGCGGCACACGGCCGACGACTACTTTCACATCCTGTCGGGCACGGAGCTGGCGTTTGTCCCTGGCGAGTACGAGCCAGAGGTGTACCCGCAGGGTTCCGTGCACCACCTGCGGCGCGGCGAGGTCAAGCAGTACAGGATGCCCGAGGGATGCTTCGCGCTCGAGTATGTGCGGGGGTGGGTCCCGCCGATGCTCTTCTTCGGCTTCGCCGACGGCTTGACGAGCACACTGGACTTGCCGACCTTGTGGACGACGGTACGCGTCACGGGCCGCGAGATGATCTCAAACCTGCTGAAGGGCAAGTTCTGAGGAGGCTGCGGCAGCATAACCAGGTCGGGGTCGGTTGGCTTACTTGGCGAACGGGTGTGAGATGCGACGACAGCCGAAACGCTATGTCTTGGGAAGAAAAAGGTCGTGCGTTCCGTTGTAGAATCACGGACCAGGCATATGTACATTTAGCCGTATTACTATTAATTGTACAGTATGATTCGCCTGACACATGGCCGGCTGTCATGATTACTGGTGACGGCGGCAGCTGCCGATGCTCCTCAACTGCTTCTCCACCGAGCCGGCACAAGATACCGCCGTTCTCTCACATCCACGTGGCCACGCGGAGGGAGCCGCATATACGAGGGCGTCTTTGGAGTAACTGGGCTCTGAGCTTAGACCCTTCCCCAGATCGTATCAGTGTAATTGCTCGTCCAGCATTGGTTACCTGCATGAACTAATCAGGCCAAGAGAAAGGCTGAGGTTAGATCCATGTTGTTGCACCGAGGATACCCGTCCTCGTTGCCAAGGAAATACTTCGCGTATGCACGCTATATGAGCCTGTATCACACAGGTGGTATCCTAGACCGGTCAAGGTGAGGTGGGCTTACGAGTAATGTGACGGTCACATGACAAGTCACCTGAGCACAGGGTTTTCAGGCAGCTGTGCACGCACAGGCAGCCTCTGTTTTTTCTTTCCTTTCTCTCTAGCTTGTTGTTCTTCGTCAATTGCACTCAATTACAGAGCATCACCCTGTGACATTGAACGCGCCGTGACAAGTAACACGTAGCTGCAGGGTAGCGGCGATGGCTTACTCGCAAACGCCACACGCCACGCCCCCTGTCGTAGCTTAAAAAGAGGAGCCACCTCCCAGAATCTAGAGGCTCGGCAGATGGTAGATTAGGTAGATTAGACAGCATCCAGAAGGCCTGGCAATCTTGCCGCAGAATACGAGTCTCTCCGTCCGTACCTCCAAGAAGGAGGGTCGGGCTAGGGTAGTGAGGCCTCCGGGGGATGCAAGGAGTCGCCGGAGCCGTGCCTTGAACCAAGCCAGGGCCCATCTGTTCTACCTATAATACCACGCAACCCGTGTTAGAGGCCATGTCAGGGGGTTTGAAATCTTATCTTTAACTGCTTTTCGTCTCTATGGGCCACGGAGTGGAAATCGAGTGGGAATATACTCAAGACAAGCACTCATCCCCACTCGTCCTCGGATCCAGGATATGAAATTAAGACGGCTACCCCAGCAGGCTCTTTCTACCTTTCCAGCGTATATATATCAAATTTGCTTAGTTGCTATCACATACGGCCATACCTACTAGAATACACGGGATCCCGTCCGCTCTCCCTTAGTTAAGCTAGTAAGGGGCAGATTAGTAGTTGGGTCGGTGACGACC
>JALHBW010000180.1:26125-53531 GCA_024339985.1 Tolypocladium endophyticum | reverse complement strand
CGGCACTATAGGCACCTCGAAGGTCTCGACCCTCCCTAGGGCTCGAACCTTAGCCTTTAGCCCAGCAGTCGACCTAGGGCCCTCGGACCGCTACAGCAGCCGCAAGAGACCAGCTCGTACGCCGTCCCCTAGGGCCCAGCGACCCCTACAGCGCCCTAGGGCTAGGAGCGCCTCTTCCATCGACTCAGCAGCCTCGGGGCCTTCTAACGGCTCCAGAGACCTAGGACCCCTAGGGACCCTAGAGGGCTTAGAAGACCTAGAGCCCCCCGAAGACCCCGAGGACCCCGACCCCTACGAGGAAGGAAACGACCCCCCGGGCAGCCCTAGCCTAGCAGCCAACCTAGAGCCTAGGCAGGGCTCCCAGGGACCCGAATTCAGCCCGAGCCCAACGCCTCCTACGCCCGGCCAGCGCCCCAGGGAGCCTAGCCTAGAGCTAGGCTATGATCAGGGCCAGGCTCAGGCCCTAGAGCAGCTGCCGGACCTAGCTGCTAGCAGCCCCAGTAGCCCTGGCAGCCCTAGTAGCCCCGGTAGCCTAGGGGCCCGGGCCCGGTCCCTGTCTTCTTCTTCGGCAGGCTCCCTGCCGCCCGTATCGGACCTGCTAGCCTCGTACGAACGGAACGGCTGGGCCCTAGAGCCCCCGCCCGAAGAGAGGCAGCCTCGGCCGAGGAAGGGACCTACAGGCACCAGGGCCGAGCAGGCAGCGCTCGAAGAAGCCCACCGCCGAGCTACGGAGCCTATCCTAGCTAGGAGGCCTGTACGGCTCCTTCTAGCCTTCTCGAAGGTCCCGGTCCCAGAAAAACGAATTCACCCTAGGCAGGCTACGCTATTCGTTTCTACGGCTAACGAATTAGCAAAGGCCTTCCTAGCTAGACCTACGGAAGCTACCCTTTTTCCCCTTCTTATCCTTCCTAGGGTCCTAGGGCTAGGGCTCTCGAAAGGGAACCTAGCTACGACCCTACGGAATTTCCCTTCGAATACCGCGGAGCTAGAAGCCTCTATCGACCTACCCGAAGCTACGGATAGCTCGAAGCCTAGGAGGGCCCCTAGCCCTGCCGAGAGCGCTAGCAAGCAGCTAGAGAGAGGGTTCGTAGGGCGCGCGGCTAAGGCCCTGATAGATTCGAGCCCCCTAGCTGCCGAGACCCCCGAGAACCTAGCCCTCTTCCGCGAAAAACACCCTATAGGCCCTACGGACCCCTTCCAGGGCAAGACCAGGCCGTACGCAGGCCAGAAGGTGACCCTAGAGGCTGTTTCTAGGGCTATAGCTTCTATCGGCAAGGAGAAGGCCCCGGGCCTCAGCGGCTGGACCAGGCCCCTGCTAGACCTAGCTACGGGTAGCCGAGACTCGCAGGTCCTAGCCGCCCTAAGGCTCCTAGCAGACATGATCCGGCAGGGCACGGCACCGGCAGCAGACCTGCTTTGCCCTGCCCGGCTAATCGGGCTAGAAAAGGCAGACGGGGGCGTACGGCCTATAGCCGTAGGGGACCTTATTTATAGGGTAGCTACGAAGGCTATCCTTACGACCTCTTTCCGGCCCGAAATGCTCCTACCGTCTCAGCTAGGCGTTAGCAGCCCCGGGGGGGTCGAGCCTGCTATCTTCCTTCTAGAGGAGGCTATTACGGGCCCGAATTCAGGCGGCTACGCTAGCCTAGCCTCCCTAGACCTCTCAAACGCCTTTAATACAGCGGGCCGAGGCTCTATAGCCTCTGCCGTAACGCGGTACGCCCCGACCTTCCATAAGGCAGCAGCCTGGGCTTATAATAGCCCGAGCTTGCTAGCTACGGAGGGCGGTTCCTACCTAGCCTCCGCGGAAGGCGTACGACAGGGCGACCCCCTCGGGCCCTTACTCTTTTCCCTAGCCCTACGCCCGACCCTAGAGGCCCTAGCTAGGGCCCTGCCTTCGGCTACTATAGTAGCCTATCTAAACGATATCTATATCCTAGATAAGCAGCCCGGCAGCCTAAAGGCAGCGGCTAGGGTCTTTGAAAAGTCCCCCCTATCCCTTAACCTCTCGAAGTCTAGCGAGCAGCCTATAAGGCAGCTACGGGAGAAAGGCCTCAAGGCCCTAGGGTCCTTTATAGGGCCCCTAAGGGCTAGGTCGAACTTCCTAGTAGAGAAGGCTACGGTCTTAGCTAGGGCCACGTACGCGCTACAGGCCCTGCCGAAACAGCACGCCTTCCTTCTTCTAGGCGGTAGCGTTCACCTTCTCCTTCGGCACCTACTTCGGCAGCTAGACCCTACGGGCCTAGAAGACTCGTGGGGCCTGATAGACTCTATTATCCTCGATGCTATAGACCCTATAGCTAGCCGGGACCCCCTCGAGACCCCCCTAAGGGACCTGCCTAAAGGGCACCCGAGCCTAGACCTTATAGGGCTCCCGGTCCGCGAGGGCGGCCTAGGGATCCCTTCGCACAGCGCCCTGGCTAAGGGCACATACGAGGCAGCTAAGGCAGCCGTACAGCCCCTTCTTCAGCAGATCAGACGGAACCCCAGAGACCCTAAGGACCCTAGGCAGCCTAGGCAGCCTAGGCAGGCCCGGCAGCCTAGCCCCCAGCTTAGCGCTAGGGAGGTCTTTACAGCCCTAAATAAGGAGACCCTACAGCGCCTAGAGGGGGCCCTGACAAAGGACCAGCGCCGGGCTAGGCTAGAAAACGCCTCCTACCTCGGAAGGAAGTGGGTTCGGGCCCTGCCTACGCTAAAGCAGACCTACCTTTCGGACCCGGAAGTAACCGAGGCCGTACGGAATAGGCTCCTTCTGCCGGTCCGGCCTGCAGGCCCTTGCGGGCACTGCGGCGCCCTAGCTAGCCTAGGGCACGAAGACGTCTGCCGGGCTGCTAGCCGGCGCTGGGTCTCCCGCCACGACTTTATTACCCGTGCCTTTACTAAAGCACTTTCTAGCCGGGTTATAGAGCTCGAGGCAGAGCCCCTAGTTAGCCGGCAGGGCAGCCTTAGGGCCGATTTCGCCCTAACCTCTGGAAATAGCCGCCTTTACTACGATATCCAGGTCGTAGCTATAGCTAAGGGCTCGGCGCGGGAGGACCCGTACGAGGCTCTTAGGGAGGCAGCGGACGAAAAACGCCGGAAGTATAGGGAGCTCGGGGCTAGCTTTAGGCCCCTGATTTTCTCGGCCGGCGGGCTTATGGAAAAAGAGACCGCTAGGGCCTATAAGGAGCTGCAGACCCTAGCGGGCCCTACGGCAGCTGCCTGGCTCGACGCTTCTATAGGCTTTACGCTTACAAAGACTAGGGCCTTCTCGGCAGCCTCGATAGCCCGCGACCCCGGGCGGGTAAGGAAGAATTAGGAGGAATTTTTCGGGATTTTTCTAGCTAGTCCTTTCCCTAGTTTTCTAGGGATATCCCTCTCTTTTCCCTCTTTTCTCTCTTTTCCTTAGTCTTTTCCTTATTTCCTTCCTTATTCCTTATTTCTTAGTCTTCTTTCTTACCTTTTCCTTATCCTTTATTTCCTTATCCCTTAACCTCTAGTCCTTCTTTACTAGCTTTCCTTATTATAACCTTCTTTTTACTAGCTTTCCTTAAAATAGTCTCTCTTTCTTAGCTCTCTCTTTATAAGCTTAAAGTAAACTACCTAGCTTAATAGCTATATAAGATAAATAGACTTCGAGTTAAACCCTAATAGACTTCGAGTTAAACCCTAACCCTAAGTTCTTGAAGACATCCGTAGCTAGCAGATGATGCGGTGTTGAGGCTTGCTGCGTATACAAGCGCTGATGGATGCGTTCTCCTGGATATGCCGAACCGTGGCATGCATGTGGAAAGGAAGAGGGCGAGGAGTTGAGAATCGGCACCACAGCGGAGGGTGGGGAGGTTGGGGAGCGGCGGCACTCTCGGAGTGGGGCCTTAAGTGGGCCACTCTTGGGAGAATTGCGGGATGGGTTAGATCGGCAAGATCGGTTAGTGCTCAAGCGTGGGGAGAGTATTACCGCTGCGGTCGAAGCAATCCACGTGCTAGACTCTTGAAATTTGTCTCACAATACGCTATACTGGTGCCTTTAGGACATGGAGCATACTGATTGACGGTGCAGATAGCATTAATTCCTACATAAGAAATTGCCCGGCGAGACGGTCTTTATCCTGCGCGCCGAGCTCCTATGTGGGTGTGCTTATTCTTCCGCTTTCCTGCTCTATTACTCGTATGCAGGTGTGCGCGAAGGCTCACCTTCACAAGAAAATTTTAGCTCATTGCACGATACTGTACTTTGTTGAGCACAAAGCAACTCACCAAAAGTCGAATGCATCGACTGTCGTTGTATATTCGGTACAGGCAGCCGACGAAGGCGAAGTCTTCTTGCAGTCGTACGAGAGAGAAAGTAAAGCACAAGCTGCCGTGTTATGCACATCATATCAGGAGATTCGCACGGAGAGGAATAAAAGAAAATAAATGGTAATCTCGACAAAGTAAGAGAGCAATGAACCTAAAACGCGTTGAGATGCAAGGTGCGTATCAAAAGCCCTGTACGGGTGCATCTCCGTACCACCAAGGTACGTGGCCATTGCCCCAACTGCCCGACCTGCCTTGCCCTGCGGTTTCTTGAAGGCTCGGTGGTTCAAGAAACAGCTGCACCTGTTTCAGCGGCATTCCGCGCCAATTCAGCTTGAGGACACATCTCTACAAACTACCCTGGCAGCGCTTTTCTCGTCTGCTGGGACACAACCGAGCTAAACCATCCCTGAGTATCTGTCTATCAAAAATGCTCCACTTCAGTATCATTGCCCTGATCGTTCTTCTCGTCAGTATCCCGTACTACCTCAGTTGGAAGATTGGCGCTGGTTGGAAGGCGTTCGTTCTTTTGCCCTTATCGTCGACTTCCCTGTCTTGGGAGCTTACTGGATTGTGTTGCCTCTATTAAGCATTGTCGCAATGAGAAGACTAAGCTTCCCTGTCGCTCCGTAGAGCTCTGCTTTGACATTACAAAGGACTGTGATCGTGCTAAGCACTACAGCTCTAATAAGATCCCTACGAAGACGTTCCATGAGATGTCCTTTCACGGCGATGTTGACTTCAAGGGCGACTGTCTCGCGGTAATGGAGTGCCGCCACGATAACCCAGCTTCCTCTTCACTGTTAGCCTTATCAAGTTCTTCGTCCTTGGTATGATTCACGAGCTCATTATACATATTCGCTCCCAAGGTACGTTAGCACATCTAGCTAGTGATTGAAGCTTCTTTCGTGACCCAATAACTCCGTCTCCCAGAATAAACAAGCGCCTGTACCGTTTATTGGCCAATTACGTTAATGAGGAGCAGGTTCGTGACCACTATGGTTGCGGCAATGATTCTTTCGGCTAGTCTCTTGGTCCCCGTATGATCTAACCCTCGGGCATCATTTCCCACATCGAGAAGGAGGAGACTCTGGAGCAGCTGCAAAATAATAAGCTGGCCATTTTCTGCGAGAATATTGGCCTTTAAGCTGGCGAATGAGTTCTCCACATTGGTTGTGGCTGGGGTACCCTTGCCCGCTTTGCTAGCGAGAACTACAGCACCCCGTCACCGGTATCACCTTGGGCCGCAACCCGACTGCGTAGGGTATAACGCCATGCGCGAGGTCGGCATCTCAGATGAGCAGAGTGATACTTCATGTATGGATTACAGCGATATACCCGTCCCTGCGGGCGGCTATGAGAAGATTACTTGCCTCGAGATAGCTAAGCACTTAGGCGCGCGTCACTTCTCCAGCTTCGTTGCCCAGGTCTATAACATGCTTCGCGCCGACGGCGTCTTATTTATATAAATTTGGTAATCCGTAAGCCCTGGTAGTTCGAGGATCTCATCTGAGCCCATATTTATGGACAAAGTATATCCTCCCCTGTGCCGATGCTTCGACGCCTCTTGGCAGGTTCGTGGACGAGCTAGAGGGCTCTTGTTTTCAACCAAGGGAATCGATTATTTTGGAGTGCATTATTCGCTACCCTCTGGAGGTGTTATCGCAACTGGATGGTCAACCGGGACAAAGTTGAGGCCAAATAGGACAAGCGATGACTCCGCGTACGTGGAAATTAAAGTCTTTGATCATGAAAGATGGTTGTGCTAACACATGGCGTGTTATTATATTTGGAGACGTTTTCTAAGCTACTCTACTATCGCCTCCTGCCAGTGCAGCGCCACATGCTACCAAATCATCACGGTAAAGAACATCAATTCGACCCACCGAATCGAGGATATCGATATCAAGTCGCCATGTCAGGCGGCCTCAAGAACTGCAAGACAAGTCTGAGAGCCTGAGCCTCTAAGAACAAAGTAGATTCTCCAGGCAGCTTCTATATTAAGCGTCTTGCGCGCACGGAGCACCCTGAGCACTCTTAGAACGGTACCTCGGGATCAAACTTTATATGGCGGGCGAATCCTCTTGAATATGACAAGGTACGTTGCGCGTGCTTGGGTACAGCTTCATGGAAAAGCCTCAAACAAATTTGAGGAGTATTGGCAGAGGGCTCATGAAGTGAACTTGAGACGCAGTTTAGGCAGCTCTCGTGTCGATATGGCGATGACGGACCTTCTAGTTTCTTATTAGTCGGGAACAACGTATTCAAACATGTGTCGAGTACTGTACAGACCCGCTGCTGCAGGCATACCGCTGTGAACTAGAAAGTAATGATCAATGGAAGGATATGGAGACACGAGCCTTCAGAGAAAGTCTGCCCTGCATAGCGTGAAATTGTTGCCCACCTCTGACACTTGACGGGTGTGTCCATGGATCGGGGCTAGTAATCATTATGTTTAGAAGGAATGTTGACACTTCGTGAGAATAATGTGGTACTCAAACAGACAAACGGAAGCTATGAGGTCTATCTGAAGTTGTTACAGGAGATTCGCGATGTGGTTTGGGGCTTCTCCTGATAATGCGGTGAAGGTAAAGTATTAAGCCTTATATTCATGTTGCACTTCTAACCACAATTGTCTCACTCGTCTTCCCGCCCATTGCAATTTCAATCTGTCCACAACAGTCATTGTAGCCGAAAGGAGTCGTGGAGAAATATACGTGCTTGGTTCTCTTGCTTTGATGTCGATGCACTTCTACCTGATATATTGGGTCTGGAGTAACGTTCGGCCTATTATAGAGCTTGGCACTGAAGGTCAGCTGAAACCCAGTGGTGAAATATGTCTAAAAGGCTCTCATGTCGAAGAATCAGGCCCTGGGCAGAGCGATGCGCCACACCTGACACCTACGTGAGTTTGGTAATCATGCGTTTGAGCATTTGCGGCGCTTTCACTTTCAGAGCTTCATCCAATATTCCTGGATGCACCGCAATCGGTTGGTCGCTTCCCATGGTAATGTGCATTATCATGACTTGCAAAAAAGGCCATCGCCTTACACCAAGTACTCAATTTAGAGTAGCACTAGATAAGACCCAGTAGTATAAATACAAGTCGTTACACTTGTCCGTTGAGATGCTTCCGCCAATGTTAAGGCGTCAGTAACTGGAACGGGCTCGCATAAGTTCAACACAATACCCACGAACTCCGGCGGAGCTAGAAATACTGGCTAGAGAAGATTGATCGACTACAAAGCTATATAAGCTAAACAAAACCAGATCTGGTACGGCACCTCCACCAAATTTAACAGCGGTTAGGTAACCCAGGCTGTCATGACACAATATTTGTCCGGCTGCTTCGACCAAGTTTCCAAGCTCAAGTCGTCAAGGTGTGGCCCAATGTACCTGTAAGAGCTCTAGATTTAACCCGTTAACAACGGATGGAACGGCCCCCATAAACTGTGAGTCTCCGGTGAGTGCCAGTGCACGGGAATCCCTATGTAACAAATGCGGCTCTTCGTAGCCAGTAAGTGCGTTATGATTAGACCCCTGAAGCCCTTGCGCCAAGATCGTATGATCTGCTAATTGAGTTATTTCCGTTGGGTAAGGCTCGTCCCAGGGCGATACACTAGGATATGTGCTGTACTGGCGGATTGAGCTATGGAGGCTAGCTAGCTCATGCTGAAGGCTTGCGTTATATCGGGTTAAGTCTTCTATCTTGTTGATTATGGATACCGCATTCTGTAGCTCCGATATCTGACGTTCAAGTTGGATGATATATTCCTTTCTTCTTGCGCGCTTGTTCCTCTGTGCGTTGCGGTCGTGCAGCCGTTTGCGCTCAAGCCGAGCGGATGATGAATGCGACCTAGCGTGAGAGCCTACTTAGCTATCGTTAGCTAAAGCTACAGGCTATTCGTCGATAATTCGTTGCCTAGTAGGACCTCGCGGCTTTTTGACATACCTAGTTGCGTAGCTGACTGAGCGTACATAGTTGATGGCGTGACGCGGAGCATGGATTAATGTTCTTATGATAATCATTTATTATAAAGATGAAAAACGCCGCGTTGACTGTTTCGAGCTGCCTAGCTATGAGTACCAGTTCTAGCCTCCTTTATACCGCAGGGCAGCACAAAATCGGCCTAGGGCGGTAGGTCAGATGGGTGAAACGGAAACCTTGGCTTGGCGAATGTTGACATTTATTTGCGACATGTTCATTCTCTCCCAGCTGCCTCCTCGCTCTGTCCGTCAATGGAAGCGGCTGAGTCGGCTGCCGCTTTGTAGAGGCATGCCAGCTGAGCGCGATTTTGCAAGCTGTCAAGTAGAGAAAGTAGTGGATTTGGGCCGAGGTCACGGCACTCCGTATGATGCACTGTGGCATGTCGGATAGCACGAGAAGACGATGGTGGGGACGGGTACGGTGGAGCCGCGCCATGTGAGCCCCATGGCGGATATACCTAGGCGTAGGCCCACTTGGCACCGGATATACATGCCACATGGCAAGTCGTGATCATTTGACTATCCTACCGACATCGTCCCCGGTACGCCGCGTAGCTGACCTCATTTCAAATGGCCGAGGCTTCTTACCATGCATGATCGCCGAAATCGGGCAACGCGACGGCGGAATGCGTTCATATCATCTCCGCATCTACCGAGACTAATTTATTAAACATGGCGGTGGCCCTGTAACTCCGCGTTTATGCCGGCCAGGCTATACTCACCAACTTGCAGCTTCAGAACAAGACAACCGAGATCGTGTTAGTACCGTAAATGCGCAAGAGAACTTCGCCCCTTAGCAGAATGGAAGCATTAGTCAACTGTCAAACCGACGATAGTGACCTGGGGCGACTTTCAGCGATCGAGATCCAGCATGCCATTCGAAGTGGCAAAATTACCGTGCAGCAGTATGCGAGGGCTTTGATCCGGCGGTACGAGGAAAGAGACGGGGAAATCCATGCTTGGGTTCATTTTGACAAGGAGGGTATACTGGCGCAGGCTGAAGCCTTGGATGCGGTACCTGCTCAAGCTAGGGGCCAGCTACACGGAGTGGCTGTCGGTATCAAGGATATTCTCCTCACTCGCGGTATGTGTATCTACGATAACGCTCCTTTACGAACGGGTATGGTCTGAAACTATAGATACTCGGGAGGAGTAAAGATATGCCGACACGATACTTCTCACCCATACACGCCAATGACGGCAATGGCGCCTCAGATTCAGCCGCCGTCGGAGTCCTGCGCGCGTCGGGGGCGCTGCTGCTTGGGAAGACAGCAACAACTGAACTTGCCTGTACCATGGAGGGCGGGCCGTGCGTGAATCCGAGAAGCGCGAGTGGAAAGGTGCATTCTCCAGGCGGTTCGTCCTCCGGATCGGCAGCTGCGGTGGCGGACGGCCAGGTGCCTATCGCGTTGGGTACGCAGACGGCCGGGAGCATGGTACGCCCTGGGTCATTCTGTGGTGTCTGGGCGTTTAAGGTACGTGGAGACGCACACAATTTAGAGAACAGACTACTGATGAATGGCGGGCTCGAGCTTAGCCGACGTGGGGCCTTATTTCGAATGAAGGTGTGAGTCATTGCGCAGTGACGTGCGATACGGTAGGGTTCTTTGCGAACAACATTGAGGATCTGGAACTTCTTTCGCGAGTATACCGGTTAGACTGTGACGAGCCGGGGAAGGAAACAAGCAGAAACCCCTTGCAGATACGTGGGTCACGGGTTGCGATGATTAAGACGCATGCGTGGGACCTGGCGAAGCCGGCCACG
This sequence comes from Tolypocladium endophyticum, assembly GCA_024339985.1. Classification (NCBI taxonomy): domain Eukaryota; kingdom Fungi; phylum Ascomycota; class Sordariomycetes; order Hypocreales; family Ophiocordycipitaceae; genus Tolypocladium; species Tolypocladium endophyticum. Next base: position 43,504 of record JALHBW010000180.1, on the reverse strand, counting down.
AAAGCAGCGTGGCAACGTGCTACCGAGCTGCTCGCGGCAGCGGGCGCGCATGTCGAGGCTGTGGACTTACCAGAACGATTCAAACGAGCCAGCAGGTGGTTTGAGGTCATCGCGGGAAGCGAGATTCGCTCTTCGTTTTTATCACGTAAGTCGTCGCAGCTACCCCATAACCCTCTCCGCCTTGAAGCCCACTCCAGATACCTTCACTCTTGCCTCACATTCGACTTGTCACCGGGCTTGAGGAATGCAAAACAGCTAGCTTACCAAAAGGGGGGGATAGGGTATCTGGAGGACAAAGACAAGCTGCACGAAACGCTGCGTTCGCTCGTTGAAAGGCGGCGCACGATAGGGCGAGACGAGATTCTCGAGGCGCACGATGGGGTCGCGGCCTTGCGCCAGGAGTGGGACGCCGTCGCGACTAGGTATGACGCGGTAATAACTCCGAGTGTCACTGGGGAGGCACCCGAGGGCCTTGATAACACGGGCAGCGCGGTGAGTACACAAGTTACCCAACTTCCTTGCTTATTGCCACCGAGTGCTAAAATCTATTGCGACTGTAACCTACGCTATCAAGTCTTCAAGTACGCAATGCTGACTGGCGTTATGGGTCCAAAACACAGGCTTTCAATACCATGTGGACAATGCTGCACGCGCCGACGCTCAATGTGCCTGGCCTCGAAGGCGAGAGTGGCATGCCAGTGGGGCTAACTGTCGCAGGGGGGCGCTACACAGACATGGAAGTTCTCAGGGTGGGAAAGGCCATTGGCAAGGTCTTTGCCAAGGCCGTACACAAATAAAGTGCGTGATGGCTTGATATTTCCATACTTGTATGAGATATATCTAGTAAGTTGGCTTTAGAGAATGTATCGGTATAATGATAGAGTCTTGGGGTAGCATGGTTTTCACGTCTAGGCCGCGTTTAACGACTGGCGCTGGTGAATGGCCGTCCGGTCGAGCTCCTTGACGGCCAGCATTGGGTCGCGGCAGTCGAGCGACTCGTGTCCAAAACCGGCACTGGGAAGGAAGAGCTCTATTGGCTTTGCAACTATTACGGCCGCGTCCTGGAACGGGCCCAGTTCCCGCTTCTAGGGCAATCGGATCATGAAGTCTACATGCCCGTCGTTTCGCTTCTCGGAACGGGCCCGGCGTTGCTGCTGTAGACTGTGGAGAGTGCCGTACACTGCAACGTAGTCGTACAAGTATTCAGCTCGACTACGAACATTGCTATTCCGCTTTTGGGCAAGCTCATTCTAGTTGACTTCCGTGACTGATTGCCGCAAAAAAAGGGCCTACAGGGAGCTGTTTTTGATCCAGCGCACAGAGAGACACGATGCGCCGCAACGGCGTGAAATTGGTAGGGGTTCTCAGAGCCGGACGCCCAGGAGATGCGATCAGAAGATGGCGCATGGGGCAGTGGGGGTTTCTTAGGCTAAATACGATGGCTCGACGGTGGTCGTGGCGGCTGCAGCTGTAGCTGCGTAAGCCCTCGGCAGTGTATGTCCTGTTGTTACCGCAAAGCTAGCCGCGAAACCGGCAGCGACATGAAACGCCCCAGTGCCTGTGATCGACGAGGCTCGGTGCATAGCCGAGGGGAAGCCCGCAGACAATAATGGCAGACGGAAAGCACTCATCGGCAAGGCATAGGGCAACGGCACGGCGAAGGTACCCGCAGGGAAAAAGCAAGATGAAGGGTCCGTGCTGCGTCCGACGCGGAAAGGGCAGCGGCATGAACTTTGTTGTGTGCTTCGTTCATTTCGCTTCAGGCTGACAGTTGAGATCCACCTCTCTGACATCAACATTACGAGACTACAAACTTAGAAGCCCCGAGCCTGGAATGCGGGGCAATGGCTAGTATGTATGAGGTTTCAAATAAAGCGAACAGCACAACCCGGTTAGGGCTGTCCTTCACCCTTCTCGCTCTACAACAGCTTTCAGGTACTAACAATTCACTGCAAGCAGTCAGACCATGTCTCAATCCCAAGATGTACCCGACCACACTGCAGGGAGTATCAAATATGAAATTGAAGTCCACGGAAACGTGGTCATAACCGATCCTGACTTGGCAGTTGCACATCAATATGGCCGCGTTTCTATCGGCCACACTGGGACAGTGGGACCGTTCATGAGAAGCCTACAGTATGCGATCCCTACTCCTACCATGATCGACGGCCAACGCCTTAAAGCTGGTAAAATCTGGCTCCGTTTTAGTGCCAGCCCAGTTTTCTCAAAATTTCCGTCGGCAATCGTGTCGATAATGGTATATGATGGCCCGAACCTAATATTCAATCCACCTGGTGTCGACGAGAAGGCAACGGAAGACCGTCAGGTTTCGTTCGACTTTCCCCAAGACGTGCCGGTTTATTGGGGTTTGAACGTAATTCTCGGCGTAAATATTACCAAATCTATTGATATCATCGGGGTGGGTGTTGTTTTCTTCTGAAACACCGTCGTTGGAGGTGCTTACGGAAATGATTTGGACCGAAAAAGCTTACCTGGAGACCTTCAACAAGACGGATGCAAAGATGTTTGCTGTTGAACTAGCACGTATACTTTTGGGTAAAACATTTTTCAATAACGCTTATGCAAAGTGCGATATTAATTTTCTCGCAGTCACTTCATAGCTGCTGTATGGATTGATATTGATTTATTCCACCTTTCGATTCTTCATCTAGTACGAAGTCTACCATGACCTATATCGGAATGTATGGGTGCAAAGTATTTCCACATTGCCATCCTCTGGCGTCAAGGCCAAAAGTTCACTTCGCCTTCTTGGCTGAAATCCTCAGCTAGAGGCGGCTGTTATTGTTACTCGCAGCGAATCGCACCTGCTCGGTGATAGGCTCAGGATCCTCTAGCATGGGCAGATGCCCGCAGGTTGGGAGGAATATCGCCCGTCGAGGTTTGAGGGTGGAGTTCAGGTCTGCTCCGGCAGCTGCGGAGAGGACGCGGTTTTGCTGTCCCCAGATGGTCGCGATAGGTGGGAAAGAACGTGGGGGCTCGAAAGTGTCGAGAACAGCTAGACGAGACAGCTCAGGTACGATCTCGGCGAGGGGGAGTAGTCGGCGCGGTTCGGTCCATCGGCGCCGCAGGGCCGCAATTGCGGCGGCGGGTGCCTCCCCTCCCTTCCCACCGAGTTGGTCGCGAACTACCATCCCAGCGATGGCTTCGGGCAGCTGCACGAATGTAGCAATGAGACGTAGCGGAACGCCACGCAGTAGCCGCGCCACTTTTCCTGATGTATTGTCCCTCATCGTGGCCGCAGTCAGCGGATTGATCAGTACCAATGCATGCACGTTGTCGGGTGAATGCTGTGCGTAGAGCAGAGACATTGCGCTTCCGAAACAGTTGCCGACCAGCGTTACACGGTGCAGGTCATGGAAATCGATGAAACTCGTCAGGAGTCGCAGGTATCTGTCGATGGTGTACCCGGTGTCCGGCAAGGACGAGTCCCCATATCCGATCCAGTCTAAAGCGTAAACGCTGTTCGTTGCCTTCAAGGCCTCGACTTGAGCCGCCCAGATGCTACGGTCGCCCCCCAGATTATGCAAGAAGAGTATTGGAGTTCCGGATCCGGCACGGTCATACGCTATCTGCAGTCCTTCGAAGTCGAAAGTGTGCGTAGATAGCGCACCCTCTACTGTGTGCTGCGACATAATTGAACGGTTTTAGTGGTGAGAAGCGAATTTTGATTGTCAACGCCACTGAATCCCGCGTATCTATTAGGCGCGGTAGGTATGAAACGCGGAATGGCAGGTGTCGGAGCGGAGCTGAATTGCAGAGCAGAATTTCTTCCGATTGTAAAAGTTTTGCTAGACCGGTTGGGGCTTCTTGAATTAGAGCTCAAGTGTGACGCAGGGACCGAGTATTAGTTTTACGCCGTTGAACTAAATTTCATGTCAAAGGGCCATCTATACACAGACAGTCGCAAGCCACTACTTCCTTTGTGCTCCTGGCACCTTTTGCCTCGCCTCGGCTGAGCGCTCGCATGCCGCCGATCAGAACAGACACGGCCTTTTAAGAAACACCGTGGCCGCGTCCGAGCCATTGGACGGACGCCAACACTGCTCAAAGTAAAGCGGGAAAGCTAGAGGCAATTAGGGCATCGGGATTTTGACCGTCATCATCTTTTACCGAGCAGTGGCAATGTGAACCGATATTGGATATACCGTCGGATATACAAGTGTTAGTGCTGGGCGAGGACCCCCCCGGCACCGGATATACGGTCAAGAAACATCCCGGCCGATATTGGTCAGGTTGTGTCAGGCCTCCCCGCGGTGCTTGGGCCCTAACGAGTAGGTGGGCACCCGCGGGAACTTGGCGGCACTACGCCTAACGCCCGCTGCAGTGCCCCGCCCCCGCAAGTCGACAAGGGGCAGTTCCAATCCCGACTCACGAGTGCGAGCAAGCGGTACGGTGACCTTTTCCCGACCCTTGATTCTGGCCTCGCTGGCAACAGTTTTGTTTCGCGATAGCTGGCCAAATACAGTAACTGTCGCGAGTAAGGCGCGTACAGCAACGGTCAGCTGAGGCTTCAAACCATGAGTCCTCAGGTCGTCCCATCTCCCGGCCAAACTCATCTCTCCGAGGGGCCGAAGTAAACACATCCCCGACGCCAAAACAGATGGGGGCAATGGGTCCGGTACATGGACTTTTGCACATGTTCCTGCCGTGATTGTGTTTTCCTGCGCAGGGCATGCACTCAATATACTTCAACCCTACATCCCTTGTGCTGTGCATACGTGTACGCGTCTATGTATCCACGCATCGATGCATAGCAGCGTGGCTCACATGGGCAAAGCTATGGCAAATGTAGCCTCAGAGGTAGGACACATTCCGTTGCCCAAAACCGGCTGCCTCCTCCAGCGCCACAACTCCGGTCAGGCCACAGAAACCTAGAGCCTGAGCTGCATCATCGGCTATGTTGCCGCATTACCCAGGGCTCATCTCTTCGGGCCGCCGCCAGGGATGAGCGGAACCCCCAATGACACGCTTAGTGTCACCAAGTCGAGCGCCGGGCCCCGATCCGGACCGACCCTTCCACCTTCGCCGCTCGAAGTACATTCGTTGTGCGTCGGTCAGAATGTGGTTCCCACTCTGTCAAACCTGAGTTCCTTCGCTCGCTCGCAGTACTCTTGCCAACCATTTGTATGCAGCAGAAAATAGTGAGACAAAGCTCTCAGGGCTGAAAGATTTCCATGTGATCATCACGAAACTTTGTCCTATAGCTATTCAAAGAGCCGAAAATGCGAGCTAAATCAGAGATTCTCTTCTGAACATAGCAACTAGTTAAATGCTAAGCAAAAGGACCCTCAACCATCCTTCTGTATTTCCACGCGAATCACGTCATATTAAATTCGAACATCACGTTCTGTTGGTGGCCAGGTGAGGTTCGCGTTGATATCAAATGTATACATTCACCTGTCCGATATTCGGACCCTCCACAGCGTGGTCGTACTGATGCCTTGACTGCTATTGTCTGTTGTCTTTACCGGAAACCGTGGGATAATTTGCTTATAATAGATTGCCAGATCGTGCGCCAGCAGGTCTGATTCTCGGTTCGTTAAAGTAGGCTCGAAATGCGTCACTCGGTGCTGCGCTTTTTGCTTGGCCCGGCCAAGTAACCCCCAGGCCCAATCTAGGTCAAAGACTATAGCCTGCCGCCCACGGGGCTGCCATTTCCCATTCCTTTCACCATGCGTTGAAGCTTTACCAATGCCGCACATGGCGAGCAGGGATACATAGACTGGAATCAAGTAACCTGTCTTATCTAGCTGCTAAACTATATAGGCATCGGGCTCGAGGCGGCGCGACACTTCGTGCGCCTCAACGCCGCCAAGGTCATCCTCGGCTGCCGCGGCATCGATTTCGGCGAGGAGGCGCAACTACATATTGATTATTTGCAGTGAGTCCAACTATTTAGATATTCCTTATAAATGTACAGCAGACTTCGCCACTTCACTCCCCCAGTAGTATCTACACAGAGGAATGATTTGGGCACGCCCAATCCCCTACCCTCATCACTGCCCGCGCTGACGATGCTTCGTGTAGCTGTTCCTGGCTCTCATTATTGCTGTCAAGGTTGACGTCTCTGACATACTGTTGAGCCTTTCTGTTGCTGCCGGCACATGTGGAGGTCTGACTGTCGAACTGCTCAACGGTCCTTGTAGACGGGCTACTTGATACTCGCGAGAAATCGTTCATGATGTAAACATTCCGGACAAAAGAGTGAGCTACCTGGTGTTTGCTCTGAGCAATCCTCGAGCTCCAGCCAGTTTCGCGCCTCGCGCCGCTCGATCCTGAGCGTCCTAAAGTATTGACAAGTTTGACGGCAATCAGTTTGATGAGGGGGCGCAGCGTGGCGAGGCTAGCCGCGCTGATTGCCAAGCCCATTTCGATGGAGGACCAGATTACAATATCGATCGTAGAATCTAAAATCGTGGACAACATAAGTATCTTGGGCCGAGATGATAGCACTCCGAGAAAGACGTACAAAGGAAGTCGGCATCCCTTAAGTGCTTGAGAAATGCACACCGGACAACAAGTGCGAGGCTTGCCCTATGAAAATGTAGCGTCAGAGTTTGTGTCACCTACGCGCAATTTCCTCACCGTCAGAGCAGGAGAAGTATGCTCGGTTGCACATACGCGCAGCCCATAGTTATGAGGACAATGACAGCCACCCTTGCCCTTAACTGGAGCTGAAGCTTCCAAATGAGAAGTGCCGGAAGGAGCGCAAAGATCAAATCGGTAAGAAGGCTGCAAGCACTACAGAAGTAGGCAATGGACATGATAACGTCCATGCGCAGGCAGGATCCGTCGACATTGCCTTCGAGGCGGGTCCAGTAAAAGGAGACAGGCTTGCACTGAAAAATAGTCGTGAAGAAGAAGACGGAAGCGGGGAGGACGGAGAGGATAGAGGCGCCACCGATAACCCAGGCATGAACTCTAGTCGTGGTGATGCGGTGGAGGAACCAAGCAAACGACAGCTTGGAGCACACCATGCAGAGAGTGTGAAGCATGTAGCAGTACCACCAGTACTTTCAAGGAGCTGTTAGAGGTCGATGTTTGGGACACATAAAGAACGGATGGGGGCCGAAAGGGAGAGGGGTTAAGTGTGATCCACGGTGGGACGCACCATCATTGCCTTTGCCGCCTGCGGAGGAGAGAGAACATCCATATGTTGGCCGGCCCCGTAGTGTACACTAGTGTTGGACATGGCAACATATGAAACGAAAAACCCCTGAAGGAATGGTGGTATCAGCAAGGGGGTTTCTCAGCCAGCGTACAATCCACTGAAGAAGAGGTATGTTGTGCCTGCTACTCACAGCAGCCAGAACCATGAGCCAGTCATCCAGACCAAAAGACTTAACTACCATGGCTCGCGTGAAAACCCTCATCGATAGGATGCCCACGGCCATGGTAACGAAGGCAAGGTTCAGTATAAAAACACTGGGGCCCCGGCCGGCACCCATGATCGGCGTCATCTTCCGCTCTCCTCCGCTACAGAAGAGAGCCCCTCGTGCTTCTTGTGACGAGAACCTTCCGCTTAGATCACAGAGGTATCGCAACTCGAAACCGCCCTCGTCAAAGTATGCAATGCTACTAGCGACATCTTGACAGTAAGGAGATGAGATGAGCTCAGCCCAGAGGATTAAATAGGGGGTAGCAAGGTGTATTAAAAGGCAACAAGGCAATGAAGGTCCAGGTTGCCGGTACACTCTGAGGATTCAAAGTGCGCGTAGCACCTCTTACCGGTTTGCACAGCTAGGAAACTACGGAGAAAAAGCACATAACCTCGGTATCATTGCGGCCAGCCAAACCATTAAGAGAATTGACAGAACTTTAGCGGCACAAAAAGCTAATTTGTCGGTCGTCTCTAGTGTCCAGCTGGAGCACGCTAGCTAGACGAACGAACGCCTCGATGAAAGACTTTACCGTGGACGCCGAGGGGAACGCAGGCCTTGAAAAGGCCTTGGGGAGGTGTTGCTTCTCTGATGTAGAGCGTCAGCCACATGGGGTCTAGGATGGGGCGTTCGGAAGTAGAGTGAGTCTCGTATGTGCCTTGCGGGTGGAATATCCGGTACTGGGTGGGCCCCGCTTGCTTGCGCGCTTGTATATCCGACCACCAGATTACGCGGCAGTCCAAAACTTAGCACTCGCTCCCGGACGCCCAACAAATTCATCTGCGCTTTAGAGGAGGGTTCATGGAGGGCGAAACGCCAATGTCGTCTTACCATAGATTACCGAATAAGTTTCTAGTAAATATGTGCCGCGACGGACCAAGTCGTCCGTCGAGGGCAAAGTCGAGGTGAGCGACAAAATTCGTGTCACGGCCAGATTTGGAACATCAGCTACACGGCGTCCGTAGTAAAGTGATTCAGCGGTAACTAGTCCCGCTGGAGATTTGGAGCACAGTATTCGTCAGCGGTTAAATAACTTACAGCCCCACAAGATCCCCGAACGGCCGAATTAATCTACCTATGAACTAAATAAGTTTAGCTTCGCTGGCCGCATTAGATTGACTAGCGAATTTATTAGGATGATCTGTCATCCATCCAACAGCTGACGCCGATCTTGCATACCTCAGAACTGTCTGGTCTAACGCCATTGCGGTAAGAAAAATACCCCCAGCCCTTTAAGAGTGTAGCTACAAAGGCGACCCGGTAGCACAATTCCCATAAATAAGAAGGCTCTGCCTGCTACTCTTCCAATATCGCAGCAAAACCCATGAGCACTCAAGTATACCATTTCAGGGTCGCGTAACCGTTCCCATGTCTTCCATTCAATCGAAAATAGGACGATCGAGGACCTTTCCTTACCCTGATGGCGATTGCAGTGGCCGCACCATCATCGTAACAGGAGCAAATTGCGGTAAGCCCCTTCGCTTATGTTCACACTCACCGCAGATTCACACCCTGACCAACAACAAAATGTTCGCATCTGACGCTTCAATCTGCACAGGAATTGGCCTGGAAGCAGCCCGTCATTTCGTCCGTCTCAACGCCGCTAACGTAATCATTGCCTGCCGCAATGCTGATAAAGGCGACGCTGCTAAAACGGACATTGAATATTCTACGCAGCGAGCAGGTGTGGTTCAAGTATGGCACCTGGACTTATGCTCTTTTCAGAGCGTCAAAGACTTTGCAGCTCGCGCAGTAGAGTTGGACCGGCTTGATGGATTGGTGAATAATGCAAGCATTTTGGTTATGGGCTATCAGCTGCAGGATGGACATGAGACTATGGTTAAGGTGAACGTGATATCTACGTTGCTTCTTACCTTGCTGTTGCTTCCGAAACTGCGCCAGACGGCAATGAAGTTCAACGTTACAACTCATGTTACGACTGTTGCTTCAACCGGCGCATTCCTGGTACGTAAGGTTATATTCTTGATTTGTTCCTCCAGCTTACTTGGTAAATCAGGCATCTTTCCCGCAACAGCACGCCAGAAGAATCTTTGATGAATTAAAAAAAGGCAGCAGCTTTACTGATCGCTACAACACCACCAAACTCATTCAGCTCATCATAATGCGAAGACTAGCCGCGGCGGTAAATACTTCCGGCAAGGGACACGTTATCATTAATGCTGTTCATCCAGGCTTTTGCAACACACAACTCTTCCGGAGAATGTATTTTCCACTAAACATTGTATTTTCTATGTTTCTTCCTCTATTTGCGCAAACATGCGAAATGGGCTCACGGGCGGTGATGGGTGGGTTCTTTGCTGGAGATGAGATGCATGGAAAGTTTATTTCGGACAATAAAGAGCGGGAATTCCCGAGTATAATGACGGGCGAGGAAGGGGAGGAGTTGAATGATAAGATCTGGTGTGAGTTGCTGGCGATAATGGACGAGATTGAGGCTGGTGTGACAAGGAATGTGTAACTTTAAGATTAAGCTCTCTCGTTCAAAAGCAAACGCAAAATTCTACTTCTTTAGAGGGAACAATACTTACTATACTACTGCCTTTAGTTCTCTCGTTCAAAAGCAAACGCAAAGTTCTACTTCTTAAGAGGGAACAATACTTACTACACTGCTGCCTTAAGGCGGTAATTTTAGGGTTTTAATGGTAGTTTATTTAGCTTATATAGCTATTTAGCTAGGTAGTTTTACTCTACGCTTATAAGGAGAGGGTTAATAAAGAGAGACTTATTCTAAAGAAAGCTAGTAAAAGAGAGCTATAGTAAGGAAAACTAATAAAGAGAGACTAAGATAGGATAATAAGGGGGTAAGGAAATAAGGCATAAGGAAAATGTAAGGAAAGGAGACTAGGGGGAAAGAAAAGAAGGAAGAAAGGTTAGAAAAAGATTAAGGAAGTAAAGAAAGTAAGGGGAACCTTCAAGATAAAATTACGAAGTTTAAGTCGACCTTACGCTCTAAGCGCGATAACCGGCAGGGAGAACGCAGTCTTTTACGAAACCTAGCTGAGAAGATAAAGTTACTTGAGGAGATGGTCAAAAATTCTCAAATAGAGTGTGAAACACTTAAATCAGAGCGAGGGGCAGACTTCGGCAAATGGTGAAGGAGCCTTTGTTAACCAAAAGCTCTGACAGAAAGGTCGCCCCTAAGCAGCTGGCTGGAGCGCGTCTTACGGCGGAGCACAATATGCCCCAAGAAGAGCTATATAACACGTGCGACAACTTTGAAGCGAATTTGTCTGGATTGCGGTACCAGATCACACCTGCCCAGGAGACTCACGGCTAGAAGCGCGATTTCCGCGCGACAGCATGTGGATTGCGACCGCGAGATACACAGGCTGCAGGCCATGGCAAGGTTTTCAAGAAGCTTACAGAGGGTTGTCCGCCTGCTGCCAAGCGGCGAGGTGGCGGTGGCGAAAGCAGAAGAAGAGTTGAAGGGGCCCGTCGAGGTTGTTGAATTTATTATATATATTCTAACACTCAATAACTACAGGGGCTTAAGGTGTAAGCGTGTAAGCCTCCTAATTAGCCCGGTGCGATCGCGCCTTCTCCTTAACGGGCGGCTGTCCATCTAGCCCCGGCTGTTCGCCGCCTGCCACATCACTGCGCGGCGTCTCCTTGTTTCCCACCATTTCTGGCCTTTTCTTGATGTTAATATTGGAAATAAAGAGCGCAAACACCAGCGACAGAGCGTTCGCCGGCACGCCAATGATGTAGACGAACGAGAGAGTTTTTCTGTGAGTACACATTGAGTTAATAGATCACAGCGACAGGTGTGAAGAAACTCACACGTAGGCGTGTACGACGTCAGGGACTAATGTATCTGGAACTACGCTATAGATTGATAGCGGTGACTGCTGCACAGCGGCGAGAGGGGCGTCCAGCGCATACTGACGCATGTTGCGCACGAGTTGGGAGGAAAAGATGGCTTCGGCAATGGCGAGACCTATTGTGCCCCCAAGGAACTGAAAGATGATGATGGTTTTATGAGTATTCAACCCAACTTGTAGGAATACTATACATACTTGGCAGAAATTGACCATACCAGTCGCCTGACTGATCAGTTTTGGTGTGTTGTCAAACTCGGCCTGCATGGCGAATAGGATATTTTGCAGAGTTGTGCCGATACAAACCTATACTTATAATTTAGATTACGGGGACCATATTGTTACACGGGGAGAACTCTTACACCGACAAGGATCTGAAAGCCGATGACAGCTCCGTTCGAGGTGGTTGGTGTTACGGTGTACATGAGTCCGGCGCCGACAGCACCAATAACAGGTCCACCGACAAGGTACGGCCAGTAGCGGCCGCAGCGGCCTGTTTGCCAGATTAGCCCATTCGTTGCCTGACACTAGCGGCGATAAAGCACATACCAACAAGCTGTCCAGATACCACAATCGAGATGACGACGGATAGCATTAGAGGCAGCAAGTCCACACCACTCTCGGTTGCAGAATGGTGGCGACCTGCCTGGTAGTAGATGGCTGCATGCTATAATCAGCTTACGATGCTCAAGGTCGCTAAAGGTCTGGTTAATTTTAGCTTACGAATATACTGCGAATGGATATTAGCGGCTGTTTTGCAAACGCCAGGAGGACGAGACGCACGTAGGTGAAGATGAGGTAAATGAAGCGGTTGAAGATTGCGAAGCAGCAAATCGAGTATATAGAAAGACCTCTCTTGAAAATAGCCAACGGTACCATAGCCCGATCTCCCATGTAGCGTTCCCAAAAGATGAGTGCAGCGGTCAGTACGGGTGCAAGGGCGAGGCACTGCTGCGAGTCAGTCACAGACACTTTTAGGAAGTGATGCTTGCGAGACACATACGATGATGACGCTTGGGTCATTCCATGCCTTCTCATTCCCACCCCACTGGAGGCCTAATATAAGGCATGTGACGGCGGCGAGATCAAGTGCAGCGCCAATCCAGTCTAAGACGGCCGTGAGATTCAACAGGGTCTTGAAAGAGCGATCGCAATTTTCAGACCCAAGGGGTGGTGAGACCTCAACGAGCAATGCAATTGCCGCAATGGATACGCCGCCCTGGAAAGACTTAGTAACTAGTCAAAGCTGGACGTGGCTGACTTACGATCGGTAGGTTGATATAGAAGCACCATCTCCAGGTAACGTGGTCGGTGAAGGCGCCGCCTATAAGAGGTCTGATTGAATTAGCCCATTGCCCACTTAGCCAATCGACATGTACTCTTACCCGATGATTGAAGCACTGAAAAACTTGTCAGCAGTTATTTTATTTACTAAAGCCGTAACTTACATCGCAAATACCGCTTCGAAGAGGCTGAAAAGCGTGGGCCGATCCTCTAACCGAGTGGCTTGAGCCATCACTTGAAGAATACCGGTGAGAATACCGGCGGCGCCAACGCCAGAAAGTGCGCGCCCGCCGATGAGCGAGTCGACGTTCGGGGCGGCACCGCACAATACCGAGCCAACTTCAAATATTACGACCGCTACTATAAGTACGTATTTGGCGGGGTAGACGCGAAGGACTTGCGAAAAGAAGAGAATAAAGGCAGTTTGCGTGAGGACGAAAGAGGCGGCGACCCAGCCTTGTTGTGAGAACTGTCTCGCTTGTCAATCCACGAAGTTAGCCCGTCTTTATTGACTCACTGCGTTGAAGTCTGACGCGATGTGGGGCAGAGCAGTCGAGAGAATGGTCTGGTCCAGCGCGATGACTGCATTGTTCAGACAAGCGCTCAGAAAGTAGGTTTTAATAACGTACGCATCAGCGCGAGGAGCATCGCTGCAAATGCGACGGCTAACTTTTTGCCTGTCAGCAGGTGGTTGTCGTCCTGGCTGGTTAATGTTGATGTCACGATTGGTGCATCGGTAGCGCCGTCGAGCCCAGGATGTTCTGGGCGTATAGCGTCGTTCGCCATGCTCGTCTACGAATTTGGCGCACTTTTGGAAGAGATGGGAATGATAAGACTGCGGTGCGAGAAGTGTCGAGATGCGAGGAGGGCAGTGCGACCACGGCTGGAGTTGTGGGAGCCGCTGCAATGCTTTTTGGGCTGGTGCGCATTACCATGTCTTGCGTCTTTCCTCCAACCAGATACCTGGCTGCTGAACCGCTCTGAGCGGGCCGCATGCAACGGAATGCAAAGATGTACACGAGGACTAGCTTAGTACCCATGCAGGTTCTTGCGTGCATGTTGGTTGTAACACTTTGCTTGACAAAAGGACCTTGTAGGCTGACGCCGTTTAATCACTCCCGAAAAAAGGAAAGAGCTAATATTACACCTCAAACCCCTACGCCATCCAGTTCAAGCCCCATAGTAACGTGCCCCAAACAAACGTCACCTAGGAGATTGTGCATAAGATACCAGTTAGCGACGTCCGGCCTATTAAGGACAGCTTAACCCTCGACAAGGATGGCTTTTTAGTTCGAGAACTACGCACCGAGATGTAGCACGACAGCTTTGCTGACCCTAAGGCTGTGCAACATCTATATCTCCCAGAGGTGCGCAGCTAGCATACTAGGAATATAAGTTTTGAACATGCCTGTACTCACGATGCTCGCGGCGTGACATTTCTAAACAACCCCAAGAATGGAGCCGGTTTCTGGTTAATAGTTGGAAGATAACTGTCACGGTGACGCTCTCACTCCCAGAGTATGGAAAGGGTGGCAGAGGGGGCGACGGCTAACCAGCAAGCACGGTTAAAAGCTAGCGCGCACAGTAGCAGCCTTGTAGTTTCCTTCTTCTCTAGCTTATTGTCACTTCCAATTGCACTTAATTACAGCGCACAACTGCTTAATGCATCTTGACATTGAGCGTGACGGACTGTCACATGACAGGTCACGTGTGCTATATAGGGCACGCGGGTTATCATGTGTTTGAGTGTGCACAGCTATAGCACTTTCTTTTCCTCCTTAGCTTACTATTTTTTTTTATTGCAATCAATTGCTGCATAACCCTATGACATTGAGCGCGTCGTGACCTTGAGGTGAGGCTATAGGGTAGCTTATTTAACCTCGGCTTTATATAGCGGGACGCAAATATAGAGCCGGTTCCTGACAGAGACGGCTTGCTTTTCTGCAGACCTGCGGCGTGAAAACCCGATTTTACAAGATAACCTATTGACACTGGAAAATACATACAGTTACGATACTTGCTATATCCCTCTACTATTTCATACCTGGTTCCTCTCCTATTCTCAATGGCAGACCCACGCTTCTCACAACCCGACTTTGGGACCAGAGAGGAAGACTGGTCCGATCCCGACATTGACTCCGATACAGAGGAAGGCCGCGAGAGTATGCGAATCGCGGAAGCCGCTCTAGTTGCATCCATTGATCGCTCCATTGCCCGACGAAACCGTCAACCAACGTATCCTGCTATCCCGCAAGCTCTCTATGTCAAGGCTCCAGACCACCAGGATCAGCTAACCGACGAGGATCGTCGTCTGCTGCTCAGCCGCGGCGACTTGGTCGGCAAGGTGCTCGCCTCTCCCGATTCCCTTACTGCCGATGAGATACACGAGTGTCTGCTGTGGCCGCCGCCGGACGTAGTTCGCGCCAACATTCAACGCGCCACGGGAGGGACTCTCAGCACACCCGCGGAGCTATACGCCAAAGCCAAGGATGCCATAGACCGCGGACAGCTAGAAACGATGCTGTGTGAAGACGAGATTACCCTGCCGGCGCGCCAGTTTCATACTATGGACACATACGAGTACCTCACAGAAGCGACAATGGCAGCGGCACATATACCGGGGAGAGGCCAAGCCCTTACTCTGCTGTGGCGCCGGCTAAGACTAGATACCGCCGTCTTCAAGGCTTGTGCCATACACGTCGTGGACCAGCAAAGAAAGAAGAGTATATGGGACACCATCAATACATGGAAAACCCTCAAAATTCCACCGATTGCCGAAGAAGTCATCCAGCAAATGAACCACAGTCTTAAAGATCATGAGCGTGGCACTATATCAGACCAGGAGGCTGTCGCCATCACTTGGGCACACCTCGAGCTTCTTCAGGCTGCTGCTCTCTGTCGCTCTGTTCCCAGCGCTCCGCGCCCTGTCCCTAGCGCTCCGCTTGAACAGATGACCAGGAGCATGGAATTCCTCCGAGAGCAGCATTTGCTCGGCAGCATCACGGACCAAGAGGCTATGGTCCGCACTGGAGGATATCTGGCCTCCTTCCAGGTCGCTTCCGAGCTATTGGCTCGCGCTCCCCTCCGAGTGCAGCTCGGCAACATCATGGACCAAGAGGCCTATGTAGCCTCCGTCCAGGACGCTTCCGTGCCATCGGCGCCTGCTTCCGTGCCATCGGCGCCTGCTTCCGTGCCATCGGCTCCCGCTCCCCTTCCAGCAGCTGCTGCTGCTACTCCCTCGCAGACTGATCGCCATGGATTTGGTCTCTGGCCACGCACCTCCGTGCCGCAGACTCCCATCAAGGTCTTTGCAAGTGCCACCAATCTCTCAGACGGCAATGTCGTGCCTGCGTGGCTTGATCTCTCCGAGGATGAAAGAGAGGCCTACCGTGCCCAGTACGAGACGGTCCGTCGTGCGGCCTGGGCCGCACACGAGACTGGGCACGCCCCTCCCAACAGAGAGCAGAGAGAAAGGCTGCCCGGGCTGGCGAGGCCAAAGAGGCCAGAGATGATTACTGGGCTGAAGGTACTTTGCGATGAGATGGGGCAAGAAGTAGAGTTTCAAGAGGCAGAAGCTAGGTGGCGAGCATTGACGGACGAGCAAAAGGCGGTATATGAAGCTAGAGCTAAGGTGCTTGATAACGCGGCAACAGCAGCGTATAGGGTGTCATGGAGGAATTGGTTAAGTTCCTGCTATTAGCGAAATAGTAGCTTAATCGCATTTAGATCTAGGCATTACACGAAGAAGAGTGATGCTTGACGATGTCCTCAACTTTACTAATGGTGGAAAACCTCACTAAATGTAAAGTTTATCGAGATAGCCTAATATTCCCTTAATATCTACATACTAAGTTAGGCCTAAAGAGAGGATTTAGGTGACGTTTTGGTTCCTAAGGGGTTAAATGTGAAGGCGCTTTATCCAAGGGTCTAAGGTGGTCTGCCGCATGGGTACCCCACGCTTCGTCTCCAGGGATTCTCACTACGCGCAGAACATGGGCATAATTCACACGCAGACTCAAGCAATCGCTTTCTCCGGGTGGCCCTGGGGCAGGACGTCTGCCACAGTCTCGTCCGTGCCCCTCAGATCGTCCTCGACATCGACATGG
Source organism: Tolypocladium endophyticum (assembly GCA_024339985.1). Classification (NCBI taxonomy): domain Eukaryota; kingdom Fungi; phylum Ascomycota; class Sordariomycetes; order Hypocreales; family Ophiocordycipitaceae; genus Tolypocladium; species Tolypocladium endophyticum. The sequence continues at coordinate 26,875 of JALHBW010000180.1, read as the reverse complement.
TCGCGAATCTTGAAAAGGATGATGGGGGCCGCAGCCACCAGCGAGGACCCTAGCAGTGCCCAGTTGCTAATGAACTCGGCCTTAAATGACAGCTTGCGCGCATCCAGATTGTTCACCACAGCAGCACCGATACTCTGGATGCCCTTGTAGCTTGGAGCCGCTCGGAGCCGCTCAGGTTGCGATGGATAGGCATTTCGAGGGTGTGGTTGTATGCGTTGCGATAGGCGAGAGAGGTCCTCGGTGAAGGCAGAGCTAATATTTTTATTCGATGGCCGTAGCGCGGGATAACATTATCACACTTTAAAAGAACCCTTGGGGAGGCAATGTATACCACATAAGATTTATGGAAAATATAGAGTTGCAAGTGCTTCGGAATAAATAACGAGACTAGTATCAAACAGGCGGTAACTCCTGGCATTCTTCCTTCTTGCCCGTCCGTTAGGCCTTTCTTTTATGCCCCTTCTCATCTCTCGGGTCTCGAGAGACTGTTCCGCTGTGTGTGGGGCAGATAGCTCGGCCGGGGTCCGTGTCCCGGGGCATGAACGAGTATCGTCTTTCTGCGAAAAAAAAGACAAGAAGGCCGGTGAAAGAGACAACAGCCAATAAAATATACTGAACCAAGCAGGGGTCCCTTTTCCTGCGAAAATGAGTGGCGGAACACAAACAGTAGCATCAATAAAGCCCGCGGCTCACGGCTTTAGCAGCCGAAAAACTTAGCGCCAAATTTGCAGTTATAACAGATGCAAGGGA